>JAVJIF010004486.1:0-175956 GCA_038442645.1 Agave tequilana
TTGAAGATAGACACCTACTAAGATCTTGATCAAATATTGAGGCTAAATAAATACAAGATCATTAATACTATAACTACATGAGTTAATCATCATCAAAACTAGAGCGATGAGCCTTTAGGCCAACAATCTCTCCCTTTTTATGATGACAAAACTCATAAAGTTATATATGCATGGATTAAATTTAAGCTTCAAAGAAGCTCCCTTAACTCATGCATAACAATAAACAAATAAAGATATTCAATAAAGTGCATAAACACAAACATATATCCATAAGCAATGAAATAAACTCACCAAATTCTTCTCCCCTTTTTGTATAAACAAAAATATAGAACATGCATAAACTCAATATATGTATAAACTCAATTTCTAAATATGCATATATAAACTCAAAATCATTCTCCCCTTTTTGTCAATCATTAACAAAAGGGATGAAAACAAATCAACAATAAAAATATATATGTTATATACATTCATGAAGAGGAAGATGGTAAGTTAGCTCCCTGCATACACGTATTACATAAAGAAGGGATGACAAAACTATAACTCACATAAAGTATAATATATAATGCATAAGTGGAGATGTTAAGCTCTCTCTACACACGTGTATCACATAAAGAAGAGATGTCATGCTCCTCAATATAAGATACACTCAACATGAAACTATATATAGACTAGATGTTAAGCTCCCCTTGCATATAGGCAATTCATATCAAAAAAATTTGAAATTGAGATTACTTTAAAACAAATTGAAATCATCTTAAAAATAAATTGTAAAATCTCTTAAGTCAACAAAATAAATTTGAGATACCACTTGTAAATAAGCAAAAATTTTAAGATACCAATGAAAGTAAAACATTTTGTATTTTGGATACCAATTGAAATTATATAGTAAATTTTGATACCAAATAAATGTCAATTGAAATACCAATTGAAATCTATTGTAAATTTTGATACCAAATAAAATATCAATTGAAAGACCAATTGGAAACAATGCACAAGCTTATAAAGATACCAATTTTTTTTTAATTTTAAGTCAAGCTTAGCATAAACATAATTTGTACTTTAAACATGTAATGGATATTGTAAATCAAGCACAATCAAAACACACACACACACATGTATAAAAAAATACCAATTGAAATTGATATATTGAGATTTTGAAACATATATATAATAATATATAATATATATATATATATAGAAAAAAATATGAGTATACAAAAATAAAATTCCATGAAGAATCATATATAAACTCATATCTATCCACCCTATTCATGTACAAGTTAAACAGATTTTCAATGAGGCTTATAAGGTATGTCGCCCATTCAACCACCCTTATAAGGTAGAAGTTTTCAAAAATATGATTTGAAAATAGTTATAAATTAAAAATACTATCAAATAAAGAATAAATAACTAGTTTAAAGTAATTTTGAAATACTAGTTAAAGATCTTTCATATATGAAAATAAATCATATATCCCATGAAATTTGCTAAAAAACACAAGAGTTGACATTCGAAATCTATAAGGTTCATAAATGCTCATGAAAATAAGGTCATGAGAAAACAAAAGAAATGTGAGTGTACAATAATCAAGTGAGTAGCATATTCATAAAAATAATCAATAAAGCTCAAAACATCTAAACATATGAAAATCATAAAAATTATTTTTCATTAAAATAAACTTCAAGGTATATGCATATTCTATCAAAACTAAAAATATACATACATATCCCAAACACAAACGAGTCCATAATAGAATTTACATGAAGGCAAGTGACTCAAGAGTATACATGTATATTATAAGTTTAGATAAAAGCAACGTATACATGAAGCAAAAACATATACAGAAATAGGGAAAAACAAGTATAAATGAGGGGAATCATCAAACTAAGTTATACATGTACATGTAATGAGTACAAGTGAGCAATGAGGCATAAACATATAAAAATTAAGTGTAGCTCACTACTTGTACAAGTATACACACAAGTTTTAATGAAAACTACATCTAAATAAGTATTCTCGTCATGAAATACAAAAACCAAAACATGCTAAAAATGTTTATATAGAAGCATGTAAACTAAATTGAGAGTTTAGAGATAGTTACCAAACCATACGCACTATTCTCTAAGTCTCCAAAGCATGGTGGTCCTCCCACCAAACTTCCTTGATAGCGATGCATCAATAGGGTATGTCCATCTAGCTCTTACATCCACCACCAAGGCATCATATCTCTCACGTCATGTGAGAGCCCACACCTACATCAAATTCAAGTAGTGATGATTTGGTACCCATTCTTTTGGATCCACGGGGGGGTTAGCATCATAAGGAACCTAAACATTTTTATTTGCAAAAATTTGTATAATTTAATCTATCAAAATAAAATCTTGCAAGATGGCCTTTGCGACCACAATGTGTACATTTGTACACTCTAGCATGCATATGAGAATGAGTATGATCATGATGTGCAAAGTGTGCATATGTATGTTGTGGGTTATATGCATGAACATGTGGAGCTTGTTTCTTTTGAAACAAGGTTTCCAATCGAGAATGGTTAAATGCACAATTGCTCAAAGTTGAGCTCAAACATTTATTCTATTTTTCAAAACTCGAACCACATTTTTATTAATGTAGCATGAAGAGCATGGCAAGAATGAGAATCAAAAATCTTTTTCTTTTTAGAAATGTTTTCTTTTTCTTTGAAATAATTTTTCTTTTCAAAGAGTTGTTTTCATCTAAAGCAATCTCTTTTTCTTTTCCATCAAAATGATTTTATTTTTCAAAGATTTATTTTCTTCACAAATATCATTTAATTTTGAAGGTAAGGAAATTTCTCCTTTTCAAAAAATCATTTTCTTTTGAAATGCATTCAAATTTATTTTGAAAAGAATCTTTTTCTTTTAAATGGAATCATATTTATTTTTCAATTTCTTATTATCTTTTTTGAGCAAATCATATTTTTCAAGAAGTTGTTGATAAAATAAAGCAAGCTCATCATATGACATGTCAACATCCTCATTAAGCTCGGATTCGGAATTTAACTCAAGGAGGTTATCCCCTTAGACCATATAGCATATGTTGGAAGCCTCGCTTCCATCATCCGAGTCACTCCCCACATAGTATTGCTTTTGTTCACTAAGAGAGATAAGAGTGTTCCATACTACAAAAGCCGAATTAAAATTAGCAACCCTACATAAATAATCATCATTTAGGGTAGATCTTAAAGGATGAAGGGCTTTTGCATTAGCCTCAAGGTTTTTCCCATTTAAACAATATGAATCTTTAATTGTGACAAAATAAATATGAATACCTAGGGTTTTGAGGTACATTGACATCTTAACCTTCCAAATTTGGATGTTAAGACTATCAAACATGGGAGGTGTCATGAAATCCATATGTGTTTAAACAAATATTGTGATTAGCTAAAATGGATCTTTAACTCAAGATTGTTAGACCAAATCAAGAGCCCAAGCTCTGATACCACTTGTACGTCACCTAGAGGGGGGTGAATAGGTTACTAGCTAATTTAATGATGAATAATGAGGAATTAAAAACTATTTAAGCAAACTAAAACTATTATGCAAAACACATCAAAGTATAACACAAGAGTGCAGCCGAATTCCCGGTGAAGGGCTCTGAACTATCTCCTCAAGATTCCTCTAGATAAGAGTTAATGTGCCGCTATGGCTCTCTTGGTTGAATACAAGTGTGAGCAAACAATCCCAAGCATATATCAATTGAGCACAAAATATATCAAGCATATAAAGAGATATACAATATAAGCATGTAAGATATATAAACACAAGTGAGAGAGAGCATTCGCAAACACGGGAGAATTGTTTCGAGATTCGAGCATCCTTGCTCTACGTCCCCGCCTCAACACTATGAAGGATTTCCACTAGACTCAATCCCGCAAGATCACCCGGTGCCGCAACACTTACAACGAGTTCACACTAGAACTGTTGGACTCACAAGTCCCTCTCTTGTTCCCGCAAGAACAACACAATACGAACTCACAAGTTTGCCGAGGCCGCACCTCTACAACACTCTCCAATATAAGGTAGAACACTTGATGATCTCTTCTCTTTGATTACCAACAAACACTCTCACAATCAAGCTCCTATAAGATAGATAAGACTATGAAAAGCTCAAGTTAATGTGAGAAAAACTTGGATAGATTTGGAGGTGGAAAACTCAAAGAAAAGCTTTTGAAAAACTCAAGAGAATCACTCTTGGTAAACACTTTTTTGATATGAAATTTTAGCCCAAAAACTTATTGAAAAACTTCTGTGGAAGATGGGAAAAACTGGCTCCATAACTCTTCTCAAAATCTTATAAAAAACTCACCCAAAGACCCTATATTTATAGGCCAAGAAAAACTAGCCATTATGGTTCAAAAATTGGCAGAATGGCTTGTCGATCGACCGGGCGGTCCAGTGACCAACAGTGAAATTTCTGACCATTGGACACTGGCGGTCGACCGACCACTGTGCAATAGGTCAACTTAGAGCATAGTTTTGAGGTCTAAAACGTCCGAATTTGGAAATATGTATATAGTATGAAGTTGTAGATCTTGAATTCTTCTTTCTAATGCAACTCAAATTAAATCAATATCTTTTCAAAATAGGATGTGTCAATAAAATACTGAAAGGTGTCAAATCAGAAACTGTAACTATTTTTAGAGCAAGAACAGACTTCAACCCAATATTTGACATTCTTAACATTTAAATCAGAAAATGATTATTGAATATGAAATGTTGCCTTGAAATATATTTAAAATGCAATTTAAATCATGTTGATTGAATTTAAGTATCAAATGTTATGGCTAGAAAACTATAGAGGTATCAAGGAGATCAACAGAACGGTCGGCCGCCCGGTCGGCCGAGAAAACCCGAGAGCTCTGTAAACTCAGTCGGTCGACAGGTCAGTCGGTCGATCTCTACTGTGGTCGACCGATTGGTCGATCGAGCTCAGATCACATGGGCTTGTGTACGTCGGTCGATCGCTCGGTCGACCGGCTCAGCCTTCGGTCGACCGGTCGGTCGACCGCAAGCAGTCCAAAAATATTTAATAACTTTAAAATATATCTTAAATTTCATAAAATCTCCACAAAATTCACAAAAATAAGTTCATTAGAATACTTTGAAGTACAAATATGTGTAATAAAAAATTAACACATATTACAAACATGTGAACTATTTTGAGGCATAGAATTTAAAGCTTAAAACAAAAAACTGTATTTTTTGAAAGCCAAACTTTTTTGTATGTGTGTGCGTGTGTATAAGCTTGAGCATTCACAACTAATCTATCTATCCTTTACATTTTATCTAAAAATAAAATTTAACACTTACAAATATGACACAAGTCTTCACGAAAATCTTCTCATGAAAATCTCTTCTTCTTCTTGACTTGGTCCAAACCTTGATCCAATGAGCTAGACTCCTCTTGAGTACTTGATGCAATCTTGATGCGCGAGCTCTTGAATCAACACGTGTTAGCTCCAAAACTTGACTTCGAATCCTTTGCTGAATCTAGACACCTATTAAGATTTTGATCAAATATCTGAGACTTAATAAACATAAGATCATTAGTACTATAACTACATGAGTTAACCATCATCAAAACTAGTGCGATGAGCCTTTGGGCCAATAATTTGGGTTCGAAGTACTAACATTATAGGACCCAAGAAAATATGGGTATCAAAATCAACAACTTCATTATTTGATGTAGGTACACAACAAAGCTCCAAGACATAGGAAGTGGTGGTATCTTTATAGTAGTTGCTCAAGGCACATGACTTGCGATATCAATAATTTTTAACCGTATCAAGGTATCATGAAGATGACACTATCATCATCGGAGATGACTCAAAGGGTAACACTATCGGTATAGGTGACTTTAAAATTGGCCCATCTCCACTAATTGAAAATGTTGTTTTAGTTGATGGTCTTAAGCATAATCTCTTGAGTATTAGTCAACTTTGTGATAGAGGTTTTAAAGTTATTTTTGATGATTTGTCTTGCAATGTTTTAGATGGTAAAACAAATTCATGCATTCTTTCCGGTTTCATGAAAATAATGTATACATGATTGATATGTTCAATTTATATTGCAATGCTACTTATTTAAATATTTTCAATAAGGATTCTTACTTATGACATAGAAGATTAGGCCATATCTCTTTTGACCATCTATTCAAAATCAACACTAAGGAAGTGGTGAAAGATATTTCTTACTTGAAATTTAAAAAGGACTGCATTTGTGATGCATGTCAACGTGGAAAGCAAACCAAGTTCTCTTTCAAAATAATCAAAGATATCATGACATCTAGGCCATTAGGTTAATCCACATGAATTTGTTTGGTCCAACTAAAACCAAGAGTTTAAATGAAAACATTTTGTTTTTATTTTAGTTGATGGTATTTCTCGTTTTACATGGGTTTTCTTTTGGAACATAAAGATGAAACTTTTGGTATTTCTGTATTTTTAGAAAAAGAGTTGAAAAGGAAAAAGGTTTTTTGATTTTGCGCATAAGGAGTAATAGAGGTGGTGAATTCATTAACCATTCTTTTATCACTTATTGTGAAGAAAATGGAATCAAACATGAACTATTTGTCTTAGAACTCTATAACGAAAATGGGTCGTTGAAAGGAAGAATTGTACTCTTCAAGAAATGGTTAGGACGATGGTTAGTGAATGTGGACTCCCTCAATATTATGGACCGAGGTCGTAAACACTTCATGTTACATATCTAATAGAATTTATTTTGTAAACATACTTCTAAAACTTCTTTTGAAATTTACTATTTGAGAAAGCCTAATGTTTCTTACTTTAAAGTTTTTAGATGTAATGTTATGTTTTAAACACCAAAGTTAACTTAGAAAAATTTGATGTCAAAGCTTTTGAAGCTATTTTGTTGGTTATTCTAACAGTAGCAAAGCTTATAGAATCTTTAATAAATCTACTTTGACTATTGAAGAATCTATGCATATTAAGTTTTGAAGAATCTAATACTTTTGTTAAAAATGTTGTAGAGATTGATTCTTTAGGTGAAGATATGGAAAAAGTAACCTTGAAGGACTTACCTATCCAAAAAGAAAAGTTAAAGCTTAATCGACAAGGTGAAGTTCAAGAGTTGAAGTGGCCCCAACACAACCACTTCCAAAAGATTGGAGATATGCTACAAGTCATCCCAAGAAACTCATCATAGGTGATGTATTAAAGAGGTTAACTACTCACTTCAAACTCCATGATTTTTGTGGCCATTTTGCTTTTATTTCTCATATAGAACCAAAGAACATCCTCGAAGCCGATGGCGACTCATATTGGTTACTTGTTATGCAAGAAGAGCTCAATCAATTTGAGCGTAACCAAGTTTATAAACCAACTATTAATACTAGATGGATTTTTAGGAACAAGTTGGATGAGTCGGATAATGTTGTTAGGAATAAAGCTAGGTTAGTGGCCCAAGGTTGTAACCCAAATCAAAGTTATTGATTTTGAGAAAACCTTTGTGCCCGTAGCACGGCTTGAAGCCATACAAATTTGTTTTGCTTTTTTAAAGATTCAAACTTTTCCAAATGGATATCAAAAGCGCATTTTTAAATGGTTTTATTGAAGAGGAAGTGTATGATGAACAACCCTCGGGTTTGTTAATCCTACATATCTGAGTTTTGTTTTCAAATTAGATAAAGCTTTATATGGTTTAAACAAGCTCCAAGAGCTTGGTATGAAAGACTTTCAACTTTTTTTGTTTCAAATGGTTTTGTAAAAGGTAAAGTAGATATCACTTTGTTTACAAAGCATGTAGACAGTGATATCCTAATTGTTCAAATTTATATTGATGATATTATATTTGGATCTACTAATAAAAAGCTTTGTAAAGATTTGAATCATGCATGAAGAATGAGTTTGAGATATCTATGATGGGCAAGCTAAACTACTTCCTTGGACTCTAAATCAAGCAAAGGAGTGATGAATTTTTATAAATCAAGCCAAATTTAGGCTTGAAGATGCAAAGTTAAGAAAGACTCCCATGGCTACCATGACAAAACTTGACAAAGATGAATAAGATATAAATGTAGATATTAAAATTTATAGGAGCATGATTGGTAGTTTACTTATTTAACGGCTAGTAGGCTAGAAATTATGTTTAGTGTATGTTTAGATTCCAATCTATCCTAAAGAGTCCCACTTGATTGTGGTAAAACGCATTATTAGATATCTTAAGGGCACTATTGGAATGGGCTTTGGTATCCGGAGACTGGATAATTTTCAGTGATGAGATTTTCGGATGCTGACTATGCCGGTTGTAGAGTGAATAAGTAGAGCACAAGTGAAACTTGTCAGTTTCTAAAAAATTATCTTATTTCATGGTATTTCAAGAAACAAAATTCTGTAGCCCTCTCAACCGCCGAGGCGGAGTATGTTACGACCGGGACTTGTTGTGCACAGGTCCTTTGGATAAGATATACTCTCCTTGACTATGATTTTCATTATGATCTTATTAAAATATTCTGTGATAATACTAATACTATCATATGACTAAAAATGCAAATCAACATAGTAAGACAAAGAACATAGAAATTCGATGTCACTTTCTTAGAGATCACTATGAGAAAAAAGATATAAAATTGATTATGTTTCAACTGATTTCAACTAGCAGATACTTTTACTAAGCCACTTAATTTCAACAGATTTTCTTTCATTTATGGTGAACTAAATGTTTGTATTATAGATTCATGAGTTTTTCCTTATGTTAAAATCTATATTTGTTTTAAAATTTTTTTGGATGTTTTTGCTTACCCCTTTTGATGCATGACAAAAAGGGGGAGAAGTATTTATTGAGTATCTATTATTAGTTTGTTCATGCTCATATGTAATGCCTTTGTTATACATTGTCATAATCATCATATAACTTGTTGATATCTTATACATCTTGCACTTGATAGATAAGCATAACTTGAGGGTAAGCTTTTTCAAAGCTCTTTTCTTTATTTCTTTTAAATAGCTCATATGTTTTATCATTATCAAAAGGGGGAGATTGTTGGTTCAAAGGTTACAATCACCGATTTTGAGTTTTGATGATAATAAAATATATGTAGTTATTTAGTACTAATCAAGTTCAACTGATTCAAGTGTGTTTCAGAAGATTAAATCGATTTCTTTCTCTAAAGGAAGGTATTGATGGCTCAAGGGTATTCAAGTACGGGATTGAAGCTCAAAACACTCAATGTCGCTATCAGAGAAACCCGCTTGAAGATTCTTGTAGTCGCTTAGAATCTTGTAAGAACCCAGTTTGTAAATAGTAGAATATAGATTTGATGCTCAAAGATATGCACACACAAAAATGCACGTTTTCAACAGAACAGTTTATTTTGTATTGGTGTTTTGATATGTTTAGTCTTGATACATGTTCCATATTTTCTTAAATATTTTTATTGAAGTTTAGAACTTATATCTCCTTACTATACATGTTTTTTTCCTTCAAAACCCATACAAAATTATTTACAAAATTTTCTTTATTTTCATAACAGACCTTGGTATTGGTTTTGACCTAGGTCGGTCGACCGTGCCAATTTCAGGCTAGGACGGTCGACCGAACCTCTAGTAGAGGGGTGCATGTTGGTGCACATTCATGATCAACCAACCGGTCGACCGATATATTGACCGTCCGTCATCATTTTTGTCTCAGTTAAAACCGGTCGACTGACTGGCGGTCGACTGAAAGCCAACGGTCAGATTTTTTAAATAGGGCCGGTCAACCAATAGATTGCCAGAATGGCAGTAACGACCAGATTTCAAAATCTATCTTTTAAACATGTTCTTAAAATGTTGATTTTGAATTTTAAGGGTCAAATTCTTCCTTTATTATCTGGTAAACTATTTTAAATGTGTTTTTTTACAGCCTATATAAGGGTAAATTGATATAACAACAAATTCTCTTGAAATCAAGTTTTGTTTTCAAAGTGAAAAAGTTTTCAAAGTTTCTTTTGTGCTTTAAATTCTAAAGTTTTTAATTGAGTTTTCTGCTCTTATATTCTCTCTATTCTGATTTCTACTCTGACATACATCTTTGAGCTTCAAATCTATTTTTTACTCTATAGGGATTTGTAAGAGAGTTATAAGAGAGTGTTTGTGATCTCTTGATCACCAAGAGCTTGTAATCTCAATTGGCTTTGTGCTACCTCTGATGTAGAGGATTGAGTTGGAGAGTTGTATACTCCAAGTGGTTGCAATTCCTTGTTGTAAGATCCCTTTGAGATCCATTAGTAGATAGTGAAATCCTTCACAGTGGTGAAAGCGGAGATGTACAATAATGGTTCGAACCTCGAAACAAATCTTTCTTGTTTGTGATTGCCTTATTGTCTCTTTTCCTTATTTTTTTATTCATTCATTTTGTTGATCATTATTCATCTCAATAAGAAAGAAATTGAGCACATCAACTCTTATCTAGAGGTATCACGAGGAAAAGTTCAGAGCCCTTCACGGGGAATACAACTTCATTTCTTGTTTTGAATGATCAGTTTGCATCATGCATTATAAATTGTTTAGAATTTATATTTGATTATTTACACCTATTCACCCCCTCTAGGTGTATTTTCAATTGGGATCAGAGCTTTGGTCTCTATTTGGCTTAACCACCTTAGAGAGATCCTATTTGCTAATCACTTCATTAACATCTTTATTCTCATCGACTATAGTAAAAATGGATGAAGGTAGCCTTAACTTTCTCATATGGAAGGTTAAGATGACCGTATTTTTGCAATCCCCAGGAAGTCGGGTTGCAAAGGTGGTAACTAGACCCTTTAGTGTACCCACTGTTGATGAGGACACTTGATCCGACATTTCCACCAAGAAATTTGATGTCAATGTAAAGGCACATTATGCATTACTTCAATCCTTGAACGATGACGACATAGCTAGGGTCATTCATTGCAAATTTGCCTATGAGATTTGGTCACACTTAGTGGTCACTCACGAGGGAATATCACAAGTCAAGAGGGATAAAATTGATCTCTTGCGTTCCCATTCACTATGCATGAACATGATTCTATTGATGATATAGTTACAAAATTTACTAAAATTACTGATGGTTTACTTCTTTAGGTGATGCTATTGATGATGACCAAAAGGTGAGGAAGGTCATTCATACTCTACCACCATCATGGGAAGTCAAAGCAACAACCCTAAAAGAGCTCAATGACAAGGAAGAGTTGGAGCTCATAGGTCTTATCAGAAAACTTAAGACTCAAGATGGAGAGGAAGGCTAGAGAAGCAACGGCCTGCAAAAGAAAAAGATGATCTGCTTCCACTTCTGTTTGATGCAGAGGTCCTCTGACACCCGTTGAGCATCAACAACTAGACTGACTCTCTCTAGGTTCCTAAGATCCTACGAATATGTACCTAGCTGCTCAACTAGCGCCTGGTAAGTGATCGCACGATCGGAACCTCCAGTCTGTTTGATATTTTCAATCTGATTCTTAAGGAATAACACATAAATTTGAAAGGACTTCGCCGAGAGAGTACTAGCTCGATGCAATACTTCATCATCACAAAGAATTGCCCCACATTTGGAGGGTGAGTTCTTCCATAATATCCCTGACTGGTGTCGGCACCTGCAGAGCACTTCCTGATCCAGTCTCTACAGTAGTGGTAGTGGTGTTCTCATAAGGAGGAGGTGGTGCATTCGTCTCTCCGGGAGTATAGGTGCAAGCTGGACCATCAGTTCTATCATTTCTGAAGTCACGACAAGAGTTTCAGAAGTTGAAATTGTAGTGGTTTATTGAGTAGCAACCTTTAGGCTGACTCCTCTGCCTGAACAGGTACAGTGTCTCCTGTAGTCATTTTAACTGAACAGTATTAATAATGGCACTAAAAAGATGGGAATATCGAGAGATATTGAGTTATTACCAATTTGAGGGGTGGGAGATGGCAAATCATCAAAATGAGAAGACCTTCTGGCCACACCAGATGTGCTCGCTCAAGCCTCCTCGACGTTAATCTCCTCTTCAACTAAATCAGAGTATTTGCTGGTATCAGGAGTAGAGTACACATTGTCCCAGTCAACGTCAGCATCTCTCGAGTAATCCAGTCTCTCATTCGAAGACGAAGAGGACACTAGAGTAAGTAGAACTCATGTAGTGGGGACTTCAACCTCAACAAGCCTAGCAATGGGACTTTGCTCTGGAACTTCCACTGAGGAGCCCGGTTGAATGTTGGGTAGATCAACGATCATTTTTTGACACTGAAAGGAGCTCGAAGAAACATCTTAAATAGGCACTGGGGCTGATAAGGAGTCACCACTAGTAGTTCGCCTTTCTGTGACTTCTCCCGACGATACTTCAGTCATAACCACGGCAGGACCTTTTGTTCAACGACTTCACAGAAGTAGAGGGACCTCAGGGCCTTCACCCCTTTAGAGTCTGCATGAACAAGCTCAAGGTCTATGGCTAATCAGGGAAAAATCGCGCACAAAAAGTGTATGTTTTGAAATTAAAATTTAAAGTGTGTGTGCCTTGGCTTCCTCGATACTTCTGTTACAATAGAGGTTAAAACGAGTCGAATCCACGAGGACGGGAGGCGATAGAAGCTTTACCGGTTGTTCATATGTGTGTTAAAAGTTCTTCAATGTTTTAATGAATGAAAAGAAAGGAAAACGAAGAATGGAAAGAGAAGAGTACGGTGAAACACGAAGAAGTGGGAAACATAGAAAAGATTGTATTTGTGATTTTTGGTATATCTGAAATAAAGTAAAAGATAAAGAAAACTCATGGCTACTAACTACTAATGACTCCATTAACATGCTAACCTCTTAGTGATAATTTCCTCACATGTATCATTGGCCATCACTAGTTCTTGGTTCAAGAGCTTTACAAAATGGCTCATATGTTAACTTTCACATCTAAATTCAACCAACAAGTGCAAGCTACACTTAAATCATCAAAACTCAATAAGAGCAAGTATGAAATAAAGTAACGTTAGCTTGTTAGAGATTTAGATGTTAAAGTGTTAGATCCATCATCATGAGTCATCAATGGCTCTTGCAAGAGCAAGGCCAAGTAGAGGCTATTAGATTCATGTGGATTATCAAATAAGAAGTTAGACTAGTTAGTGGTTAGTAATTAGTTGCCATGAGAGAAAGTTAGCTACACATGTAAAAAAAGTTAGAGAGAAGAAAACAAATAGGGTAAGAAAGCACCTTTCATAGATTGTCACCTTCTATTATAAGCACTCTTGCTTCCTCACCATGTACCACTCTCTCTCCTGTTACAAGATCTAAAAGAAATGAAAAATACAAGGAAAGAAGAAGAACTAACCTAAACTAAACTACTCTAAACTACATGGAAGAAACTACACTAAACTCTACATATCTTGCTAAAGGAGAACCCCAGGGGTATTTATAGGAACCAGGGGAAATGGGGCCAGGCAGGCAACAGCTGGCCGAAGCACGGGCACAACCGCGCCTGTACGGCAGCAGAAACGTGGCCTAGGCCGCGTTTCTGCGGCCCTACTAGGGCCGCGCGCTGTCCCGTCTGTCCCCTATCAGATGCAGTTCCGGTTTCTAGTTTTAGGCCCCTGATTTTGACGAATCAGCTCTCCAAAGTCAATGGCCATTCATGTAGGCTTTAATCACTAATTGAATGGTGACTTAGGGTCTTCTTCTTCATATCATGTCATAGACCTAGAAACATGCAAGAGAGGTATTATTAGCAGAATTTAATATTAAATAAATGTAAAGATGTGGTATAAAATATGCAGCTTTAGAGACTAATCACACCCCATACTTATCTTTTGCTCGTCTGCTCGTCTCGAGCAAAACAAAAAAGAACTAAGAAAATTATTACACCACTTTCGCAGGTGACGCGATTGCACTGAGCATGTGCAATAAGCCGTTAAACCTCTAAGTTTCCCATAGAGGAGGAGTTTTGTCTCCTGAGGGTTTTTAGCGGATTACACCCACAAAATCCATAAAGAAAGAAATCAAATGTTAGTATTTTGAAAACACATTTTTGAAATAGAGAAAAGTGTTGAAGTATTTTGCAAAAATATAAGTGATCCAAGGTCATAGGTTAACCAGAAATTAATCTTCCTTAAACTAATTCGAAATGCAAATATTGTTATAAATTAAATGTAAGAATTTAAAATTAAATTGATTCTTTGATCTTTAATAAAACTCTTAGAAAAATATGCACTTTGAGAACAATGAAGGTTTTTGGGATATCGACTCTAACTTTCATGCCATTTATTTATATTATTATATATATATATATATTTCTTTTCCTTTTTTTGTTTTTCTTCCCTTAGTTTTCTTAGGCTTTCTTATTTACCCGGGTAGTGAGCCTTTAGCCGGTGACTACCAAACCAGATGATCTTAGGGCACCAGATGAGAAAGCATCCCTCGGACTTAAGGACTCGAGTAAACAAGGCCACAAAACTAAAGGGGATTATTTTGTTTTTATCCACAACTTTAGGTGTGAATAATCATGCTTCCTGAGGCATAATTACCCAACTTCAATAAGTGATTTTTATTATCATAATATATATATTATATATTATATTATTTATGGCATTTTCAGCCTTTGCTTCAATCTCAAAAATTGTGTAAGTGTGAAGTGCATAAATCTAAGGCAAAAAATCAAGATCAAATTATCTTTTCAATCTTACTTCCTTCTCCTAAAATTTAAACAAGATCTATTATTTTGACATGATTTAAAATTTCATAATTTTAGGTCTTCCTCCTAAGACAATCTTAATTTCTTAAAAATAAATCAAAATTATTTCTCTTATATCAAAAAGTTTTGTAAAAAGAAAATAAAAGAGTTTTTATAAAAAAGAAAATGTTAAAAAGTTCCTAAAAAGAAGTGTAAAAGAATAGAAAATTTAAAACTAACCTACGTTAGTAAACCCTCCCCCACACTTATCTCATGCATTGTCCCCAATGCATCGTGAATGTGTATATACATGAAACAAATGGGAAAAGAAGGAAAAATACCTCATGGTGGTGGCTCTGTGGTGGTCTGATTAGGCCAAGCGTTGATACCCAATCAGGATAATGGGGATCTTGAAGGAACCCACCAATGACCTCTCTAATATGACCCAATAAAAGAATGATTGAATGAATGGTCTTATTTAAATATTTATCCCCATCTAATGTCCAATTTTCAAAAATAATTACTGAGTCATTTTCTTCAACATCCTTGTCCAACAATGAAGTGTGATTTTGGGAGATGATGGACTTGGACCCAAATGGATCAGGAACAAAAACTGATACCGACTCGGGAATTTGACTCAGATCAAGTCGAGAGTCAACAATGAGAGTTGAAATTGGTTCAAAAATAGGGTCCAAATCAAAGAATTGATGTTTACACACTTTGCCCATTAATGAAGTGTGATCATAAGATATTGGTGATTTAATTTTACAGTGTACTGGTACAGGATTCAATGTTGACTCCGGAATAGAGAAAAAATCTGGTAAAAATACCATAGTATTATTGAATCAAAAAGTGAAATGAAATTCTCAACTTAAGGTTCAGGATCACTTTCAAGCTCAAGTTCAACTTCGAGAAAAGGATAACTTGCCAAAATGTCAAGGATGTGATGTTGGTCAAATTCAAGTTGGTATGATGAAATTGAAGCTGGATTTCCAAAATGACATGATTCTTGAGTCCAATCAGTAGAGTTAGGGATACAAGGATCGGTCAAAGGTTGACAAGAAAGACTTTTCTCGCTCTCATTGATCAAATCACTCATTGGTGATTCTAACCTACTGATAGGCAGGGTAACAGAATTTTGAGTCTAAATCATGTCTTCCATACTTTTTGCAATTGATTCTTCTTGAAAAGATGAGTATGAAAGTTGGGTTTAAAAATGATGGTGAAATTGTGAGTCCATCGGATTTTGCGATTGCTGCTCGGACTCACGCAAGGGTTCCATACTCAAGTCCAGTATTGATGGTTGTTCATTTTGAGTCGGTGAGACTCGAAAAGGTGAGTAGGACTCTTGAAAATTGGGTTGAGATGATGAGTCCAACATGTTTTGCATTCTTTCACAAAAGACTTCCAAACGCTTTTCTAACTCAAATTCTTCTTCAATTGGATGCTCTAGAAAAGGAATATGTGGAGTTTGATGTGGGAAGGATTGTGAATTGAGTGAATTTTGAATTTGTTGTAGGGATTCTTCCATACTCCTTTCCAAATAAGATTTTTCTTCGGTTGGCGGAACAGGAAAAGGAGTATATGAACCAAAATCGGGGAATGAACTTTGTGAAAATTGTGGACAAGGCGGTTGAAATTTTGACTCGGGGGAGGTGAATCCCCATTGACTCTGTGAAGAGTTGAAATTATTTTAAAAATTATAGTCATATAATTGAGGATATGGGTCATATTGAGTTGGATAATTCCAACTCAGCATATATGGTTGGTTCATGTTGTACATAGCCGGATTGGAGTTATCCGAGTCAAATAAGGTCGGGGTGAAATATGGATTCATATTATGATTGAAAGAATTATTGTTGTTAAAATCCATTTCACAATTTTAAAAAAAGAAAAAAAAACAAAACAAACAAACAAACAAACAAACAAACAAAAGAAAAAAGAAAACAAGCCTATGCTAGGGTTGACTTAGACCTAGACGACTCCTAACTGGTTAGACTGTCCACGGGGGGTACATTGTTGGAATCTGACCACGAGTTAATCAGTCAGGTAGGGGCAAGATCAGTGGGAGATATCCGTGCTGGAGCAACGAGCCTAATTATGCCAATCCACTGTTCTTCGAGGTTTCGCCTCTCAATCCCCAACCTTAGGCACCGATTTGATAAGAGTCAACTTCTAACAACTTTTCCCTTAGGTCAATCTCTTAAATGAGTCCGAGATGTCCCTAGGGGCCAACGTCTAGCAAATTTTTTTAGGCTTGGGTTGTGTGAGTAGGGAGGTGATTTTGGGCTAAGGGAGGGTAATGACTTCCCCACCTTATGTTATCTTCAGTTTTGCCCTTAAGTTTAATTCGTGCAAGTGTGCAATATAGATAAGAATGAACATACAAAGAGAGTAAATCACCCACGTGTTTGTCTTATGCTATATGCAATACCATATGTACACCTCCTATCAATATCACAACAATATAAGAACAAAATACAGTATATTGGAATGAAAATTGACACGTGCCTAGATGCAAATGTCTAAATCGTTTTAAAGCATCCAATTACTATATTTTAATTCTTAAAATTATTTACAGTGTACAGGTAATATAAACAAAAATTAGCAGAAGAGTATAAGAATATACAAGAATTTACCCAACC
The DNA here is from genome assembly GCA_038442645.1 of Agave tequilana. Classification (NCBI taxonomy): domain Eukaryota; kingdom Viridiplantae; phylum Streptophyta; class Magnoliopsida; order Asparagales; family Asparagaceae; genus Agave; species Agave tequilana. Next base: position 17,295 of record JAVJIF010004486.1, read on the forward strand.
AAAGAGTTAGTGTGGACTTCTGCTATGCTAAAAATTTAACCTGCACACCAAAAAACAAAGAAGAAAAGTTAACAAATACGTGAAATCAAACCGTTCCCATCTCCAGCAATGGCGCCAAAATTTAATCGGGGGAAAACCGCGCATAAAAAGTGTATGTTTTGAAATTAAAATTTAAAATGTATGTGCTTTGGCTTCCTTGATACTTCCGTTATAGCATAGAGGCTAAAACGAGTCGAATCTACAAGGACGAGAGGCGATAGAAGCTTTACCGGTTGTTCACGTGTGTGTTAAAAGTTCTTTAATATTTTAAAGAATGAAAAGAAAGGAAAACAAAGAATGGAAAGAGAAGAATACGGTGAAACACGAAGAAATAGGAAACATAGAAAAGATTGTATTTGTGATTTTTGGTATATCTAAAATAAAGTAAAAAGATAAAGAAAACCCATGGCTACTAACTACTAATGACTCCACTAACATGCTAACCTTTTAGTGATAGTTGTCTCACATGTATCATTGGCCATCACTAGTCCTTGGTTCAAGAGCTTTACAAAGCATGACTCATATGTTAACTTTCACATCCAAATTCAACCAACAAGTACAAGCTGCACTTAAATCATCAAAACCCAATAAGAGCAAGCATGAAATAAAGTAATGTTAGCTTGTTAGAGATTTAGATGTTAAAGTGTTAGATCCATCATCATGAGCCATCAATGACTCTTGCAAGAGCAAGGCCAAGTAGAGGATATTAGATTCATGTGGATTATCAAATAAGAAATTAGATTAGTTAGTGGTTAGTAGTTAGTTGTCATGAGAGAAAAGTTAGCTACACATGTAAAAGAGTTAAAGAGAAGAAAACAAAGATAGGGTGAGAGAGCACCTTTCATAGATTGTCATCTTCTATTACAAGCACTCTTGCTTCCTCACCATGTACCACTCTCTCTCCTATTACAAGATCTAAAAGAAATGAAAAACACAAGGGAAGAAGAAGAACTAACTAAACTAAACTACCCTAAGGGGCCGTTTGTTTCGCGTAAAACTCCGTAATTCGTAATGACTTACTACCCAGTTACAACTACGGCGTTTGTTGGACCGTAATCGTAAAAGGCTTACGTAACTCAACTAACACTCACTTGCAACCCAGTACCACTCACTTACAGCCCAGTTACAGTTAATTTTGTGGTCATACAATTTGCATTATTTTTATATTGAATATTAAATTTTTTTAAATTTAACTTTATAATATTTATTTGCAGTATTAAAACTTTTAAAAATCACTAAATAGTTAATTTTGTGGTCAGCTTTTTCACTTAGACTTATACATTACGACAACCAAACACCGAAAGTACAATACATTTCTCACTTACAATTTTATATTACCAACCAAAACACTGTAAAATTTACATACATGTAACCCATTTACAATTGTAAAAGACTTTAAATTATAACTACGAATACGGCTAGTTACGACAACCAAACAGACCCTAAACTACAAATGGAAGAAATTACACTAAACTCTAATATCTTGCTGAAGGAGAACCCCAGGGGCATTTATAGGAACCAGGGGAAAGGGGGGCCATGCTGGCAACAGCTGGCCGAAGCACGGGCGCAACCGCGCCCGTACAGTCACGTTTCTGTGGCCCTACTAGGGCCGCGTCGTGGCGCCTTGCGTTGCGCGCTGTCCCGTCTGTCCCTGTCAGATGGCAGTCTCGGTTTCTGGTTTTGGCCCTGGTTTTGATGAATCAGCTCTCCAAAGTCAATGGCTATTCATGTAGGATTTAATCACCAATTAAATGGTGATTTAGGGTCTTCTTCTCATTTCATGCCATGGACCTAGAAACATGCAAGAGAGGTATTATTAGCAGAATTTAATATTAAATAAATGTGAAAATGTGGTATGAAATATGCAGTTTTAGAGACTAATCAATGGCCAACGAAGAAGTTCCCTAGGGAGGAACTTCAGTCACGAGTTCTCGGTGAGTCTTCTTCTTACTCGAACCAGCCTCGGTGGATGGAGGTTGAGTATGCTTTGTAACTCCTTGTGAGAGTTGTTGTTGAGACTCTTCAGCCAGCCTTGCTTCTTGTCCGGTAGCCCTGTCGGATTGACTTCGAGGTCAGCTTGAAGAATTTTGCTCGTCCCTCTCAAATGGTAGTTTTTAAAGCCTTTCTTGGCTTGGAACCTGTCCTTGATCTGCTTAATGCTGGTACTGTTTACATTATAGCCAGGGATTGAATCCATTATTACGTACCGTGCACAAAACCTGATCCTGACATAAAAGTTCGGTACCTTCTGTGGAAGGTTGAATCTTACTTCCGTTTCTCAAGCCACGCTGAAATACCATACTCTCGCCCCTTCATACAGATTGCCACTGAAATGAAGGCCCAAGTTTGGGTTGCCTACGTATAGTTGGTCGTACCCGAATTGGCGAGCAAATCGGCTGGGCAAATATGACTCAATTATGCAAACATTCCCCTATCAGAGTACCAAATATCCAGGGCGAATGTTGATCAACCACCAGAGATCTCACCATCCGAACCGACAACCACATTGCCTTTTCTGTGGTTTTTAGCTACTATGCTGCAAAAACTTTGAATAGAATTTGAAACCCGCTTTGAAGGCACCCTACCATAGCAAGGAGCAAGCGAGGGATCGACTATAAGCAAGAAGAATGGCCGGGTAAACTACATCAGTGACGATGACCTCATGTGGGGGAGTAGGCACAATGCACCACTTTAGCCATAGCATCAAGAACCCCGCCAATAAAGCTCTGTCCGAAATGAGAATTTTGGCTTGATAATTAAAACTGTCAAAAACAGTATCTGACTTGAAAGTATTCTCGTTTGATTCTGTCACATATGGGGTCATGGATTCGAAATCCTTTCTGTAATCTCGGCATCAGTGCTGGCTGCAAATCGAGATACTAAGCTTGATTTTTCCTCTAGGCCATCGAAGAGTTAGTTGGCCCAGGATATTTGCTTAATTCCTCTGGACCTCCATCAGGTCACCCGAGCACAAATATGGAAATGGTATAAGACCTCCGAGTGCGTCTCGTACACTCGAAAAGCATCCCTCTTCAGCAAATGCAATTCTTTCGTACTGGGAATATAATCCTCATATGAAAAATCTCCCATAGAGAACCCTGAAACCTCAAACATCTCATGTAGGGTGAATCCCATTTCCCTAATTGGTGTAAAGATTGTGCAAGTGTCATGGTTATACTTCTCAAGGATTTTAAAAAAGTTATAGTGGCTCAGAACAATTTCGTAGTACACAGCCCTGACTGCAGGATAAAGCCCGCACTGGAGTAGTGGTTCCTCCAATTCTCTGAGGATAAAGGAAACCATTTCTCCCACCAAGAGATTGTCACTGAATGCATCCACCGGGTGCTTGAAAGTCAGACAGAGAGAATTTACCCTTCACTTCCATAAATCGGCTAATGAAAGTTGTAGCTTGCTTAGGAGTCTCGCCCTTGGAAACTCCTGTTTCATCGAACCTGGGAATAGTACAAGGATTTCTCTGCTAAGGCTGACAAGAAAAGCAACAGTTTAGAGATCCTCCTGATTGCGACACCCGCCTGCACCTTGACAAAATCTTATCCATATACTGGGGAAGATACACGGATTGCAGATATGATAATGAAAACATCTGTTTCACGTTAGGGAGAAAGAAACAGTGCTCCCTAATTTGACAGAGCCACTTGTAGTTCCCATTAAATAGAACCTCTTCATTCTCTTCAATAGCTTTTCAAAATGAAATATTGGCTTCCTGAGCAGACAACAGTTAGTGGATTTAAACCTCCAGTCTGAGATAAATTTCCGCAGAGTAGAGGCAGCACACTTGGTTAAACGGGCTTGGCGTTCTTCTCATTTGTGCCGGTAAATGCAGGGACGGTCTTCCGCAGGCTGAAGAGAGAGTTGGGGTCGGTACCACCAACATGTCTGAAATGATTTCTCTTGGTCAAAAGTTTTGAGTAGTACCTTACTACAAATAGGAACACAAAGTCAGTACTCTAAAAATAGAAAAGTTACACTAAAGTATTGGAGTTCAACTCAACTCATGAGACCCGCGTTTTATGGCTAAAATTCGAGGCCCAAATGGAGCCTGCGTCTAGACTCCATACTTAAAATAATTTCTTAATCTAGAGACTCAAACGCAAGCCACATAAACGAGACCTACATTCAGAAATCTCAAGACACAGAGCCCACCAGAATCGCGTTCAATTCGCAGATGCGAGGGTCACGTTAACAAAGCAAAAAAATGCTAGGACACCAGACCTGTGTTCTGCTCAGCAATGCAAGAATTGTGTTCACAAATCAAACGCGGACTTTTGAGATCCGCTTCGACTGTTCAACTTCAATGGAAGTATCAAAACTTCAAGAAGAAGTTAAGTGGAAAGAGCCTCTTCGTGTTCATGGTAATGGCGAAAGCCATTTGAAAACTTTTGCCTGAAATGGAGGCTTCTTGAGGAGGAGCACCACCCATTCGAGTCTCAACAATGGCGGTACTAGAGGAGTAAGCGATAGCCATTGCTTTCGGAGCCATGTGCACAGTTAAATCTTTGAAGAAGATTGAAAAAAGCTTGAAGCTTTATGGGCTCAGAAAAACTCAAGATCTTTGTTCAAACGCGGGTCTGAATGAAGATGATGAACAGTCAAAGTGAATTGACTGTTGAAAGACTCGCTCGGGTCTTTTATAGGCCCTTCAGTGGCCCAGATACGTGGGGCATATCTCGAGCTCAATCTGAGGCAGATACGCGTCCAACACGGCACCCATGTTCGCGTCTGAAAGCATCCAACGCGTTCTTCGCGTTTTAAATTGAGAGTGTGTCTCAACAACAATTGAGAGTCACGTCTCAACAACGATTGAGAGCCACGTCTTAACAATAAATTGAGAGTTGCATCTCAACTTCATTAAAGCTCGCGTCTGCAATTGATCAGCATGACGGTTGTGTCTATGAGAGTTGCGTTCACTCATATGCAAGGAGTATATCCCTGCTTCTGCAATCAGTTCAACAATACACTAGCAAAAGTAATCTATAACTTTACCGGTTCGATAGCACACCAACAAACAAATCAGAGCTCATGACAAGTGCTAGACTGAGTTTTTAAGACACTTGTAAAGATCTTCCTTGGAGACTTCAAGCAGTTCAACAGTACACTCACGAAGACCAGAATTCAGACATGATCAAGCTCAGGGCATCTCGAAAAATTGTCAGTCCAATTATGTGAGCCCAAAATCAACTGAAGTCTAAAGTGTTTTGAAATCCATCTTAGTCAACCACAGAGTGTAAAAAACTTTGGAGGGAGTTCTGTAAACTGTCCAAAAATCACTAACGATAAGTCATCAGACACGAACCTCATTTCAAATGTGAAGATCGTGTTTCAACCTAAAATGCAGACCTCACATCCAGAGGAAGACAAAAACTTCAGACGCGGGTCTGAGTAACCCCGTGTTTCACGCGAGTTTGAAGAACTCTGAATCTAACGTTAGTCTGAAGAACCCCACGTCTCACTTCAAACATGAGTCTGGGTAACTTTGCGTCAAACGCAGGTTTGAGCAACTCTGCGTTCTGACTGAGACGCGGGTCTAAGCCATGCGTCTATACAAACGCGAGGTCCGTATCCAGCGAGAGCCGTGTTTCTATTATAACTGACCCCGTTACTGGGGTCAATTAACTCCCCACGTAATTTGAGAGCTAATCCCTATTATGGAGGGATTATAGGGGACAATAATACCCCTATGACTCCCTATAAATAGCCTGAGGAGCTATGACAAAAGGAAGGACTTTTGAAGAGAAGACTCTTTGAGCAAAGAAGAAAAAGAGAAACTCTGAGCTGAGAATTCTCAAGATAAAAACTTCTTACTTTTCTTTTACTTGTCCAAAAGTCTAGAGAGAGGAGAAAAAAAGTAATCAGTGGACTCTAAACATGTAGCGTGTTAAAAATAGAGCTCCATTTTGATCGATCTTGGATAGCATCCTGAAGGGAAGCTTGATATTCAGCTAGTCAAGGGAGAACAAGAATCACTCTCCATCGGTACACGAAGAAGCCAGCCTTAAACAAAAGGGAGAACCAGTTCTTCTCCACTATTTTGTAATCAGAATCGTTCTGTTATATTTTTTCAGCCACTCAAAGAAACTTTACTTCGCATCACATTTTCGACCAAACGGAGAGTCTCTGTACGGATTGAATTGTCAGAGTGAGGTCCTGATATCTGAGTCACTGTAGGCAAAGTTTGACCACTGGGAGCATTTCTATCTTTCAGGAGGACGCCCATCATGGGTCGAGTTTGACCGTTAGGAGTGTCTTTTTCTTTCAGAAGAGCGTCCATCATGAATCGAGTTTGACTGTTAAGAGTACTCCATCTTTTAGGAGAGCATCCATCGTGGTTGAGTTTGATCGTTAGGAGTGTCTTTGTCCATTATGGGTCGAGTTTGACCATTAGGAGCATCTCTCGCCTTGTAGGAGAGCGACCATGATGGGTTGAGTTTGAACGTTAAGAATATCTTCGTCTTTAGGAAAGCATCCATTGTGGGTCGAGTTTAACCATTAGAAGCGTCTCCGTCTTTCAGGCATCCATTAAGGGTCGAATGTCGGGGCGAGAGCCTGAGACCAGCCATCGGAGGGGCTGTCAAGTGAAGGATTTGTGCTATTGAAATGCTTATTAAGGCAGGAGAAGCCATAATGGATCTTTTATTGAATGTATTTGAATTTCATGCATAGTACTATTTCAAATGAAAAGAATTCCATTGCTTGTCAAGCATCTTCTCGTTTTGGCCAACCAGTATATATGGCCCTTTTCCCCCCTCTGGCGACTACTGTGTATGGGCCCTCCCAATTTGGTCTGAGCTTCATGGAGTTCTTTTCCTGAGTACTCTGGATGAAGCTTTAGGAGAGATCGTTGACTTGGGACTCACGGGGTTTCACCTTCCTGTGGTGTGGGACCGAATCTGTTGTTGGTAGGCGGCGATGCATATCTGTGCTTGTTATCATCTTTTCTCCGACTGATCTTGGGCCAGGCGTGGCTGAGTAGCACTCTGTCCTACTCGATCTCTTCTGTGAGGAGCGTTGGCATGCATATGTCGATAGGGATGAGGGCCTCCGTCCCATAGGCTAAAGAGAACAGAGTTTTACCCATCGGGATACGCATCAGTATGCTCAAATCACCCAAGATAGTTTTTCCTCCCATTTTCCCTTCGCCTTGCACAGACTCTTACACAAGCTATCGAGAATTATGCGATTGCTGATCTTAGCCTGGCCGTTGCCTTATGGGTAGTAGGTGGTGGAGAACCGTGGGTGATTTTATACTTGGAGCAGAAGTTCACCACATGCTTGCTCACGAAGTTGGTTCCATTGTCGGAGAGGATGGTATAAGGAAGGCTGAAGCGATAAACAATGTTTTGCCAAAGCAACTTCAAATTTGTTGTCACGTGACCACGGAGAGCGGCACCACCTATATCCACTTAGTGAAGTAGTCGGTGGCAACTAGGAGGAACCTGAATTGGCAGAGCTCGTGGAAGCGGGCCAACCACATCAAGCCCCCCTGCATGAAGGCTAGGGGCTCTGCAAAGTATGGAGGTCTTCGATTGGCCTGTTGGAGGTGAGAGCGTACCTTTGACATTGTGGGCACTTTCTCACATGCTATTTGACATCTTCAAACATCTTGGCCAATAGTACTCCTGGTTAATGGCTTTGTGGGTAGGGATCGCCCTCCGGTATGATTTTCATAGTCGCCATCGTGAATCTTCTGCATTACTTTCCTGGCCTTCTCGGATCCGACGCATCTCAGGTATGGGTCGGAGTGTAATTTAGAGTAAGATTTCTTATACAGGAGCTCCCCAATGAGCAGGTACCAAGTGGCAACATGCTGGAGCTTCTGCGCTTCTGTTTTGTCATTGGGCAGTGTCCTGACCTTTAGATAGGCTATAATGGGGTCTCTCTACCCCAGTGAGGTGTCCAGATGGAGGATCTCCCTGTCAATCCGCTGGATGCTTAGAGTTGGGATATGCTCGACAAACATCTCCCTCCAGAGCTGATACTCGATTGTTGATGCTAAATTGGCCAAGGAGTCTGCTTGATTGTTCTTGGATCTCAGAACTCACTTGTAGTCGCAGCGGGAAAACTTGGCCTTTAAGCTGAGAATGAGTTACAAGCATGCCTCCATCCATTCGTCTTTGGCTGCATATTTCCTATTGACTTGGCAGACCACCAATGTCGAGTCGTAGCGGACCTCGAACCAGTGATTCCGAGGGTCGCTACCATTCTTAGCCCATTGATGGCAGCTTCATATTTGGCCTTATTGTTCGTGGTAGGGACGTCGAGTGTGAAGGACTGTTTGATGATAGAGCCCTCGGGGGAGGTGAGGATGTCACGCCCTGCTTCCCAAAATATAGAATACGGGTACGTGACGATGGCCAGCAGATACTCATGAAGAGGAAAATCTCTTCCGTGAATACCTTACGCTATAGTAAATGAGCCAAATTCTTGCACACATATTCAAAAGACAATCAGAAGTTTCATTTCACATAAAAGACATACATCTACAATAGTCTTTGCATGGATACAAGATTGGAATCCTAACAAAGCAGAAATAAAAGAAGATACAATTTTGACATCAGGACATCATAACAAGACAAAATGCCAAAATATGAAGATAAGAAACTCGGACTCACGCCTGGTAGTCTTCTTGGGTTCCTTCAAACAGAGGCTCATCAGTCTCCTCAAGCTCTAATGCTGAAAAATCAAGGTCCGTTAGAAGCGGACCAGAAAGTACACACACGAGAAGAGGAAACAATAATATGAAAATGTGAAAGTAAAGGACAATATAAGTAGAGCACTGGAATCAATGAATCATAAATCTAACGATAATATAAACTGACAGGTAAGATACCAATGAGACTAACAGAACAATCAGGTGAAATAAGGTCATGTATGTATACTATGACATGTATATAATGAGCATGAAGCACCCTGGACGAGTAATGTCATATATTATAATCACCAGGTCACAAGATCACAAGATCACAAGTTAAGAACCATATGGCAAGTCTATGAACATCATGTAATCAAGATTATCCATGTCACAAATGATAATTCTAAGTCTAGTATGTTTTGTTATCCTAACTAATGCAGCTATCCTGTGCCCATCCCACAGGACAACTATATATCAAACAAGTGATGAGTTAGTGGATCCTGATAGCAGGGAGAAACAGTTCACTGTACTCAGGTATTATGTAACATGTAATAACAGGAGCGCGCATAAATAACAAGATCACATGTGGCATCCAAACCCACAAGGGGTCACCCTTCCAAGCACACCTCCCTGGATTTTCCCTGCTACAGTCTCTCCCAATAACCCTGGCTTGGTTAATTTTATTAATCAATGTAAATGCAAGATAATGTGTGACTCAGCGTGATAGGATTAGGGACCAGTATCAAGAGTATCGGTGTCAAATAGTAGTTACATTACATATCAAAATTTCAGGAAAAATAGAACAAGGTGACAACATCGGGTGACAAATGCATAATAGCATAAGTGATGCCAGTGTATTAGGATGTAAACATAATCATAAAATAGTAATCATGACATAGGGTGACGTTAACTTACTTGTACAATATTTACTAATTTAAAGTTATACTTGAATGATCATTTATGTATCAAACATCCTATGCATGCATGTGTTACAATACATGAGATCAGAGAAGAATACAAAAATTGAGATCGGAAAGGAATTTATGAACTAACAAAGGGACATAAAGGGGGAGAGAGTATGTGTACTTGCCTGATGTTGTTGGAATCTGAATTCCCGTAACTGCAACAGGCTCTGGGTAAAATTCGCGGCCTATATATTACGTAAATTAATTAGAGACTTGACATGTTATTTATTCAGTGATAAGTTAAGTGATAATGTATTTTTTACTATTTATTATAATTTTGGATGGTTAATATTTTCTAATAATTTAATTTCTGAAGTTATAGCAACAATTTAAAAACATAATTTCATACTTAAATACATGGCATAAACTAATAAATTGATGTATAATATTTACATATTACTGAATTAAGAATTCCATATTTTTTGTGCTATTTAGAATTTATTGGTCATTTTTAAATAAATTATCATTGAATAGCAATTACAAAAATATTTACTTTCATGTTATTCTAAGTAATATTACATTCAAAATAATTTTACAAAGTTTCAAATTTAGTTTGTGATTTTCTGTGAATTTTCTGGAATTTTCTGAAATTTTCTGAATTAAAATAAACCTAAAAATCAATAAAAAATAAATAAAAAGCTTAACGGGTCTGTTGCTACAGTAATGGTTTTGGGTCTGATTTGCTACAGTAAATGCTATAATAGTTTTTCTACTTATTTTTATTTTATTTATTTATTTCTTTTTCTTTTTCTTTTTCCTTTCTTTCTTTTTCTCTTTTCCCCTTTTTTTTATATATTTAGGTCGGGTTCGGGTTTGTAAAACAGACCGGAACCCGGGTCTGATAACCACAGACATGGACTGGGTCTATGTCCAGCACAGACCCAGTCGGGTCTGGTCCGACCAGGCCAGGCTGGGCCTGGCCTGGCTCGACTAGACCCAGGTCGGGTCTGGCTCAGCCAGGCCCGCCCTGGTCTGCACTGTGCTGTGCACAGTGCAGTGCACAACACAGTCCAGCCTTTTATTAATTTTTTTGATGGCAAATAAATTTCTAAAGATAAATTAAAAATCATGATAATTAGAAGGCATATCCTAGGTGTTCTACAAAATTTTATTGTGATTTTAGCATGCGTTTTACATGGTGAAATTAAAGCTAACATGTAACGCATACTACGTGTTCGGTGAAATGCAACAACGAATTAAATTCTACAAAAATGCAAAATAAATACCTGGAACGCTTTCCTTCAGTCTAAATCTTCCTTCCTTGTCCAACACTTCAGAATCTCGCCAAGTTTAAAAGAGGAAGAGATAGTGAGATATCCCTTTATAGGTACCACACATACCCCTAAGCCCCCCTGAGAGTTAGGCTACGTGGGATGAGTAGTGGGTTCAGTTTGGGTGAGTGGGAATGAGAGGGAGAAAGTGTGGGATAAGTTAGAGAGAGTGGGGGAAGTTGGAGAAGATGGGAGAGTTAAAGGGAGGTTTAAATAAATGGCTTGGGCTTTTAGACCACACGTCAAAGTGGCATAGTGGTGGGAGCTTGCTGGTTTGAATTAGGAGGTTTGGGGTTCAAAACTTGGAGGAATTATTATAAGGTTTAATTTTTTTAATATTTTTTTTATTTATTTTCATTTTTGCCTTTTCTTAACTCAATTAAATTCCTATTTAATTCAGAAAAATTCCTAAAAATTCTTAAATAACAAATATTATTTCAAGCATTATTGAGAAATTAGATTCATGAAATTCATTCCCAACTGCAAATTAAAAATCCAGAAGTCGTATAGCGACACAGATGGGTCACGAATTTCGAGAATCTTCAATTAATTTCGAAAAATTTTGAAAAAAATCAAGAAAAATCTAAAATATTAGAAAATTTTATTAGAGTTAAAGTAAACTTAGTTTAGACTAGCAGAATAGGTATTTATGTCATATCGATCACCAGTAGAAAATACCGTTAACTAGAACCGAGGGTTACATTCCAACCCACCTAATAAAAAAATTTCGTGCTCGAAATTCAAAAGTAAACAAGGAGAAGAGTATTATAAGGTATAAGATGATGAATAGATAGCTAGAAGTGAGATAAGTTACCTGAGAAGAGATGAGGATATTTAGCCCTGATCTCATCTTCCCGTTCCCAGGTGGAATCCCCAGGAGAGTTTGGATCCCAAGACACTAGTACCAGCGGAATGGTCTTATTCTTCAGAACCTTCTCTTTCTTGTCGATGATGCGGATTGGTTTAGCCTCATAGGGTAGATGACTATATCCTGCCTTAGTCTGGCTTCCACTTCTTCTCTGATCTTTTGCAACTTAGGGTCTTCCTTCAGAACCTCCTTGATCTTCTCAATCAGAGATGGTTGAGTCACCAAGGTCATGAGTCTCCTATTATCTCCAGGTAGAATGATCTCCAAGTCTAACCTAAGGATCTCTTCCTGCATCTCCTTCTGTTGAGTAATCAACATGAAAGAGGGCTTCCTACTGAGAGCATCAGGAACTACATTCACCTTCCCGGGGTGGTCTTGCAGATCTATATCATAGTCTGCCCTGAGCTCTAGCCATCTCCTCTGATGCATGTTGAGCTCCTTCTAGGTAAAAATGTACTTGAGACTCTTATGATATGTGAATATCTCCACACGCTCCCCGAGAAGATAGTGTCTCCACACATTAAGGGCGAAGATGACGTCCGCCAGTTCTAGATCATGGGTTAGGTAATTCCTCTCATGGGGCTTCAGTTGTCTTGAGGCAAATGATATCACTCTGCCTCGTTGCATTAACATACAACCCAGCTGCGCCTAGAAGCATCACTACGTATCACCATCCCCCAGATCCATCTAGAATTGCTAGAACTGGCGCTGTCATCAATCGATCCTTCAGTTCTTCAAATACTAACTGGCATTTCTCTATCCACGATACTTCACTTCCTTTCTAGTGAGCTTGATTAGAGGCTCAGCGATCTTGGAGAAATTTTGGACAAACCGACGATAGTAGCCAGCTAGTCCAAGAAAACTTCTCACTTTCATAACAGATTTAGGGGTTGGCCAATCTCTGACAGCTTCTTTGGATGGATCCACCGAGATGCCATCCCCAGATATGATGTGCCAAAGAAATGAGACATGGTCTAGCCAAAAAGAGCATTTACTAAACTTTGCATATAACTTCTCTTATCTCAGAGTTTGTAAGACAATCCTTAAGTGCTCAGCGTGCTCCTCTTTGGTCTTGGAATAGATCAGGATATCATCAATGAAGACCATGACAAATTGATCTAAGTATGGATTAAAGATGCGATTCATCAAGTCCATGAATACCGCAGAAGCATTAGTAACTCCGAATGGCATAACAAGGAACTCGAAATGTCCTTATCGCGAACGAAAAGCAGTCTTAGATACATCCTCAGCTTTCACCTGCACTTGGTGATAACCAGAATAGAGATTTAGCTTAGAAAATACTGTGGCTCCCCCATGATCGAAGAGATCGTCAATTCGGGGTAAGGGATACTTATTCTTGACTGTGACATAATTCAGCTCTCGGTAATCAATGCATAGTCGCTGGCCACCATCCTTCTTCTTGACTAAAAGGATCAGAGCGCCCCAGGGTGAAGCACTCGGTCAGATTAACCCCTTATCGAGCAAATCTTGAATCTGGTTTTTCAGTTCCGCTAGTTCTATCGAAGCCATGCGGTAGGCGCCTTGAAAATAGGGGCTGTTCTAGGAAAGACTTCGATACTAAATTTAATCTCTCGAACAGGGGGTAGTCTAGGGAGATACTCAGGAAAGATGTCAAGAAATTCACGTACCATCTCAGGTATATTAACCTGCTCTTTAGAGTTCAAGGACTCTAGCATCTTCTTCAGTTGCCTCTTCTTGAATCGGGCTTGCTCCAGAGTTACATCCCCAGCATGGAATTCAAACTCTGAATTACTGGGGACCAGAAAAGTAACTTTCTTCTTCCTACAGTCAATGGCTCTTCTTCCTTGATCTCCTGTGCTCTCATTAACTGTAAAAAGTGCCCAAGTAGTCCATGCCCAAGACAACGTCAAACCCAGAGTCCTTTATGACTATCAGGTCAGCTAGAAACTTCTAACCTCAGATCAATATAGGGGATTGGGTTGACTCGAGAGGAAGAGGGAAATATTTCTATTCTGAGCCATGAGTGTCTGGAACAGATAGGGAATAGTTTAGAAGGGAATCTAAGGCACGAGTTTAGAGTAACGATGTGTATCCAGACAATTATAGATGCTTTTCTTATATGTGAATCTGATTATCTTTATATGGTACGGAATTAAAATAAAACCTGGCTCTGATACCGACAAAACCATGTCACGCCCCGCTTCCCAAAATACAGGATACGGGTACGTGACGATGAACAGCAGATACTCACGAAGAGGTAAATCTCTTCCGTGGATACCTTACGCTATAGTAAATGGGCCAAATTCTCACACACATATTCAAAAGACAACCAGAAGTTTCATTTCACATAAAAGACATAATCTACAATAGTCTTTGTATGGATACAAGATTGGAATCATAATAAAGCAGAAATAAAAGAAGATACAATTTGGCATCGGGGCATCATAACAAGACAAAATGCCAAAATATGAAGATAAGAAACTCGGACTCACGCCTGGTAGTCTTCTTGGGTTCCTTCAAACAGTGGCTCGTCAGTCTCCTCAAGCTCTGATTTTGCAAAATCAAGGTCCCTCAGAAGCGGACCAGTAAGTGCACACACGAGAAGAGGAAACAATAATATGGAAATGTGAAAGTAAAGGGCAATATAAGTAGAGCACTGGAATCAATGAATCATAAATCTGACAGTAATATAAACTAACAGGTAAGATACCAATGAGAGTAACAGAATAATCATCTAAATAAGGTCATGTATGTATACTATGACATGTATATAATGAGCATGAAGCACCCTGGATGAGTAATGTCATATATCATAATCACAAGATCACAAGATCACAAGTTAAGAACCATATGGCAAGTCTAGGAACATCATGTAATCAAGACTATCCATGTCACAAATGATAATTCTAAGTCTAGTATGTTTTATTATCCTAACTAATGCAGCTATCTTCTGCACCATCCCATAGACAACTACGTATCAAACAAGTGATGTGTTAGTGAATCCGATAGCAGGGAGAAATAGTTCACTGTACTCAGGTATCATGTAACATGTAATAACAAGAGCGCGCATAAATAACAAGATCACGTGTGGCATCCAAACCCACAAGGGGTCACCCTTCCAAGCACACCTTCCTGGATTTTTTTTCTGCTATAGTCTCTCCCAATAACCCGGCTTGGTTAATTTTATTAATCAATATAAATGCAAGATAATGTGTGACTCAGCGTGACAGGATTAGGGACCAGTATCAAGAGTATCAGTGTTAAATAGTAGTTACATTACATATCAAAATTTCGAGAAAAATAGAACAAGGTAACAACATCGAGTGACAAATACATAATAGTATAAGTGATGTCAGTGTATTAGGATGTAAACAAAATCATAAAATAGAAATCATGACATAGGGTGATGTTAACTTACTTGTACAATATTTACTAATCTATAGTTATACTTGAATGATCATTTATGTATCAAACATCCTATGCATGCACGTGTTACAATATATAAGATCAGAGAAGGATATGAAAATTGAGATTGGAAAGAAATTTATAAACTAACAAAGGGTCATAAAAGGGAGAGAAAGTATGTGTACTTGCCTGATGTTGTTGGAATCTGAATTCCCGTAACTGCAACCGACTCTGGGTAAAATTCGCGGCCTAAATATTGCGTGAACTAATTAGAGCTTTGACATGTTATATATTCAATGATAAGTTAAGTGATAATGTATTTTTTACTATTTATTATAATTTTGGATGGTTAATATTTTCAAATAATTTAATTTTTGAAGTTATAGCAACTATTTAAAAACATAATTTCATACTTAAATACATGCTTAAACTAATAAATTGATGTATAATATTTACATATTACTGAATTATGAATTTCATATTTTTTGTTCTATTTAGAAATTTATTGGTATTCTAAGTAATATTACACTCAAAATAATTTTATAGAGTTCCAAATTTAGTTTGTGATTTTCTGTGAATTTTCTAAAATTTTCTGAATTAAAATAAACCTAAAAATCAATAAAAATAAATAAAAAGCTTAACGGATCTGTTGCTACAGTAACAGATCTGTTGTTACAATAATGGGTTTGGGTCTGGTTTGCTACAGCAAATGCTACAATAATTTTTCTCCTTATTTTTATTTTATTTATTTATTTATTTTTATTTTTCTTTCTTTTTCTCGTTTTCCTTTCTTTCTTTTTCTCTTTTTCCTTTATTTTTTTTATATTGGGTCAGGTTTGGGTCTGTAAAACAGACTCGAACCCGGGTCTGTAAAACAGACCCGACCACAGACCCGGACTGGGTCTGTGCCCAGCACAGACCCAGTCGGGTCTGGTCTGGCCCGACCAGGCCAGGCTGGGCCTGGCCTGGCTCGACCAGACCCAGGTCGGGTCTGGCTCAGCTTGGCCTGCCCTGGTCCGCACTGTGCTGAGCACAGTGCAGTGCACCGCACAGTCTAGCCTTTTATTAATTTTTTTCGATTGCAAACAAATTTCTAAAAATAAATTAAAAATCATGATAATTAGGAGGCATATCCTAGGTGTTCTGCAAAATTTTATTGTGATTTTAGCATGCGTTTCACATTGTGAAATTAAAGCTAACATGTAACGCATACTACGTGTTCGGTGAAATGTCACAACGAACTAAATTCTACAAAAATACAAATAAATACCTGGAATGCTTCCCTTTCTGAATCTTCCTCCCTTGTCCAGCACTTCAGAATCTTACCAAGTTTGAAAGAGAAAGAGATAGTGTAGTGAAAGAAAGAGAGAAGTTTAGATTTTGCAAGTGACTTGAGATGGTGAGATATCCCTTTTATAGGCACCACACATACCCTTAAGCCCCCTGAGAGTTAGGCTATGTGGGATGAGTAGTGGGTTCAGTTTGGGTGAGTGGGAATGAGAGGGAGAAAGTGTGGGAGAAGTTAGAGAAAGTGGGGGAAGTTGGAGAAGATGGGGGAGTTAAAGGGAGGTTTAAATAAATTGGCTTGGGCTTTTAGACCATACATCAATGTGGCATAGTGGTGGGAACTTGCGGATTTGAATTAGGAGGTTTGGGGTTCAAAACTTGGAGGAATTATTATAGGGTTTTATTTTTTTAATATTTTTTTAATATTTATTTATTTTCATTTTTGCCTTTTCTTAACTCAATTAAATTCCTATTTAATTCAGAAAAATTCCTATAAATTCTTAAAATAACAAATATTATTTCAAGCATTATTAAGAAATCAGATCATGAAATTCATCCCCAATTGCAAATTAAAAATCCAGAAGTCGTATAGCGACACAGATGGGTCACGAATTTCGAGAATCTTCAATTAATTTCAAAAATTTTTGAAAAATTCAAGAAAAATCTAAAATATTAGAAAATTTTATTTGAGTAAAGTAGACTTAGTTTAGACTACCATAACAGGTATTTATACCATATCGATCACCAGTAGAAAATACCGGTGAATAGAACTGAGAGTTACAGAGGATGACCCTGACGCCTTCCCCTTACTGTTTGAGGCCCCGTCGATGTTAAAAATCTACCTCTCTCCCGAGTCACTTTGTGTCAGAGCTCCCAGGGTAAACTCAGCAATGAAGTCTGCTAGGACATGCCCCTTGATTGCCATCCTAGGTACATAATTGATGTTGTAGGGGTTTAGCTCTACCGCCCATTGTTCTATCCGCCGAGTGACTCAAGTTCTCGATGATGCTCCGTAGAGGATACTTTGTAGTATGGTAATTGTAAAGGATTGGAAGTAATTTCTTAGCTTTCTCGATGTGACAAAGAGGGCGGAGCCAATTTTCATCGATTTCTGGATGCCTTCTTTCTCACCGCGTGGATCATTCAAAGGGAATTTATCCATGCACCAAAATATGAGGGATTGATTAATAAATTGTAGAAATTAAACCAATGCAAACAAAGGGATCTACATGGAAACCCAAAGAGGAAAAAAACCAAGAAGAGAGGGAGCATGAATTCTACTATAATTCAAGAAATTACAATGGCAAGTCATTTTATCTCATGAACTAGGGTTTCTCTAGAGTCAAATTTTGTCCCCTCTTCACGTTGGAAGGGGCATGCCATATATACAGGTAGTATCTGATAGATAAGGCTGTAGAGTTCAGCTCTATTTAAACATTTAACCACTTATCTCAGAGACAGTTTAGAACTAAATATCTTGATTTG
This sequence comes from Agave tequilana, assembly GCA_038442645.1. NCBI lineage: Eukaryota > Viridiplantae > Streptophyta > Magnoliopsida > Asparagales > Asparagaceae > Agave > Agave tequilana. The sequence goes on from JAVJIF010004486.1 coordinate 35,247, forward strand.
AACTAGTTGCGCGAGTATTTATTTTTATCTAGTTGTTTGCATCTAGCTATTGATATGGTCGATCCATTCTCGAGCTGTAGCCTTCGGGTATGAGTAGAGATTTGGCTTAGAGATAGAGATTATCATAACTAATTCTATCTCCTTCTTGTAACTACTTGGACTACTCAGAGTTTAAATTAGATGAGGACTCTTGTTCAGAGGTTCTGGAAGCGACCACATGTCACTTGCTTGTTTGAGGTTGGTAGGATACGTCTCATGATCTTGAGAGGGTCAAAAACTAACCACTATAGATACCCCTTCTTCTTCACTTTCTTTGAGAAGAGGTCGGGAACATTCCCTCAGAAACTACGGGTTCCTGGGAACTCTGAGAGTTAAAGAGGGAAGCAGATCGATAGAGAGGTGAACTCTAGGTTTATTGTTATCGCATTACTCCTAGTTTTTAAGTGGCGTGCGTGTCTCTACAAGCTGGCAGAGCTTAAGCACGTCCCTCCACGGTCACGTCAGTCAATTAACCATCACTTTTTGAGGAGTCACGGTGTTAGAGGAAGGTATGGCATATCCAGTGTGACAGTTCAGATCCGAACCATCGCGACACATGTATGCTGTGGATCGAGTGGCTCTTCATCTTCTTGGGGATTAAAATTCTGAATAGTTGATGCTTGGGCTACCTTCTCCTCTATAAATAGCGCAGACTTTCAAAGGGAGGCCTGCGCTGCTTCCTAAAATTTCATTGCTTCAAGATTTCACATTGTTCTATAGGCAGTGATGTCTCTTCTTCATCAAGTAGAGGAAGGAGAGGGAGAGGATGGAGATGGTTGCTGCAAACATGATGTTCAAGAGTTGGTTTGTCAATGGGCTTCAGTTTTCGCGATGGGCCCGTCAAGAGGCTTCGGTTCTCATGATGAGGCCCAATTATTAGGAAGGACAGGGAATATTCTAGCGTCTTCTTGGCCTGCATATCTACCCTCTGACCAGATTAGGCAGTGTTGGCCCAGAGGCCTTCCACTCTAGTTTTGATGATGATTAACTCATGTAGTTATGTTTACTAATAATCTTGTAATGTTTAGTTTCAGATATTTAACCAAGATATTAGTAGGTGATTAGCTTCAACAAAGGTGTTTTGGAGCTTCTCACATGGTGATTCAAGAGCCCGAGCGTCAAAGTTCATATCTAGCACTCGTTGGAGTCAAGCTCGGTGGATCACGGTTGGATCGAGTCGACTTGAAGACAAAGTTCGTCAAGAAGACTTCGGTACATAGTTTAGTTTATGTTTTTAGATCCATTGTTAAAGACTAGATAGTGTGATATGCTCAAGTTCACAACACACACACTTGTTTCTAGTTTTCATGTTTATTAGTTTTCGGTTTTGGTTTAACCGATCTTAGTTTTCATGAATAGATAGATTCAAAACAAGTTTATATGGTTTAATGTATATTAGTTTGTTCTATATACATGCATGCTTTAACTATTTAGACAAACTTATTTTGATATGTCTATTCATGTGTTTGGAGTTTTGTTTCAACAAAACTTATTATCGGATTTAATATCAAAAATATTGGTATAAATATCTTTCATGTATATTGGATTATATCCATATACAACATGCTTAAAGTTGTTTAAATATCATGTTTTTGTATTTGAATGAGTTTTGAAAAAATCGGATTTCTATTTGAAAAATCCAAGTTTTAGAAAATACAGTTTTTGGTTTTCGGCAAAATTTCTAAGTCACAAAAATAGCTCAAAAAGTTTGTAACATGGTTTTATTTTACTCAAACATGTTTGTATATCAATGTATTATACTGAAACTATTTTTGTAGATTTTTAGAAATTTTATGGGATTTTATAGGATAATAAAAAAACAAGTTTTTCAATCCCTAATTAAGCCCTGCCAGGCTCTGGCGGTCGACCGGACTGGTCGACCGACGTGCACAAGAATGTGCACGCTGACCAGCCACTTAGGCCGGTCGACCGGCGGTTGACCGACTGCAAGTGCCCCACTCTCGGGTGGGGGCGGTCGACCGGACGGTCGACCATGAGCAAGGCACGGTCGACCGAGTGGTCGACCGGCAAGAGAGCAATTTGCTTCTTGGATTGGCACGGTCGACCGGGCGATCGATCGGCAGGCTCAACGGTAAAAAATTTGACCGTTAGCCGGTCGACCAGCCGGTCAACCGGAAGGCCATTTCTTTAAATCACCTAGAGGGGGGTGAATAGGTGATGGCTAATCTAATGGTCACTTAATGTGAAATTAAAAACTATTTAATGCAAATAAAAACTTCTTACACTAAACACCACGTATAACACAAGAGTGTAGCCGGATTCCCCGTGAAGGGCTCTGGACTAACTCCTCAAGATTCCTCTAAATAAGAGTTGAGGTGCCACGTTGGCTCTCTTGGTTGAATACGAGTGTTAGCAAACAAACCCCAAGCATATAACAATTAAGCACACAATGTATATCAAGCATATAAAGATGAAAGCAATATAAGCATGCAAGATATAAACAAGTAAGAGATAGAGAGAGCAATCGCAAACACGGGAGATTTATTTCGAGGTTCGAGCACACTTGCTCTACGTCCCCGCCTTCAACACTATGAAGGATTTTCACTAAAAACGATCCCACCGGATCACTCGGTGCCGCAACACGTACAAGGCGAGTTCACACTTGAACTCCTTGGACTCTCTAGTCCCGTACACACCGCAAGCCCACAAGCTCGCCGAGGCCGCACCTCAAACACCGAGTTCTCACTAGAACCCGAAACACCGCGAACACACGCGTCCGCCTCCTCAAAGTACAAGAAAGAAGTCTTTGGTGATCACAACACTTTGATCACCTAAAAACAATCTCACAATAACACTCCTATAGGATGAATATATATCAATGGATAGCTCAAGTGTTTGTGTGAGAAAACAAGGAATGAAATGATGGAGGAAAACTCAAGAAAATCACTTTTAAAACACTCTTGAAAATCTCTCCTTTTGATATGGCAATTTGGCTCTTAAACAAGTGGAGATAAACACCTAATAGAGTTGGAAAAACTGGCTCAAAATCCACTTGAAAATCTTGGAGAAAATAGTCCCAAAAGCCCATTTTATAGGGCTAGAAAAACCTAGCCGTTGGGCAGTTTTTCAGCCCAAGCGGCTGGCGGTCGACCGGCCCGGTCGACCGCCAACGGTCAGAAATCTGAACGTTGGGGCGTCGGTCGATCGGCCCGGTCGACCCTTCCTGGAACAGAGAATAAAGTTCTCTGCCGGTCGACCGGCCTGGTCGACGGGGCTTTCCAGAGAGCAGAAGCTCTCTGCGGTCGACCGGGGTCGGTCGACCGACCCTCCAGCCAGAACTGGCGTGCACGTCTGTGCACATCGGTCGACCGTCCCGGTCGACCGCCTTCAAGCTCGGTCGACCGGTCCGGTCGACCGGCAGAAGCTAGATCAGAACATTTTAGGGATCAAAAACTTGATCATTTTGGCTCAAATAAAATCCCATAAAATCACCAAAAATCTAAAAAAATAGTTTTAACATTATACTTTGATAATTAAACATGCTTGAGCAAAATCAAGACATGTTACAAATAATTTGAACTATTTTTGTAACTTAGAAATTTTGGCTAAAAACGAAAACTGTATTTTTCCAAAATTGGTTTTCCAAAACTTCTCCAAATACAAAAATAAGATATTTTAAACACTTTGAAAGCATAGAGTGTATGGATATGATCCACTACACATACATGGTGAAATATCTATGTTTTTGGCATTAAGCTCTAAATTTGGTTTTGGTTAAAACATATATACTTTGAATTCCAAAAACCAAAATGGTATTTTTCAAAAAGAAAACTCTTTTGTATTTTTTCAAAATAAAAATTCTTTTATGAAAAACTTATCTAAATCAAGAGTGTGTGGGTATATAGTATACTTGAGCAATCCACCAACTATTCTATCCTTTACATTTTAATCTAAAAATAAAATCTTAACAAAACAAACCTAGACACAAGTCTTGATCTTGAAGTCTTCACTTGAAGTCTTCTTCTCTTCTTGACTTGGTCCAAACTCGATCCAAAGAGCTAGACTACTCTTGAGTACTTGATGTGGTCTTGATGCATAGGCTCTTGAATCAAACCGTGTTAGCTCCAAAACTTACTTTAAATCCTTTGTTGAAGCTAAACACCAACTAAGATCTTGATCATGAATCTGAGACTAAATAAACACAAGATCATTAATACTATAACTACATGAGTTGATCATCATCAAAACTAGAGTGATGGACCTTTGGGCCAACAATCTCCCCCTTTTTGATGATAACAAAACTCATGAAGTTATACATGCATGGATTAAAGTAAAGCTTCAAAGAAGCTCCCCCTTAACTCATGCATAACAATAAACAATAAATATGCAATGAAAGCTTATAAACATGTATGCAAATACAAGGAGATAAACATGCCAATCAAGCATAAAACTCATCGAATTCTTTTCTCCTATTTGCAAAACAAAACGTATATGCATAAACATAAATCCTTCTTGTCAAAAACATGCATATATATACCAAATACTTCTCCCCCTTTTTGTCAATCATCAACAAATCCCCTTTTTGTCAAAAGCAAAAATCAACAAAGGGGTGACATTAAAAAAAATCAATAAAAAGATATATATGCGATATACATTCATGAAGAGGAAGACGCTAAGTTAACTTCCCTACATATATGCATTACATGAAGGAGGGATGACAAGCCCTAACTCACATAACGCATTATATGTAATGCATAAGAGGAGATGTGAAGCTCCCCCTACACACGTGTACCGCATAAAGAAGAGTTGTCAAGCTTCTCAATATAAGATACACTCAACATGAATCTATATGTAAAAGAGATGTTAAGCTCCCCTTGCATATAGGCAATACACATTAAAACATTTAATTTTCTCATTAAAAACAAAATTTTGAATTTTCTTAATAAACAAATTTTGAGATATCTTAGTAAATCAAATTTTAAGATATTATATAAATAAAATTTTTAAAGGTACCACTTGTAAACAATCAAATTTTAAGAAACTAATTGTAAATAAACATTACAAATTTTGAATTTTAATCAAAAATAGAATCATATTGATACCAATTGAAAATTATTGCATATATTTGATATCAATAAAAATATCAATTTTAAAAATAATGCATAAGCTTATTAAAACAATCAATTGAGATACCAATTGAAAATAAGGATTTGAATCAAGCTTAGCATAAACATACTTTGTGCTTTAAATATGTAAATTGATTTTAACTCAAGCACAAACAAATCATATATATGTATGAAAATGATAATACCAATAGAAATTGATATTATTTGAAATGAAGCATACATATATAGGAAACAAAATATGAGTATATACAAAAAAAATATCAATTGAGATCAAGTATATAACTCATAACCTACCACCCTTTTACGCACCAGGTAAAAGATTTTCAATGAAGTTTGCAAGGCATAATCGCCCATTCGACCACCCATATGGGGGTTGGAAGGGGTTTTCAAAAATAGGGTTTGAAAATATTTTTATAGTGAAAAACACTACCAAATTGAAGAATAAATAACTAGTTAAAGTAATTTTTGAAAAACTAATTAAACATCCTTCAAAACATGAAACCAAATATATATATCCATGAAGCATACTAAATACATAAGATTTGACACTCGAAATATATAAGGCTCAAAAATAGTCATGAAACAAAGTTATGAATAAACAAATAAAGTGTGAGTGCACAAAAATCATGTAATTAACATTTTCCATGAAAATAATCAGTAATGCTCAAAACAAACATGAATATTATTTTATCAAACAAATCATGAAAGTTTATTTTTTATATAAAGATGAAAATCATAAAAATTCATTTTTCATCTTAAAAATAAACTTTTAGGTATATGTATGTTTTTATCCAAAGCTAACAATATGCATACATATCCCAAACATAAAAGGAGTTTATGATATAATTTGCATGAAGGCAAGAGACTCACGGGGTATACATGTATATTTATTAGATTTGAATACAAAATACATATACATGAAGTAAAACATGAAAATTGGCAAAACAAGTGTAAATGAGAGAATCATCAAAACTAGGCTATACATGTGCATATAGTGAGTACAAATGAACAATGAAGTGCAAACATATATGAATCAATTTGTTGCTCACTATTTATACACGTATAAACAAGTTTTGATAAAAAGTACATATAAACAAGTATTTACCACATGAAGCACAATCATAAAAACAAACATGCTAAAAATCATCAAACGAAAGTATGTAAATAAACTTAGGAGTTTTAGAGATAGTTACCAACACATGAACTATATTCCAAATCTCCAAAACATGGTGGTTGTCCCACCAAACCTCCTTTATAGCGGTGCATCAAATATGTGTCCATCATGTCCATACATCCACTACCAAGGCACCATCCCTCTCACATTTTGTGAGAGCCCGCACCTACATCAAAAACACAAGGTGGGGATTTTGGTACCCATTTTCTTTTAGGTCTATGAGGGTTAGGCTTATAAGGAACCCAAACATTTTTGTTAATAGCAAAATTAATAGCATTTATCTTATCATAACAAAATTTTGCTAAATGGCCTTTGCGGCCACAATTTGTACATTTGTACACTTTAGGATGCATATGAGTGTGGGTGTGGTCATGACGTGCAAAGTGTGCATATGCATGGTGTGGATGATGTGCATGAACATGTGGAGCTTGTTTCTTTGAAAACAAAGACTCCAATCTAGAGTGGTTAAATGCACATGTGCTCAAAGTTGAGCTCAAACAATTTATTTTATTTTTCAAAATTTTAATCTCATTTTGATTAATGGTAGCATGTAAGGCATGGTGAGATAGAGAATCATTATTCTTATTCTTTTTAGAAACCTTTTCTTTTCTTTTTCAATAATTTTTCTTTTTAAAGAGTTGTTTTCTTGCAAAGCAACATCCTTTTGTTTTTTCACCAAAATAATTTTATTTTTCAAAGTAGTGTTTCCTTCACAAAGATCATTTAATTTAGACATCAAGGAAACATTTTCATTTTTCAAACTTTCATTTTCATGCAATCAAATTTATTTTTCATTTTCTTATTATCTTTCTTAAGCAATTCATATTTTTTAAGAGTTGTTGATAAAATGATTCAAGCTCATCATAAGACATATCAACATCCTCTTCTACCTCGGATTCGGTAGTTACCTCCAGGGGGTTATCCCCTTGGACCATGTAGCACACGTTGGAGGTGTCACTTCCAATATCCGAATCGCTCCCCGCATAGTATTGTTCTTTTTCGCCAAGGGAGATCAACGAGTTCCATACTACAAAAGCCGAATCAATGTTAGCAACCCTAGAGAAATAAACATCATTTAGGGTAGATCTTAAAGCATGTAGGGCTTTTGCATTAGCCTCAATATTTTTGCCATTTAAACAATAGGAATCTCTAGTAGTGGCAAAATAAACATGAATGCCTAGGGCTTTGAGGTATAAAGACATCTTAACCTTCCAAGTTTGGATGTTAAGAATGTCAAAGGTGGGAGGTGACATGAAATCCATGGTGTGTGTACAAATATTGTGATTAGCTATAAAATGAGAATTTTTAACTTTAGGTTGTAAGACCCAAATCAAGAGCACTTGGCTCTGATACCAATTGTAAACACATAGAGGGGGGGGTGAATAGGTGATGGCTAATCTAATGGTCACTAATGCGGAATTAAAAACTATTTAATGCAAATAAAAATTTCTTACACTAAACACCACGTATAACATAAGAGTGTAGCCGGATTCCCTGTGAAGGACTCTGGACTAACTCCTCAAGATTCCTCTAAATAAGAGTTGAGGTGCCGCGTTGGCTCTCTTGGTTGAATACGAGTGTTAGCAAACAAACCCCAAGCATATAACAATTAAGCACACAATGTATATCAAGCATATAAAGATGAAAGCAATATAAGCATGCAAGATATAAACAAGTAAGAGATAAAGAGAGAGCAATCGCAAACACGAAAGATTTGTTTCGAGGTTCGAGCACACTTGCTCTACGTCCCCGCCTTCAACACTATGAAGGATTTCCACTAAAAACAATCCCACCGGATCACTCGGTGCCGCAACACCTACAAGGCGAGTTCACACTTGAACTCCTTGGACTCTCTAGTCCCGTACACACCGCAAGCCCACAAGCTCGCCGAGGCCGCACCTCAAACACCGAGTTCTCACTAGAACCTGAAACACCGCGAACACACGCGTCCGCCTCCTCAAAGTACAAGAAAGAAGTCTTTGGTGATCACAACACTTTGATCACTAAAAACAATCTCACAATAACACTCCTATAGGATGAATATATCAATGGATAGCTCAAGTGTTTGTGTGAGAAAACAAGGATTGAACTGGTGGAGGAAAACTCAAGAAAATCACTTTTAAAACACTCTTGAAAATCTCTCCTTTTGATATGGCAATTTGGCACTTAAACAAGTGGAGATAAACACCTAATAGAGTTGGAAAAACTGGCTCAAAATCACTTGAAAATCTTGGAGAAAACAGTCCCAAAAGCCCATTTTATAGGGCTAGAAAAACCTAGCCGTTGGGCAGTTTTTCAGCCCAGGCGGCTGGCGGTCGACCGGCCCGGTCGACCGCCAACGGTCAGAAATCTGACCGTTGGGGCATCGGTCGATCGGCCCGATCGACCGCTTCCTGGAACAGAGAATAGAGTTCTCCGCCGGTCGACCGGCCCGGTCGACCCGGGCTTTCCAGAGAGCAGAAGCTCTCTGCGGTCGACCGGGGTCGGTCGACCGGCCCTCCAGCCAGAACTGGCGTGCACGTCTTTGCACATCGGTCGACCGTCCCGTTCGACCGACTTCAAGCTCGGTCGACCGGTCCGGTCGACCGGCAGAAGCCAGATCAGAACATTTTAGGGATCAAAAACTTGGTCATTTTGGCTCAAATAAAATCCCATAAAATCACCAAAAATCTACAAAAATAGTTTTAACATTATACTTTGATAATTAAACATGCTTGAGCAAAATCAAGACATGTTACAAATAATTTGAACTATTTTTGTAACTTAGAAATTTTGGCTAAAAACGAAAACTGTATTTTTCCAAAATTGGTTTTTCCAAAACTTCTCCAAATACAAAAATAAGATATTTTAAACACTTTGAAAGCATAGAGTGTATGGATATGATCTACTACACATACATGGTAAAATATCTATGTTTTTGACATTAAGCTCTAAATTTGGTTTTGGTTAAAACATATATACTTTGAATTCCAAAAACCAAAACGGTATTTTCAAAAAGAAAACTCTTTTGTATTTTTTCAAAATAAAAATTCTTTTATGAAAAATTTATCTAAATCAAGAGTGTGTGTGTATATAGTATACTTGAGCAATCCACCAACTATTCTATCCTTTACATTTTAATCTAAAAATAAAATCTTAACAAAACAAACCTAGACACAAGTCTTGATCTTGAAGTCTTCACTTGAAGTCTTCTTCTCTTCTTGACTTGGTCCAAACTCGATCCAAAGAGCTAGACTCCTCTTGAGTACTTGATGTGGTCTTGATACATAGGCTCTTGAATCAAACCGTGGTAGCTCCAAAACTTGACTTTAAATCCTTTGTTGAAGCTAAACACCAACTAAGATCTTGATCATGAATCTGAGACTAAATAAACACAAGATCATTAGTACTATAACTACATGAGTTGATCATCATCAAAACTAGAGTGATGGGCCTTTGGGCCAACAATCTCCCCCTTTTTGATGATGACAAAACTCATGAAGTTATATATGCATGGATTAAAGTAAAGCTTCAAAGAAGCTCCCCCTTAACTCATGCATAACAATAAACAATAAATATGCAATGAAAGCTTATAAACATGTATGTAAATACAAGGAGATAAACATGCCAATCAAGCATAAAACTCATCAAATTCTTTTCTCCTATTTGCAAAACAAAACATATATGCATAAACATAAATCCTTCTTGTCAAAAACATGCATATATATACCAAATACTTCTCCCCCTTTTGTCAATCATCAACAAAGGGTTAACGTAAAAACAAAATGTTCTCCCCCTTTTTGTCAAAAGCAAAAATCAACAAAGGGGTGACATTAAAAAAAATCAATAAAAAGATATATATGCGATATACATTCATGAAGAGGAAGACGCTAAGTTAACTTCCCTACATATATGCATTACATGAAGGAGGGATGACAAGCCCTAATTCACATAACGCATTATATGCAATGCATAGGAGGAGATGTGAAGCTCCCCCTACACACGTGTACCGCATAAAGAAGAGTTGTCAAGCTTCTCAATATAAGATACACTCAACATGAATCTATATGTAAAAGAGATGTTAAGCTCCCCTTGCATATAGGCAATACACATTAAAACATTTTTAATTTTCTCATTAAAAACAAAATTTTGAATTTTTCTCAATAAAACAAATTTTGAGATATCTTAATAAATCAAATTTAAGATATCATATAAACAAAATTTTTAAAGGTACCACTTGTAAACAATCAAATTTTAAGATACTAATTGTAAATAAACATTACAAATTTTGAATTTAATCAAAAATAGAATCATATTGATACCAATTGAAAATTATTGCATATATTTGATATCAATAAAAATATCAATTTTAAAAATAATGCATAAGCTTATTAAAACAATCAATTGAGATACCAATTGAAAATAAGGATTTGAATCAAGCTTAGCATAAACATACTTTGTGCTTTAAATATGTAAATTGATTTTAACTCAAGCACAAACAAATCATATATATGAATGAAAATGATAATACCAATAGAAATTGATATTATTTGAAATGAAGCATACAATATAGGAAACTAAATATGAGTATATACAAAAAAAAATATCAATTGAGATCAAGTATATAACTCATAACCTACCACCCTTTTACGCACAAGGTAAAAGATTTTCAATGAGGTTTGCAAGGCATAATCGCCCATTCGACCACCCATATGGGGGTTGGAAGGGGTTTCAAAAATAGGGTTTAAAAATATTTTTATAGTGAAAAACACTACCAAATTGAAGAATAAATAACTAGTTAAAGTAATTTTTGAAAAACTAGTTAAACATCCTTCAAAACATGAAACCAAATATATATATATCCATGAAGCATACTAAATACATAAGATTTGACACTCGAAATATATAAGGCTCAAAAATAGTCATGAAACAAAGTTATGAATAAACAAATAAAGTGTGAGTGCACAAAAATCATGTAATTAACATTTTCCATGAAAATAATCAATAATGCTCAAAACAAACATGAATATTATTTTATCAAACAAATCATGAAAGTTTATTTTTCATATAAAGATGAAAATCATAAAAATTCATTTTCATCTTAAAAATAAACTTCTAGGTATATGTATGTTTTTATCCAAAGCTAACAATATGCATACATATCCCAAACATAAAAGGAGTTTATGATATAATTTGCATGAAGGCAAGAGAATCACGGGGTATACATGTATATTTATTAGATTTGAATACAAAATACATATACATGAAGTAAAACATGAAAATTGGCAAAACAAGTGTAAATGAGATAATCATCAAAACTAGGCTATACATGTGCATATAGTGAGTACAAATGAACAATGAAGTGCAAATATATATGAATCAATTTGTTACTCACTATTTATACACGTATAAACAAGTTTGATAAAAAGTACATTTAAACAAGTATTTACCACATGAAGCACAATCATAAAAACAAACATGCTAAAAATCATCAAATGAAAGTATGTAAATAAACTTAGGAGTTTTAGAGATAGTTACCAACACATGAACTATATTTCAAATCTCCAAAATATGGTGGTTGTCCCACCAAACCTCCTTGGTAGCGGTGCATCAAATATGTGTCCATCATGTCCATACATCCACTACCAAGGCACCATCCCTCTCACATTTTGTGAGAGCCCGCACCTACATCAAAAACACAAGGTGGGGATTTTGGTACCCATTTTCTTTTAGGTCCATGAGGGTTAGTCTTATAAGGAACCCAAACATTTTTGTTATTAGCAAAATTTATAGCATTTATCTTATCATAACAAAATTTTGCTAAATGGCCTTTGCGGCCACAATTTGTACATTTGTACACTCTAGGATGCATATGAGTGTGGGTGTGGTCATGACGTGCAAAGTGTGCATATGCATGGTGTGGATGATGTGCATGAACATGTGGAGCTTGTTTCTTTGAAAACAAAAACTCCAATCTAGAGTGGTTAAATGCACATGTGCTCAAAGTTGAGCTCAAACAATTTATTTTATTTTTTAAAATTTTAATCTCATTTTGATTAATGGTAGCATGTAAGACATGGTGAGATAGAGAATCATTATTCTTATTCTATTTAGAAACCTTTTCTTTTTCTTTTTCAACAATTTTTCTTTTTAAAGAGTTATTTTCTTGCAAAGCAACATCCTTTTGTTTTTCCACCAAAATAATTTTATTTTTCAAAGTAGTGTTTCCTTCACAAAGATCATTTAATTTAGACATCAAGGAAACATTTTCATTTTTCAAACTTTCATTTTTTTTCAATGCATGCAACTTTTTGTTTAAAGGAATCATTTTCTTTTAACATGCAATCAAATTTATTTTTCATTTTCTTATTATCTTTCTTAAGCAATTCATATTTTTTTAAGAGTTGTTGACAAAATGATTCAAGCTCATCATAAGACATATCAACATCCTCTTCTACTTCGGATTCGGTAGTTACCTCAAGGGGGTTATCCCCTTGGACCATGTAGCACACGTTGGAGGTGTCACTTCCAATATCTGAATCGCTCCCCGCATAGTATTGTTCTTTTTCACCAAGGGAGATCAACGAGTTCCATACTACAAAAGCCGAATCAATGTTAGCAACCCTAGATAAATAAACATCATTTAGGGTAGATCTTAAAGCATGTAGGGCTTTTGCATTAGCCTCAATATTTTGCCATTTAAACAATAGGAATCTCTTGTAGTGGCAAAATAAACATGAATGCCTAGGGCTTTGAGGTATAAAGACATCTTAACCTTCAAGTTTGGATATTAAGAATGTCAAAGGTGGGAGGTGACATGAAATCCATGGTGTGTGTACAATATTGTGATTAGCTATAAAATGAGAATTTTTAACTCTAGGTTGTAAGACCCAAATCAAGAGCACTTGACTCTGATACCAATTGTAAACACATAGAGGGGGGGGTGAATAGGTGATGGCTAATCTAATGGTCACTTAATGCGGAATTAAAAACTATTTAATGCAAATAAAAACTTCTTACACTAAGCCCCACGTATAACATAAGAGTGTAGCCGGATTCCCTGTGAAGGACTCTGGACTAACTTCTCAAGATTCCTCTAAATAAGAGTTGAGGTGCCGCGTTGGCTCTCTTGGTTGAATACGAGTGTTAGCAAACAAACCCAAGCATATAACAATTAAGCACACAATGTATATCAAGCATATAAAGATGAAAGCAATATAAGCATGCAAGATATAAACAAGTAAGAGATAGAGAGAGCAATCGCAAACACGGAAGATTTGTTTCGAGGTTCGAGCACACTTGCTCTACGTCCCCGCCTTCAACACTATGAAGGATTTCCACTAAAAATAATCCCATCGGATCACTCGGTGCCGCAACACCTACAAGGCGAGTTCACACTTGAACTCCTTGGACTCTCTAGTCCCGTACACACCGCAAGCCCACAAGCTCGCCGAGGCCGCACCTCAAACACCGAGTTCTCACTAGAACCCGAAACATCGTGAACACACGCGTCCGCCTCCTCAAAGTACAAGAAAGAAGTCTTTGGTGATCACAACACTTTGATCACCTAAAAACAATCTCACAATAACACTCCTATAGGATGAATATATCAATGGATAGCTCAAGTGTTTGTGTGAGAAAACAAGGATTGAAATGGTGAAGGAAAACTCAAGAAAATCACTTTTAAAACACTCTTTAAAATCTCTCCTTTTGATATGGCAATTTGGCTCTTAAATAAGTGGTGATAAACACCTAATAGAGTTAGAAAAACTGGCTCAAAACTCACTTGAAAATCTTGGAGAAAACAGCCCCAAAAGCCCTAATTTATAGCGCTAGAAAAAACTAGCCGTTGGGCAGTTTTTCAGCTCAGGCGGCTGGCGGTCGACCGGCCCGGTCGGCCGCCAACGGTCAGAAATCTGACCGTTGGGGCGTCGGTCGACCGGCCCGCTCGACCGCTGCCTGGAACAGAGAACAGAGTTCTCTGCCAGTCGACTGACCCAGTCGACCGGGGCTTTCCAGAGAGCAGAAGCTCTCTGCGGTCGACCGGCCCTCCAGCCAGAACTGGCGTGCACGTCTGTGCACGTCGGTCGACCGTCCCGGTCGACCGACTTCAAGCTCGGTCGACCGGCAGAAGCCAGATCAGAACATTTTAGGGATCAAAAATTTGGTCATTTTGGCTCAAAAAAATCCCATAAAATCACCAAAAATCTACAAAAATTGTTTTAACATTATATTTTGATAATTAAACATGCTTGAGCAAAATCAAGACATGTTACAAATAATTTAAACTATTTTTGTAACTTAGAAATTTTGGCTAAAAACGAAAACTGTATTTTTCCAAAATTGGTTTTTTCAAAACTTCTCCAAATACAAAAACAAGATATTTTAAACACTTTGAAAGCATAGAGTGTATGGATATGATCCACTATACATACATGGTGAAATATCTATGTTTTTGACATTAAGCTCTAAATTTGGTTTTGGTTAAAACATATATACTTTGAATTCCAAAAACCAAAACGGTATTTTTCAAAAAGAAAACTCTTTTGTATTTTTCCAAAATAAAAATTCATTTATGAAAAACTTATCTAAATCAAGAGTGTGTGTGTATATAGTATACTTGAGCAATCCACCAACTATTCTATCCTTTACATTTTAATCTAAAAACAAAATCTTAACAAAACAAACCTAGACACAAGTCTTGATCTTGAAGTCTTCACTTAAAGTCTTCTTCTCTTCTTGACTTGGTCCAAACTCGATCCAAAGAGCTAGACTCCTCTTGAGTACTTGATGTGGTCTTGATGCATAGGCTCTTGAATCAAACCGTGTTAGCTCCAAAACTTGACTTTAAATCCTTTGTTGAAGCTAAACACCAACTAAGATCTTGATCATGAATCTGAGACTAAATAAACACAAGATCATTAGTACTATAACTACATGAGTTGATCATCATCAAAACTAGAGTGATGGGCCTTTGGGCTAACAATTTTTGGCCTAGTCAGCAGCCAACGGGCAAATCTGTTTTGGGGGTTATATATACCCCATTTGTAGGCTGTTTGAAAAAGATTTTTAGAGTGAAAAATTTCAGATCTCTTCTAGTGTTTTAAGCAAAAAATTTTGGGCTCAAAATCCTATTCTCTATTTTGTTTTAAAGTGTTTTTATTTTAAAGAAAATAGTCTTTTGGGAATTGGTTTTTGGTCTAAAAATCTATATCTATTTGGTGTTTTTCCCAAGTGATTTTCTTTGATCAAAACACTTTATTTTCCACACTTGAGCTATATCATTCTGTCCTATCTATAGGATCTTTATTTTGTGGAAGAATTGGTTTGTGGTCTTTTGATCACCAAGTTGTAACCCTCCTAACTTGTGATATCCCTCTTGTGTAGAGGTTGATTTTGGAGCGGTGGTTAGCTCCCTCTAGTGAGAGGTGAAGTTGTGTTTGGCTCCCTCTAGTGAAAGGTGGAGATTGTTGTTTGGCTCCCTCTAGTGAGAGGTGGAGTTTGTGTTGGAATCCCTCAAGTGTGAGGTGATTGTGTTGTATTGGCTAAGTGCCTACCCCTCTTGTGTGAGGTGGTGTTTGTGTGGCTTTGTGCCTAGTCTCTAAGTGTAGAGGTTGTTTTGGTTAAGAGAGGAGTTGTGTACTCCCAGTTATTGTATTGCCCCAAATCCTCAGTGGAGGTTCCCTGTGTGGGAGTCCTGTGTGGACAAGTGGATCCTTCTGTGTGAAGGCGGGGACGTAGAGCTGTGTGCTCGAACCTTGAAACAATCGCGGTGTTTGCGTTTGATCCATTGACTCTTACTCTCTCTCTCTCTTTCTTTACTTTGTGCCTTGCATCATTTCATATTGATCATTCATATTATATGCTTGGCTTGTTTGTGTGTGCCTCATTTCTGCTTAACCACGAGAGCTTCATATAGCGCCTCAACTCTTATTCAGAGGAATCAAAAGGAGTTAGTCCAGAGCCCTTCACCGAGAATTCGGCTACAGTCGTTGGTTGCATTAAGTGTAGTTGCAATTAAGTTTTAATTTTCGCATTTAGTTCACTAGATTAGCCGTACACCTATTCACCCCTTCTAGGTGTACTTTCAGGCAGGGCATGGGTTGGGGCTCGACATTCCTTTCCTTCCCTGCAATGATCATGGAGCAGGGAATATAAGCACACTTGATGATGATTTTGATCCCTGGGATTGGCCATCTGCGCTCCTATTCGATATTGTTGCCTTTCCTGCCATCGCTCCTGGGTTCATCTTCTGAGTTACAGTCTTGGCATCGAAATCCTCATTGCCTTGCAGGCTTCAGTCTACAGTTTGAGGCGTGATCTCCTTTTCCTGGTGTCTTCTTAGGAGTCTGAGCACCCTTGCCCTTCCAGTTGTGGTGGATTGTTTATTTAGGAGCCATCTCCTGGAAGCTGGTGGGGATGTGACCAAGAGCGTATCTGATTTTTCTCTTAGGAAGAACATATACATGTAACATACCTTGTATTACTCTTGTTAGAGGTAACCATACTTGTACGTGGATGGATGAAATCATTGAAAACTCTATAATAAAGCAGAGAATTTAAATGGGAGTATTATTTGGATCTTGCCATGCTTGTGCTCATGAATGGCTTATTGTTGCATCTGTTCAGGGAGCTATTTTTGTTTCGAAGCATTTGGGCCGATTTAGCATATAGTTCCCAAGTGGGGTTCTCCACAATAGTACCTGCGAATCCTACCTGAATAGGGAAACTCTTAGCTTTGAAGTTGTGTTGTTGTGGTATATGTCGTGGTAGGACCTGAGGTAGGCTGTTGACTCGCTCGGGTAGCCATCAGGGTAGGTAGCCATCAGGGTAGGTCTCATTCTAGGCTAACTCTGAGCAATCAATTGGGCGAGCCTCTATATTTCAGGATACTCCTCGAGGAGTGGCCATCACGGTGAAGACCCATGTAGGTTGTTGACTCGCTCGGGTGATCATTAGGGTAGGTCACATTATAGGTTGACTTGAGCAGTCAATGCGGGCGAGCCTCCATCTTTCAAGAGACTCCCCAAGGGGTAACCGTCAGGGTAAAGACCCATGTAGGCTGTTGACTCGCTCGGATGGCCATCAAGGTAGATCCCATTATAAGCTGATTTTGAGCAATCAATGCGGGCGAGCCTCCATCTTTCAGGAGACTTCCCAAGGGGTAGCCGTCAGGGTAAAGACCTGTGCAGGCTATTAACTAGCTCGAGTGGCCATCAGGGTAGGTCCCATTATAGGCTGATTCTGAGTTGTCAATGCGGGCGAGTCTCCATCTTTCAGGAGACTCCCTGAGGGGTAGCCGTCAGGGTGAAGACCCGTGTAAGCTCTTGACTCGCTCGGGTGGCCATCAGGGTAGGTCCCATTATAGGCTGACTCCGAGTAGCCAATGTGGGCGAGTCTCTATCTTTCAAGAGACTCCCCAAAGGGTAGCCATCAGGGTGAGGACCCGTGTAGGTTGTTTACTCGCTCAGGTGGCCATCGGTAGGTCCCATTATAGGCTGACTCTAATAGTTAATTTGGGCGAGTCTCCATCTTTCAGGAGACTCCCCGAGGGGTAACCGTCAAGGTGAAGTCCTGTGTAGGTTCAGAGAGTGTGCATGGTACCGGGGGCAGGTATCAGGATTTTGGTGAAACGTGATTAAGAATAAAAAATGATCTTTTCATTGGATATTACATGATTTACACATAACATCACTTCTGGTGAAAAGAGTTTCATTGCTTCTTGAGTTAGTTCCCATCCTGATCAGCCAAGTTGTACGACCTCTTGCCTCCCGGAGCGATGATGTCGTAGGGCCCTCCCAGTTGGGTCGCAGCTTCCCTTGGCCCTTCTGCCACGTGGTCTGAATCACGCGCTTTAGGACCAAGTCTCCGACATAGAATTCCTGAACTTTCACCTTCTTGTGGTGTGTGCCACAGATTTGCTATTGGTAGGCTATGATGCAGATTTATGCATGTTGTCACTTTTCCTCTGACTAATCCAACATCAGGCAAAGTTCAGTGTCATTCTGGTTTTGATCCACTCCTTCCACTCGAAAGAATGTCGATATGTTGCTATCGACTGGAATGATCGCCTCTATCTCGTATGCAAACGAGAATGAGGTTTCACCGGTAGGGACATGCTTGGTGGTCCTATGGGCCCAGAGCACTTCGAGGAGTTTCTCTGCCCATTTGCCTTTAACTTTGTCCAGACTTTTGCACAGGCTGTCGAGGATGGTGTGGTTGTTAATCTCAGCTGGCCATTGCCTTGAGGATAGTAAGGCATGGAGAATCGATGGGTGATCTTTTACTTGGTGCAAAAGCTGACTACTTGTTTGCTAGCAAAATTCATTCCTTTCTTAGAGATGATGGTGTGGAGAGCCAGAAGCGACACACTATATTTTGCTAGAGGAACTTGGCAATCTGTTACCTCATGACTTCGGAGAATGGTACTGCCTGTACCCATTTGGTGAAGTAGTCAATGGCCACCAATAGGAACTACAAATGAGGATATGCTCGGGGGAGTGGTCCGACCATGTCCAACCCCCATTTCATGAAGGGCTAGGGACTACGCAAGGTGTGGAAGTCAGTACTCGGACTGTTTGATGCTAGAGAGAACCTCTGACATTGTGTGTATTTCTTCATATAATCCTTGGTGTCGTCGAACATCTTGGCTCAGTAATGTTTTCCATTGAAAAATCATCTGCCTCCTAATAGGATTCCCTTCTCGCTTGGTTCAGGAAACCTAATATTTGGAAGCAAGAGAATAAGAGAACACTCTCTAGAAGAATCTCTGATTGAATCTCTTTCAGACAATCTTCTCTCTATAGCCTGTTAGTCCTTTTATTCCTCTCTGTCCGTGCACGTCTCTTTCCATCTCTGTGTCCCTTAAGGGACTATTTGTAGCCAAAATAGGGTGTAACTGTCCCTTTGATTTTAGCAAGGCTGAATCAATCTTTAGCTTCACGCAAGGCTGCGAATAGCCTTGTAACGAAGCTACTTGCGAGCTTCCAGCGAAGCTAGAGCGCTCGTGCAAACGCCTTTCTGCTGTTTGTGGCTTAATTGTCTCTACTTAATGTGGGAACTTAATGTGGGACGAAGTGGACAGGTGTAACCGCCCACTTAAAATGGCGTTAATCCCACTAAATTAGTGGGGTTCATCCATTAATCCTTTATATGAAATAATCAATTGATGACCAGGTAAAGCTCGTTGCGCAGCTAAGCCATGCAAAGTAAGCTTCAGCTAAAAACTTCAGCGAAGTTAGCTTCATAATTCCCCGCGAAGGCAGGCTTAGCTTATAGCAGAGCTAAGCCCCTTTTTCCTTCCAGCGAAGCTAGGGGTAAAGCTTCTAGCGCGAAGCTAATGATCAGCCTCATAGCTCATAGCAGAGCTACCAAGAAAGCTTTGGGCGAAGCTGTAAGTTAGCTCTTTGTGGAGCTATGAAGAGCTTCAAGGTGAAGCTAGACAGACTTGGCCTCTTCAGGCGAGATTATCCCCTTGGGCTAATGCAAGGCTAAGTGTTGAGCTAACTTAGCATCTTTAGGACCGCTTGGGTCTTTTCAAAGACAACTTTGGCTTACTGTCTGCTTCACTGGATCAGTAAAGCCCAGGTCGCCACCTTGCCCCTGGTTGTCAGCCTGTCTCCTACTTATCTTTTGTAAATGTCGGTAAGTTAGATGTCATTCAGACTGGTTGAAGATAAATGTGAGAGTTCCGTCTTTTTAGAGTGTCAATAAGATCCCCTTTAATGTTTTCGTAAATTTGCAATTGCATGGTTCAGATTTTGAAATACTTTAAACTATTTTGGTTGATGATCAATGGTATGTGGGTGTGAACGTTGCCTTGGTGGTCGAGTTCAACTTTGCTTTTAGCTGCTCTTTCGGCCTGGGATAGGTTCGCCGAGGAATTGTAATAATTCGCTTCCATGTAGCTTCGCACTTCTAGGTAGCTTCGCTTCCAAACAGAGTTAGATTATCAGTGCTCCGCCAGCGCTAGCCTTGTGATGGAACGACGTTCCATTCCCAAAGCTAACTGCTTTTGTGAGTTACAAGAGGGATTCTCCCATTTTTGAGGTTTGAATAACTTCATCTGCATTTACGAGGGAGATAATTTCCTCCTTCGAAGTTCAATTAACTTCGTACATATTCACAAAAGGGACTATTCCCTATCTCGAGGCTAAGCATTTAAATGCTTTAACTTCGCCCACACTTCTAGGCTTGAAGTGGCAGCAGCGTGGTCAGGCCATGAGGCCTATAAATAGGATACTTGTGGTCCTTCTCAGAGAAACATACTTCTCTTTTTCCTGAAAAGTTTGTTCATGACACCTCCTCATTACCCAGGCAAGGAGACTAAGGTCCTTGCAGTAGTGAGGATGCTCACTCTGGTCATTAATCGACCAAGGCCTGGTGAGTCTCGGTCATCCAGAGACTTTATCAGTGACTTTTAGGGAGTTTATTTCCCTTATTGTTCTTAGCTTTACCAGCTATTTCACAGATTAAATTCCCTTGGTCTCTGCATTTGGCTGATCTTTGGAGAAGAGTTTTAGAACTTTTTTGAACTTTCTGGCGAAGCTAGTATTCTGCCTAATCAGATGAAGAACTTTTCTAGACGAAGCTGTCGCCTTGGCCTTTCAGATAGGCGAGGGTGAGGCCTCACTTTTTTCAGACTAATCTAGCTTCGCCATATAGGCGGGGCTAAGACTTGACCATTTTAAGGTTGAGCCAGTCTTGCCATATAGGTAGGGCTAAGACTTTGCCCTTCCTGGGCCAGTCTAGCTTTGCTATATAGGCGAGGGTAGGACTTGACCTTTTTTAAAGCTTGTCCGGCCTAACTGTCTAGGCGGAGCTGAGACTTGACTTCTGCTAGGCCGGTCTAGTATTGCCGTGCAAGCGAGGCTATCCTCTACTTATCTTAAGTTTATCCTGAGGGCATAATAGGGCTGAATCTGGACTAGCTTCGCTTTTGAAACAAAACTTAGACTTAGCATTTCACCATCCTTTTTTATGCTAACTCATTTCCCGTTTGCATTGCAGTATACTGTGCGCCCAATTTTTTCGTCTTGATGAAGGAGAATAAAAGTATGCCCCTTGATTTTCAAGTCGAAACTTTGGTCATAAGCAGGAGAAACATACTGGAACAGTGATGCGCCTTCTAAGAAGAGACCAACAGTCGCTTATCTGAGATGATCCACTTCGGGAAGAGGCTAGTAGCCGCTTATCTGAGATGATCCACTTTGGGAAGGCAGACATCACCAGTAAGATCTCAGATCCTTCCTTTGCCAATTTTGATTAAGGAAGATCCAACTTTCTGGTTGCAAAATCTGCCATTAAGCGAAAGATTACGACCCTGTGAAGGAGGAAAACCTTTCGTGTCCAGTTGGTCTGGTGGTCTTGGGACGACTTATCATCCTGAGAGTAGATAGGACACTTGTATGCCTTGGAAGCAAAGATTCTACTGTATGAAAGATAGTCTTGATCTATTATCAATATATCTTCCCTTTTGAATCAATAAATTTTTTACTCTTTGCTCATTTACTTTGCTCGCTATCTTTCTTCTTGATCTCAGGAAGAATCCCGAAATGGATTGGCTTAGGTTGGGAAAAATTTATCTGGTACAGCCGTACGCTAAGTGATCCCACTTGATTTTTCCATAGGTCTTTTCCCAAAGAAGGAGAGAAAAGCTCTTGGCGGAGCTAAGCTTCCAACGAAGCTAAAGATGGATTTCCAACTAAGTTAGAAATGAGCTCTAAGCAGAACCAGCGCAAAGTTTTTCACGAAGCTAAAGATGAGCTCTCAGCGGAGCTAAAGCCCAGCTTTCAGCGAAGTTAACTAAGCGTCGCGCGAAGTCAACACTGAACTCGCAGTGGAGCTAGCCCTCGCGAAGCTAAAGTGAAGCTTCTCGGAGATGGCGCTTGGGAGCCATTTCAAATTAATTTGAAACGACCGTCAGTGCTTCTTTTGAGGAGGCGAAGGTAGAAAATTTTGTCTATAAAAGCCCGGTGGGTTGAAAGAGAGATTCACCTTCTCTTAAAAACGTTTCGAATTTTTCAGTGAGCAAATCTCTTTCTCCTTCTTCTTTCTCGTTTAGATTTTCAGAACTTCTCAGTTCTTCATAGCCCCCAAGCGATGCGCAAGCAAAAGGCGGCGACCTCTACTACGGAGGTGCCATCTCCTCCTCCGATCATCGAACGGCCCATAGCGGGTAGGGAATTTTCCCTTTTCAGAGAACTTTGCTCTCTTTTACTGTATTCCCTGCTGTATTTCTTGCTTGTTTTATCTTCTGAGTTTACAATAGTATAACTAATCTATTCAGAGGTCGATGACATGATAGAATTAGTTATTTGATAAATTATTACCAATAAATTTGAGAAATGACTCAACTCATGTTGGGATAAGAATGGGAGAGAGTGAACTTGACGATCTTTACTGTTCAGAGGTAAATATTAACATAACAGATTAAAGATCATTGAATTTATGAATAAGTTATGATGAATTAGACGCCACAACCAGTAATAGTTCCTACTGAACTAAGACAAATGAAGTCTACATTTGCCAGTTAAAAGTGACAAACTAGACATGATTAGTCAAAATTTTCCATTCAGATGTGATGATCTAGACATGATGACAAAATGGAGATGAACCCGATTTTAGGGACCCGTCTAGTCTGATGTTATAAACTAGACATGATATACTAAGACACACTAAATTTTAGATCCGCTGCCAGAGGTAGTCGTATTAACTTGGTAGCTAGTCCACAAAGGGAATGTAGAGATAGATTGACTCTGGACTCTTGTTGGTTCAGAGATGGTTGGCTGGACATGACCGACTAAGAGGTCTCAGACTTACAATCCGCTATTCAGAGGTTTAATGTTAATATGATAGCAAGAACTCCCGGCATTGATAGAGGAAAGGAGAACACAATTATGGACTCATCTGTTCAGAGGTGGTGAACTAGACATAATAGTTAGAGTACCATAAAAGAGAGAGATCTAGGTATCCGTCAGTTCAGAGGTAACATGGATATAACCGATTGGAAGTTGTTAGACTCTGAGCCCTGCCGTTCAGAGGTGACAAACTGGACATAATGGCAAAGGTATAGTCCGTACTAGACTGAAAAAATGAGACTTGGTTATCAGTCGGTTCAGAGATAATATGGACATAACCGATTGAGACGCCACCAAGCTTGGGATTTTTACCGTTCAGAGGTGGTAAACTGGACGTGACGGTAAAAATAAAAAATTTCATTAGGGAAATAGGATTTGATCATAAACTCTGTGGGAAAATTGATATGTCCCTTTGGATTTTATTTGGAAGAAATTGTCAGAGGTATATTTGATTAGTCTACACTTCTGCATTATTATATCGCATTTTTCTCCTAATTTATAAATAAAATGTCGGTCTAAACCGTATTTTGGTCTCTCTTGCAAATAATCAAGACAAGGAGGGAAAAAGGGTAATAAAAGCTTAATTAAACCCATTTTGGGTAATTAAATCCGCATTTCTTGGAGGCCAAGTAAGGGAGTTTCTAGAAGATGCATTGAACCTAGACCCTTGCGGGTGTCTGACGCAAATCTGGACGAAATTAACCGAATCTGAGCATATTTAGATGGTCCCGGAAGCGAAATGAACCCACGTACCAAAACCAGGGACCTAGATCCCTGGTATGGCCGTCGAAACGTGGCTATGGCCGCGTTTTCGCGGCCCTATGGTGGAGCCACACGTCGATTTTCGATGCATGGCCTCGTCTCGTCTTCTGGAACCTCCTTTTGCATATAAATACTGCAGGATTTGGCCAAAACGCAAGCAGATTGAGAAATAGGCTAGCTTTTCTCTCTTTTGGTGTAGTGTAGTGTAGGTGTTCTTCTTTTCTTTTCTTTTGCATTTTCATTTCATTTTTAGATCATGTATTAGGGCTGAGAGATACAGAGAGCGAAAGAGAGATTGATGTAATAGATGTTGACAATCTATGTAAAGGTGTCTCCTTTCTTCTCCATTGTAATCTTCTCCATCTTCTACATGATGCTTAGTTAACTTTTCTTCTCATGGCAATCTAACTACTAACCACTAACTATCTAACTACTTACTTGATAATCCACATGAATCTAATAGCCTCTACAAAGTGTTGCTCTTGCAAGAGCCATTTATGGGTCATGATGATGGATTCTAACATTCTAACATTTTAAACATCTAACTCACTAACTTGCTAACTTACAATGTCTTCTTTATTTCATGCTCACTTCTAACTGATTTTGATGATTTAATAGTAGCTTGCAACTTGTTGTGTGATATGGTTGTGTAGTTTGAATGTAGAAGAACAATCTTATAAACGATACTTTGTATCGTCTCTTAAAGCCAAGGATTAGTGATGGCCAAGGATCCATGTGAGGCAACTATCACTAAGAGGTTAGCATGGTTAGTGGAGCAATTAGTAGTTAGCAGCCAGGAGTTTTTTTATAGTTTTCTTTTTTCTTTTTACTTTATTTTTAAAACCATTTCCAAAATCTTTTATCATTTTTTCTATCACTGTTTCACCGTCCTCTTAGTTCATTGCTCCATATTCCTTTTGTTTTCAAAACCACTTATTATTTTGTTTTCTTTGCCATTTTCATCGCCTTCTTCACCTATCACTTCTGCATTTCTTTTCTTTTCTCTTTTTCTCATTCTTTAACAATGAAGAAATTTTTAACAACCGACATGAATAAAAACTGTTAATGCTTCAATCGCCTCCCGTCCCTGTGGATTTGACCCGTTGAGCCATGCTATAACGGAAGTATCAAGGGAACATTAGCACACACAAGTTGTTCATTGATTTCATAAAACACACATTTTAAAGTGCTGGTTCCGTCCCGATCAAATTTTGGCACCGTTGCCAGGGACGGGAATGGTTTTGATTTCACGTTTTTTTAACATTTTCTTCTCTGTTTTGGTGTTCAGGGTAATAATTACAGAAACTGAACATTGCAGAAAGTTAAACTTGCTTGCATCTCTCTGCTCAAGAAAGCAGGGAGCTGTTGCTTAAACAATTACCGTGTAAACTCATTAAAAATCGCGAAAACACGGCACATTTTTAAGATCTTGGCTATATATTTTGCTGGCTACTTCTAAATTGCATATATATGTGATTTCTGCTATCTATTTTCTGTTTTGATTGCCTGCGCACTACAATAATTAAAGAACTAAAATACGGTATTTGGACGCTTTTAAAACGGTTTAGACATTTGCATTTAGGCACATGTCAATTCAATTCCAATATAATGTATTGTGTTCTGTTGTTGTGACCTGGACTGAGGTGTACATATGGCATCACATATAGCATAGGACAAACACGTGGGTGATTTACTCGCTTTTTGTGTTATTCTTGTCTATATTGCACACTTGTATGATTGAACTTAAGGACACAACCCAATACATGATAAGATGGGGATTTCATCACCTTTTCTTAGCCTAAAAATCACCTCCCCACTCACACAATCCAAGCCCTAATAAAAATTGATAGACGTTGGCCCCTAGGGACATCTCAGACTCATTAAGACATTGACCAAAGGTAAAACTTGTTTTGAATCTTACTCCTGTGAAATCAGTGTCTAAGGTTAGGGATTAAGAGGTTATGCCTCGAAGATACCGTAGTTTGGCATAATTAAGGCCCGTTACTTACGCACAGATACCTCCCACTATATCTTGCCCCTACCTAGCCGATTAGCTTGTGGTCGGATTAAAGAAACAACCTACCCAGGGTAATTGATCAGTTAGGAGTCGTCTAGGTTTAGGTCAACCTTAGTATAGGCTTGGTTTTGACTTTTTCTTTTTTTGTTTGCTTTTTCTTTTTGTTTGTGATTGTTTGTGAAATGGAATTCAACAACAATAATTTTTCAATCCTAACATGAATCCATATTTCACATTGTTATGCCCCGCTTCCCAAAATATGGAATACGGGTACGTGACGATGGCCAGCAGATACTCACGAAGAGTGAAATCTCTTCCATGAGTATCTGAGGCTGTCAATAACAAGCAGGATAGCACACATATATGCACATACAACCAAGCACAAGGATAAAATCACATATATGAAAAACTGAATCCTAAATAATATCATCCACTATATCTGAATAAGACAAGTTAAGAAAGAAAACTGAACTTACCGGAAAATAGCTGAACCAGAATATGATCTACGAATAACTCTCTATATTGCCTTTCTGATCTAAATACTGAACAATAATATAAAGGTCAGTCAGAAGCGGACCAGTAAGAGCACACGAAGAGAAGATAACGATAAAAGAGAGAATATGAAAATGTAGTAACAATAAGTAGGACATAAGCATAAGATGTTTGGCAGTATCGAGAACTGAAAGTAATAACAATAACAGGAATAATCAGGAAGATAGATCATGTACAAGGAGACCGTGCATGCATAGTTTGACATGTATATAATGAACATGAAATGTCCTGGACAAGTAACTGTCGTGTAACATAATCACAAGATCACAAGAACCCGAGTGTCACAAGATAAAATAACATGGTATGTCCAGGAATGTTATGTAGTCAAGATAATGCATATCACATGAGTCTCGAGTGTCAGTATCTTGAAAATACATGTCAGGTACTAGATCACTGAAGACAATGAAGGATATGATGCAAGTGCATATGTCTAGCATATTTTATTACTCTAACTAATGCAATCATCCTGTGGCCCATCCCACAGGACAACTGTATATCAAACAAGTGATGCGTTAGCGGATCCTGATAGTAGAGAGAAACAGTTCACTGTACTCAGGTATCATGTAACATGTAATAATAAGAGCGCGCATAAATAACGAGATCATGTGTGGCATTCAATCCCACAAGGGGTCGCCCTTCTAAGCACACCTCCCTGGATTTCCCCTGCTACAGGCTCCCTCAATAACCCCGACTTGATTAATTTATTAATCAATGCATATGTAAAATAGTGTGTGACTCAGTGTATATGATCCAGAAACAGTATCATGGATAACAATGTCACATAGTGAAAACAATGTGCATCAAGATCAAGGGACGATGTAGACAGTGACCATATCAAGTGACAAATATATAGTTGTACAAGTAATACAAAATACATGCAAAGTAGTTTAAGAGATGTCAGTGACATGTAATCCAAAGGTCATAATAAGTCGGTCTCGATCATATGTCCATAATCCAACAAGTATCCTCGAATAATTTCTCAAACTATAAAAGTTGATTTCCTCGATTAATTTTCAATAATATCAGGATCACAATATCAATCGATATACAACCTTAACTATCAATCCTTCTTCATTATTATCCAGTTATCCTCAAGATCCAGATCAGAGTATTTATCATGATCAGTATAGATTTCATTGCCAATACATATGTCTATCACATGCAAGTAATCATGTTAATTTTAGTTGGATGCATGTAAGTACAGGAATAAGATGCAAACACGATACTTAAGGTAATGATCACGAGACGGAATAGGTAATAATATCAAGAAATACAAAGATTAATAATATATTTGGATTCAAGAACAAGCTAATGATGTAAACGTGATCACATAATGATATAGACAATCATGAATATGATATCTAGAAATTATAGTTAAGAGACAGAGTTAAAATCGATACGAAAGTCAACGAGGAGGGAATCGTGTACACTTGCCTGATGTCGTTGGAATCTGAATTTTCGTAATTGCAACCGGCTCTGGGTAAAATTCGTGGCATATATTACGTGAATTAATTAGAGACTTGACATGTTATTTATTCAGTAACAAGTTAAACAAGAAAGTAATTTTACTATTTATTATTTTGGTTGACTAATGTTTTCAAATAATTTAATTTCTGAATTTATAGCAACTACTTAAAAACATAATTTCATACTAAAATACATGCATAAACTAATAAATTGATGTATAATATTTACATATTACTGAATTATGAATTTCATATTTTTTGTGCTATTTAGAAATTTATTAGTCATTTTTAAATAAATTATCATTGAATAGTAATTACAAAAATATTTAATTTCATGTTATTCTAAGTAATATTACATCAGATAATTTTACAAAGTTTCAAATTTAGTTTGTGATTTTCTGTGAATTTTCTGGAATTTCTGAATTAAAATAAACCTAAAAATTAATAAAAATAAATAAAACTTAAGGGTCTGTTTGCTACAGTAACAGGTCTGAGTCTTGATCTGCTACAGTTTTGGGTTTGGGTCTGGGCCTCCTACAATAATTTTACTATAGTATTTTTTTGTATTTTATTTATTTTCTTTTCCTCTTTTTTCTTTTCTTTTCTTTTTCCTTTTTCTCTTTTTCTCTTTTTTTTCTTTTTCCTTTTCTTTTCATTTTCCTTTTGAATAAACATTTAAGCATTATTTTATTGGATTAAAATCTATTAATTCTGAAAAATTTTCAAAAATTTCCAAAAATAAAAGATGTCATCCTAAACATTATTGTGAAGTCAGATTTCCAAAATTCATCCCCAATTGTTAATTAAAAATCTCAGAGTCAGTCTGTGACACCGATCGACCCCGAATTGAGATCCTTCTCCAATAATTCCCAAAAAATTCTAAAAGTCCAAAAAAATTTAAAATAATGGGAAATAATATCTTGAGTTGAAATAGCCTCAACCCAGCTACCAAGATGATTAAATCAGCATCAGATACCAGAATTGACATACGTATATTAGGAACCGAGGGTTACACATACCAACCCCATTTGATTCGGATAATTCCTACCCGACTTTTTACAATATGAACCAACCAAATACACCGGGTTGGACTTATCCAAATCAATACAACCCATACCCCCAATCTTATGACTATTATTTTCAAAATAGTTTTAACTCTTCCCAGAGTCATGGGGATTCAACTCCCCCGAGTCAAATTTTCTACCACCTTGTCCACAATTTTCACAATTTTTACAATATCCATTCCCCAATTTTGCTTCTAATACTCTTTTTTTAGAATCACCAATTGAAGAAAAATCTGAGTTAGAAAAAAGTATAGAAGTCATACAAGTCATGCTTGAGTCCCAACAAAAGAAGCTCAATTCACCAATTCCATAATATTTTCATGATTCATACTTAGTTTCACCTTTTAAAATGACCAATCCAGATATCTCTAATTCTATCAATTTTATTCAGGACTCTTGTTGTTTTGAAAACCAAGATCCTTACACTCCTTTTCTAGAGCATCCACTTGAAGAAACATCATATCTGGAAAAGAGTATCGAAATCTTACTAGAGTCCGCACAACAATTTCAAAAATCTTCTGTACAGTCTATCTATAGGTTGGAAACACAATTGAGTTAGTTGGTTAGCATTTACAATAATGAGGAAACCTATCTATCAACCTTTGACCAATTTAGATATCTCTAACTCTATTTATATGACCCAGGACTCTTGTTATTTTTGAAACCAAGAATTAATTTTAGAACACCCATTTGAACTTGACCAACATCAGACTTTTGAGAATCACATTGATATTTTGGCAAGTTATCCTTTTCCTGAAATTGAACTTGAGCATGAATATGATCCTGAATCTCAACTTGGTAATTCAATTTCACTTCCTGATTCAATAATGACTGAGGTATTTTTTTACTTGATTTCAGACCTTTTCCCGAGTCAGTATTGGATCTTATGCCAATCCATCGTGAAATTGAATCACTAATAGTTTATGATCAATAAATTGAACTTGACCAATTTCATACCTTTGAAAGTTCCATTGACAAATTGACAAGTTTTCATTTTTATGAAATTAAACTTAATGAGGAATGTGACCTAGATTCTTAAATTTGTGATCCAGTTCAAATTTCTGAATCAATATTGACTCCTGTTTTGCTACCCAAATTGAGCAACATTTTAGAGTCAGTTTTGATTCATATACCTCTCATTCTTGAACTTGAATCAGCTATCTTAAAAGGTCACATTCCATTGTGGGAAAATGAATGTGGAATAGGATTTCAACTTCTTGATTTGGACCCACCTCCTGAACAAATCTCGACTCCTAAACCTTTCCTTGACTTCAGTCACTTTTCTGAGTTGGTCTTATTTCCTGTACTTTCTGAGTCCAAATCAATCATTCCATCTTTTCACACTCCATTTTGGAACAAGGATGTTGATAAAATTGACTCTGAAATTATTTTTAAAATTTAAAAATTAGATGGGGTAAAAGTCTTAATAAAAATCATAAGTGCATACATCATTTTAGTGGGTTGTATTATAGAAGTTTCTGGTGGGTTCCTCAAAACTCCACACAAATTGGATTGGGCCGCATTTCATGGACCTATCAGACCACCAGCTGAACCACCACCTTGAGGTAATTTTTTCTTCCCTCTCTATTTATTTCATGCATACATACATTCACGATGCATTGAGGACAATGTATGAGATAAGTGTGGGAGAGGGTTTACTAACATAGAGTTTTTAGATTTTTTTCTTTTTCACTTCTTTTAGGGTATTCTTAGAAATTTTCTCTTCTGTATAGGATTTTTCTCTTTCTTTAAAAACTTTTTGAAATAAGAGACAAAGTTTTGATCTCTTTTAAGAAAATTAAGATGATCTTAGAAATTAAGAAAGCCTTAATAATGACATCTTAAACCTAGTCAAAATAATGGATCTTATTTAAAATTATAAGTTAAGTATAAAAGATTGGGGATATAATTTTATCTTGAATTATTTTTGCCTTAGATAGTATGCACTTCACACTTACATATTTTTGGGATGGAAACAAAGACCTAAAATGTCATAAAGCAAAAAAATATAAAAAGAAAAAATATATATATATGGTATAAATGAATAAAAAATAACTTATTAAGCTGGATAACTATGCCTCAAAAAACATGATTATTCACGACTAACGGTGGTCATAAGAAATAAATAATCCCTCTTAGTTTTGTGGCCTTGTTTACTCGAGTCCTTAAACCCGAGGGATATTTTCTCATCTGTTGTCCTAAGACCTTCCGGTCTGGGAGTCATCAGTTAAAGACTCACTACCCGGGTGAACTAGAAAGCCTAAGAAAACTAAGGGAAGAAAAAAAAGAAAATAAAAAGAAAAAGAAAAAAAGAAAAAAAAATATATATATAAATAAATGGCTTGATGGTTAGAGTTGAAATCCCAAAAATTTTCATTATCAAAAAGTGCGTATTATCTAGGTTTTATGAAGGATAAAATATTCAATCTTATTTTGAATTCTTACCCTAATTGAAGACAAGATCTTGCATATAAACTAAGTTTAAGGAGAAGAATAATTTTTGGTGGACTTATGACCTTAAATCGCTTATATTTTGCAAAAATATTTCAAAAACTTGTCTCTCTTTCAAAATGCATTTTTAAAACACTAACATTTATTTTCTTTCTTTATGGATTTTGTGCATGCAATCCACTGAAAACTCTCAGGAGACAAAGCTCCTCCTTTAGGGGTAACCTAGAGGTTTAACGGCTTATTGCACACTCTGAGTGCAATCGAAAGTGGTGTAATAACATTCGTAGTATAGTTTTTCTTTTCTTGTTTTACTCAGGACGAGCAAAAAGATGAGTGTGGGGGTGTGATTAGTTTACAGTTCTGCATTATTGTATCGCATTTTCCTACTGATTTATGAATAAAATGTCGGTATAAATCGTGTTTTGGTCTCTCTTGCAGAAAATCAAGACAAGGAGGGCAAAAGGGTAATAAGAGCTTAATTAAACCCATTTTCGGGTAATTAGATCCACATTTCTTGGAGACCAAGCAAGAGAGTTTCTAAAAGATGCATTGAACCTAGACCCTTGCAGGTGTCTGACGCAAATCTGGACGAAATTAACTGAATCTGAGCATATGTTGAATCTGAGCATATCTTGATGGTCCCTGAAGCAAAACGAACCCACATACCAAAATCAGGGACCTAGATCCCTGGTATGGCCGTAAAAATGTGGCTATGACCGTGTTTTCTCGGCCCTATTGTGGGGCCACACGTCGATTTTCGACGCGTGGCCTCGTCTCGTCTTCTAGAACCTCCTTTTACCTATAAATACTACAGGGTTTGGCCGAAACGCAAGCAGATTGAGAAATAGGCTAGGTTTTCTCTTTTAGTGTAGTGTAATATAGGTATTCTTCTTTTCTTTTCTTTTGAATTTTCATTTCATTTTTAGATCATGTATTAGGGCTGAGAGATTCAGAGAGAGAAAGAGAGAGATTGATGTAATAGATGGTGACAATCTATGTAAATGTGTCTCCTTTCTTCTCCATCTTCTACATGATGCTTAGCTAACTTTTCTTCTAATGAAAATCTAACTACTAACCACTAACCATCTAACCACTTACTTGATAGTCCACATGAATCTAATAGCCTCTACAAGGCCTTGCTCTTGCAAGAGCCATTGATGGCTCATGATGATGGATTCTAACATTCTAACATTTCAAACATCTAACCCACTAACTTGCTAACTTGCAATGTCTTCTTTATTTCATGCTCACCTCTAACCGGTTTTGATGATTTAATAGTAACTTGCAGCTTGTTGTGTGGTATGGATGTGTTGTTTGAACGTAGAAGAACAATCTTATGAGCCATGCTTTGTATCGTCTCTTGAAGCCAAGGATTAGTGATGACCAAGGATCCATGTGAGGCAACTATCACTAAGAAGTTAGCATGATTAGTGGAGCAATTAGTAGTTAGTAGCCATGAGTTTTCTTTCATAGTTTTCTTCTTTCTTTTTTACTTTATTTTAAAAACCATTTCCAAAATCTTTTATCATTTTTTCTATCATTGTTTTCACCATCCTCTTAGTTCATATTTGTTCCATCTTCTTTATGTTTTCAAAATCACTTCTTATTTTGTTTTCTTCACCGTTTTTATTGCCTTCTTCACCTATCACTTCTAGATTTCTTTTCTTTTCTCTTTTTCTCATTCTTTAACAAAGAAGAAATTGTTAACAACCGACGTGAATAAAAACTATTAATACTTCTATCGCCTCCTGTCCCTGTGGATTCGACCCATTGAGCCAATACTATAACGGAAGTATCAAGGGAATATTAGTACACACAAGCTTTTCATTGATTTCATAAAACACACATTTTAAAGTGCTGGTTCCGCCCCGATCAATATTGTTAACAAGACAACCAAGAAAGTCCATTAGGGACTTGGGAGGGAGATAATAGACTTTGAATAGAGTCTACTAAAAACTCGTTGGGAGTTAAGAAATATGAATCCCATTACATGTCAGAGGTAATCATTAACGTGACAAAAAGAACTCCGTGGGGATTTAGGAGGGGATTTGTAAAGCAGTCTATCAGAGGTATTTGAACATAACAACAATTTAAATGCTCCAGTCATTCTATTATGAGAACAACATGTGGAATTTTGATCTGTTGGGGATATTGAGTTTATCCGCCAGGGAAAATATTTGAGTCTCACTATCATAAGTTTAGTGTTAACATGATAGGTTTGACTCATGGTTTATGTGATCCTACCATTTCATGGACGGGAATTGGTAAGTGATTTTGGAGAGGAATCAAGTGGGATCAGATCCCTTAGGATTTTTAGCAAACCCTTAGCTGTGAACGGGTTTGGTACGCCTTTACCAACTATCATTTGAGTTGGGCTAGCCATGCTATTGCTCCCAGCATGATGAGTTGTCGAGGACTTATGTTGGGCTTAAGGGCCAACATTTTCCTCTATCCTTAGCCGTTAGAGGCGTTGGATCATTTTGTTACTTTAAATAAAGTAATGTACCTCCTGGGTTTTTACTCCGTAGATGAGCTGGTGATTAAAGGAGTGGCTACGAGTTCCGCGAGTCTAGAGATTAACCTTCCTCGTAGAGTGCCCGTCGATTCTTATTTTGTTTCCATGTTTTGAGATGAACGTGAAAACAGTGGAAAGGTTCTGCAAAAGGATACGTCACGTACCTTCTTCAATGAGTTTTGCTTGATAAGCCATCAGATAAACTCATTTGATCCTTTATTCGATCGGTCACCACGTCTTGATATGAACGTGGAAACAGTGGAAAGGTTTTGCAAAAGGATGCTTCACGAGCCTTCTCCAATGAGTTTAGCTTGATAAGTCATCAGATAAACTCATTTGATCTTTCATTCGATCGGTTACCATTTAATCGGTCATTACGTCTTGATATGAACGTGGAAACAGTGGAAAGGTTCTGCAAAAGAATGCTTCACGAACCTTCTTCAATGAGTTTAGCTTGATAAGTCATCAAATAAGCTCATTTGATCTTTTATTCGATCGGTCATCATTCGATCGTTCACCATTCGATCGGTCACCATGTCTTGATATGAATGTGAAAACAGTAGAAAGATTCTGCAAAAGGATGCTTCATGAACCTTCTTCGATGAGTTTGTCTTGATAAGTCATCAGATAAACTCATTTGATCTTTCATTCGATCAGTCACCATTTGTTCGAGCAGGGAGGTATGCCACCACTGTATATAGAAAAGTCAGGCTAGATAAACTATCTTTCTGATTGTAAAGAAGAACGCTTGAAACTGTTACTTGGGCATGCTTGACTTCAAAATATGACCTATTCTTCTAAGTTGAAGATAGGTACATGTCTATATACTAGAGAAGAGAGACAAGGCTAAAACAATTTGA
The DNA here is from genome assembly GCA_038442645.1 of Agave tequilana. Lineage (NCBI taxonomy): Eukaryota > Viridiplantae > Streptophyta > Magnoliopsida > Asparagales > Asparagaceae > Agave > Agave tequilana. Next base: position 70,072 of record JAVJIF010004486.1, read on the forward strand.
CATCTTGCCTTATCTTTTTTTTGATATTTACATCATGCATCATAATATCACTGATGTTCGATCGACTCGGCGTTATTCAACCACAATGTGATTCACTGAATGAGAAAAGAAGCATATCTTTAGCGCTCTGCCAAATATTTTGAATCCCAAACTCTAATCCATTATTGTCATTACTTCAATGTTGACATAATGCATCACCAATGTTCAATTGGTTCGACGTCGATCGACAGTGATGTGATCTAATGATAGGACAGCTTCTGATGAGTTCATAGGTGAACTAGAGAAGAGTGACAAGTGATTAGTCTACAGATCTGCATTGTTATATCACATTTCCCTACCGATTTATGAATAATATATCATTTTTAATTGTGTTTTGGTCTACTTTGCAAATAAATCAAAAGTCTAGGGGCAAAAGGATAATAAGAGCTTAATTAAACTCATTTTCGGGTAAGTAAATTCGCATTTCTTGGAGGCCAAGTAAGGGAGCTTCTAGAAAATACATTGAACCTAGACCCTTGCGTACGTCAGACGAATATTCCGAAGAAAATACCTGGATCCAAGTATACCAAGAAGGTCCTCGAAGCGATGGGAATACACTCGCCAAAACCAAGGACCTAAGTCCCTGGTTTGGCCGCGAAAATGCCGCTATGGCCGCGTTTCTACGGCCCTATGGTGGGTCCACACGTTGATTTTCGACGTGTGGCCTCGTCTCGTCTTCTGAAACCTCCTTTTGCCTATAAATACTGCGGATTTGGCTGAAAAGCAAGCAGATTAAAAATAGGCTAGGTTTTCTATCTTTTAGTGTAGTATAGTGTAGGTGTTCTTCTTCTTTCTTTTGTATTTTTATTTTATTTTTAGATCATGTATTAGGGCTGAGAGATTCAGAGAGAGAAAGAGAGAGATTGATATAATAGATGGTGACAATCTATGTAAAGGTGTCTCCTTTCTTCTCCATTGTAATCTTCTCCATCTTCTACATGATGCTTAGCTAATTTTTCTTCTCATGGCAATCTAACTACTAACCACTAACCATCTAACCACTTACTTGATAATCCACATGAATCTAGTAGCCTCACATGGCCTTGCTCTTGTAAGAGCCATTGATGGCTCATGATGATGGGTTATAACATCTAACTTGCTAACTTGCTAACTAAGCTAACTCTCTCTTATTTCATGCTTGCTCCTAATAGTTTTGATGATCTAATGTTTGTATTAGCTTGCTCTTGATGTAAGTTTGAATGTGAAGAACCATCTTATTTGCCATGATTTGTATCGTCTCTTGAAGTCAAGGACTAGTGATGACCAAGGATCCATGTGAGGCAACTATCACTAAGAGGTTAGCATGTTAGTGGAGTAATTAGTAGTTAGAAACTATGAGATTTCTTTCATAATATTCTCCTTTCTTTTTGCTTTGTTTTATAAATTGATTTCAAAACACTTATTTTGTCTTTTCATTATTGTTTTCACCATCTTCTTTGTTCACCATTATTTAAATTTTTTTTACCACAAGCTTCGTCTTCTTTGCTATTTTATTTTCTAAACCACTTCTCTTTTATTTTTATATCATTTTCATCGCCTTTTTTTACCACAAGCTTCATCTTCTTTTCTATTTTATTTTCTAAACCACTTCTCTTTTATTTTTACATCATTTTCATCGCCTTCTTCACCTATCACTTTCAGATTTCTTTTCTTTTCTTTTTCTTTTTCTTTTTCTCATTCTTTAACAAAGATGACACAAACATAACACGTGAACGGACTGTTAATGCTTCTATCGCCTCCATCCTGTGGATTTGACCCGTTGAGCCAATATTATAATGAAAGTATCGAGGGAACATTAGCACACACACTTACACTAATTTTACAAAACATACATTTTCAAGTGCTGGTTCCGCTCCGATCAAAATTTTGGCACTGTTGTCAGGGATGGGAATGGTTTTGATTTCACGTTTTTGTTAACATTTTCTTCCTTATTTGGAGTGCAGGTTAATTTTTGCCGAAACTAAATATTGCAGAACTTTCCTCTTACTTGCCTCTCCCTGCTCTAGAAAGTAGAAAGCTTGCTTCTAAAACATTGTCGCGAAAATCAATAAAACGCTACGAAAACGCGGCAATATTGTGGCATTTGTACTTTGTCTTTTGCAGGGACTTTGCAAGTTGCATATATTGTTATATTCTGCTGCCAATTTTCTGCTTTGATTGCCTACACACTGTAATAAATTAAAGAACTAAAATTCGATATTTGGACGCTTTTAAAACAATTTAGACATTTGCATTTAGATCTGTGTCAATTCAATTCTAATATACTGTATTTTGTTCTGTTGTTGTGATCTGGACTGAGGTGTAATATGGCATTGCATATAGTATAGGACAAACACGTGGGTGATTTACTCACTTTATGTTATATTCTTGTCTATATTGCACACTTGCACGAATTGAATTTAAAGGCATAACCCAATACAAGATAAGGTGGGGATTTCATCACCCTTTCTTAGCCTAAAAATCACCTCCCCACTCACACAACCCAAGCCCTAATAAAATTGATAGATGTTGGCCCCTAGGGACATTTCGGACTCATTAAGAGATTGACCGAGGGTGGAACTTGTTTGAATCTTACTCTTGTGAAATCGGCGTCTGAGGTTGGGGATTAAGAGGTTATGCCTCGAAGATACCGTGGTTTGGCGTAATTAAGACCCGTTGCTTACGCACGGTACCTCCCACAGTATTTTGCCCCTACCTGGCCGATTAGCTTGTGGTCGGATTCATACAACAACCTCCCCCAGGTAATTTCCCAGTTAGGAGTCGTCTAGGCCTAGGTCAACCTTAGTATAGGCTTGGTTTTGATTTTTTCTTTCTTTTTGTTTGTTTGTTTGTTTTTTCTTCCTTGTTTGTATTTGTTTGTGAAATGCAATTCAATAACAATAATTTTTTCAAGCCTAATATGAATCCATACTTCACATTAATCTCATTGCCGAATAGCTCCAACCCAGCTTTGAAAAATATGACCCAACCAAATAATCTGGATTGAATGTATTCGACTCAATATAACCCAACTGCTTATCTGATGACCAACATTTCAAAAATAATTTTAACTCTTCACAGAGTCAATGGGGATTCACCTCCTCCGAGTCAAATTTTCAACCTCCTTATCCACCTTGTCCACCTTTTTCACAATTTTCACAATATCCATTCCCAGATTTTGCTTCATATACTCCTTTTCTAGAACCACCAATTGAAGAAAAATCTAAGCTAGAAAAAAGTATAGAAGCTGTACAAGCCATGCTTGAGTCCTAACAAAAGAAGCTCAATTCACCAACTCCATAATATTTTCATGACTCATACTCAGTTTCACCTATTCAAAATAACCAACATCTGCCCTGAAAACGAGTATGGAGTGCTTTCGTGAGTCTGAGCTTCAATCTTAAAACTAGTTGGACTCACAATCTTCATAATCTTTTCAGAACCAAGATTCCTACACTACCTTTCTAGAGCATCCACTTGAAGAAACATCATATTTAGAAAAATGTATAGAAATCTTGCAGGAGCCCGCGCTATAATTTCAAAAATCTTCTTCTCAGTCTATCGATAGGTTGGAAACACAATTGAGTAAATTGGTCAACATTTATAGGAATGAGGAAACTCTCTCTTATTATCCTTTGACCAATTCAGATATCTCTAACTCTATTGATTTGACCCAGGACTCTTGTTATTTTGGAAACCAAGATTCAATTTTAGCACATCCATTTGAAGTTGACCAACATCAAATTCTTGAGAACCACATTGACATGTTGGCAAGTTATCCCTTTCCTGAGATTGAACTTGAGCATGAATATGATCTTGAACCTCAATTTGGTAATTCAATTTTACTTCCTAATTCAATAATGACTGAGATATTTTTACTTGATTTCAGGTCTTTTTTCGAGTCAGATTGGATCCTGTGCCAATCCATTATGAAATTGAATCACTAATCTTTTATGATCAACAAAATAAACTTGACCAATTTCATACTTTTGAATGTCTCATTGACAAATTGGCAAGTTTTTCTTTCAAAGAAATTGAACTTAAACAAGAATGTGACTTTGATCCTCAAATTTGTGATCCAGTTCAAATTCCAGAAGCAATATTGACTCCTGTTATGCTACCTGATTTGAGCAACATTTTAGAGTCAGTTTTGATTCTCATACCTGTCATTCTTGAACTTGAATCACCCATCTTAGAAAGTCACATTCTGTTGTGGGGAAATGAATGTGGACTTGAGTATCAACTTCTTGATTTGGACCCACTGATCGGGGAAAAACCGCGCACAAAAAGTGTATGTTCCGAAATTAAGATTTAAAGTGTGTGTGCTTTGGCTTCCTCGATACTTCCGTTATAGCATAGAGGCTAAAACGAGTCGAATCCACAAGAATGAGAGGCGATAGAAGCTTTACTAATTGATTCACGTGTGTGTTAAAAGTTCTTCAATGTTTGAAAGAATGAAAAGAAAGGAAACAAAGAATTAAAAGAGAAGTACGGTGAAACATAAAGAATTAGAAACATAGAAGAAATAATTTTTGTGGTTTTTTTGTATATCTAAAATAAAGTGAAAAAGAAAGAAAACCCATGGCTACTAACTACTAATGACTCCACTAACATGCTAACCTCTTAGTGATAGTTACCTCACATGTATCGTTGGTCATCACTGGTCCTTGGTTCAAGAGCTTTACAAAGCATGGCTCATATGTTAACTTTCACTTCCAAATTCAACCAACAAGTGCAAGTTACACTTAAATCATCAAAACCCAATAAAAGCAAGCATGAAATAAAGTAATGTTAGCTTGTTAGAGATTTAGATGTTAGAGTGTTAGATCCATCATCATGAGCCATCAATGGCTCTTGCAAGAGCAAGGCCAAGTAGTGGCTATTAGATTCATGTGGATTATCAAATAAGAAGTTAGACTAGTTAGTGGTTAGTAGTTAGTTGCCATGAGAGAAAAATTAGCTACACATGTAAAAAAGATTAGAAAGAAGAAAACAAAGATACGTTAAGAGAACACCTTTCATAGATTATCACCTTCTATTATAAGCACTCTTGCTTCCCAACATGTACCACTCTCTCTCCCTATTATAAGATCTATAAGAAATGGAAAATACAAAGGAGGAAGAAGAAGAACACTAACCTAAACTACCCTAAACTACAAATGGAGATGAAAACTACCCTAAAATCTGCATTACTTTATGTATTTTTCCAACTGAAGAACCCCAGAGGGGTACTTATAGGCACCAGGGGAAAGGGGGCCAAGGGGCAAACCCTGGCCCAAAGTATGGGCGCGGCCGCGCTCGTACGGCCGTAAAAACGTGACCTAGGCCACGTTTCCGCGGATCTTCTAGATGCGCGCACGCGGCGCCTCCCGTCTATCCCCTATCAGATGCAGTTTCTGGTTTCTGGTTTTGGGCCCCTGGTTTTGGCAAATCAGCTCTCCAAAGTTAATGACTATATTATAGGCCTTTAATCACCCATTAAATGATGATTTAGAGTCTTCTTCTTCATTGCACACCATGGACTTAGAAACATGCAAGAGAGGTATTATTAGCAGAATTTAATATTAAATAAATATGAAGATGTGATATGAAATATACAGTTTTAGAGACTAATCACACCCCCACACTTATCTTTTGCTCGTTCCGAGCAAAACAAAAAAACTAAGAAAATTATTACACCACTTTCGCAGGTGACGCGATTGCACTGAGCATGTGCAACAAGCCGTTAAACCTCTAAATTTTTCCTAGAGGAGGAGTTTTGTCTCCTGAGGATTTCAGCGGATTATACCCACAAAATCGATAAAGAAAGAAATCAAATGTTATTATTTTGAAAACACATTTTGAAAATTGACAAAAGTGTTGAAGTATTTTTGCGAAAATATAAGTGATCCAAGGTCATAGGTTAACCAGAAATTATTCTTTTTTAAACTAAGTCAAAATGCAAAATCTTGTTAAAAATTAAATGTAAGAATTTAAAATTGAATTAATTCTTTGACCCTTCATAAAACTCTTAGAAAAATATGCACTTTGTGAACTGTGAAGATTTTTAGGATATCGACTCAAACTTTCATGCCATTGATTTTTGTATAATTATTTTTTTTCTCTTTTTTCCCCTTCCCTTAGTTTTCTTAGGCTTTCTTATTTACCCCATGTAATGAGCCTTTAGCCGGTGACTCCCAAACCAGATGATCTTAGGGTACCAGATGAGAAAACATCTTTCGGACTTAAGGACTCGAGTAAACAAGGCCACAAAACTAAAGGAGATTATTTTTATTTTTGTCTACTATTTTAGGTGTGAATAATTATTCTTCCTGAGGCATAATTACCCAACTTCAATAAGTGATTTTTATTATCATAATTTTTTTAAATATATATTTTTAATGGCATTTTCAGTCTTTGTTTCAATCCCAAAAATTTTGTAAGTGTGAAGTTGATAAATCTAAGGCAAAAAATTCAAGATCAAATTATCTTTCCAATCTTACTTTCTTATCCTAAAATTTAAACAAGATCTATTATTTTAACTTTGTTTAAAAATTCATAATTTTACGTCTTCCTAATTCCTAAGATAATCTTAATTTTCTTAAAAATAAATCAAAACTATATCCCTTATGTCAAAAAGTTTTATAAAAAGAAAAGAAAAGAGAAAAGAAGTGTAAAAGAAAAAAAATTTAAAACTAGCCTACGTTAGTAAACCCTTCCCCATACTTATCTCATGCATTATCCTCAATGCATCGTGAATGTGTACATACATGAAACAAATGGGCAGGGAAGGAAAATTACCTCAAGGTGGTGGCTCCGGTGGTGGTCGGATTGGGCCAAGCGTTGCTGCCCAATCAAGATATCATGGATCTTGTAGAAACCCACCAGTGACCTCTCTAATACGACCCAGTAAAATATTGATTGAATGAATAGCCTTATTTAAAAACTTATCCCCATCTAATTCCAATTTTTAAAAATAATTACTGAGTCATTTTCTTCAACATCCTTATCCAACAATGAAGTGTGATTTTGGGAGATGATAGATTTGGACTCAAATGGATTGGAGCAAAAACCGATACCGACTCGGGAATTTAACTCAGATCAAGTCGAGAGTCAACAATGGGAGTCGAAATTGGTTCAAAAACAGGGTCCAAACCAAAGAATTAATGTTCACACACTTTCCCCATTGATGAAGTGTGATCATAAAATATTGTGTGATTCAATTTCATAGTATACTGGTACAGGATTCAATGTTGACTCTGGAATAGAGAAAAAATCTGGTAAAAATAGTGGAGTCATTATTGAATCAAAAAGTGAAATGGAATCACCAACATGAGGTTCAGGATCACTTTCAAACTCAAGTTCAATTTCAAAAAAATGATAACTTGCAAAAATGTCAAGAGGTTGATGTTGGTCAAGTTTAGGTTGGTATGATGAAATTGAAATTAGATTCCAAAATGACAAGATTCTTGGGTCAAATCAGTAGAGTTAGGGATATAAGAATCGATCAAAGGTCGACAAGAAAGACTTTCCTCGCTCTCATTGATTAATTCGCTCATTAGTGAGTCTAACCTATTGATAGGCCGGGTAACAGAATTTGGAGTCGGAATCATGTCTTTCATACTTTTTGCAATTGTTTCTTCATGAAAAGGTGAGTATGGAAGTTGATTTTGGAAATTGTGGTGAAATTGTGAGTCCATCGAATTTTGCGATTGCTGCTTGAGCTCACGCAAAAGCTCCATACTCAAGTCCAGTATTGATGGTTGTTCATTTTGAATCAGTGAGACTGGAAAAGATGAGTAAGACTCTTGAAAATTTGACTGAGATGATGAGTCCAACATATTTTGAAATCGTTGCAATTTTTCACAAAAGACTTCCAAATGCTCTTCAGCTCTGATTCTTCTTCAATTGGATGTTCTAAAAAAGGAGTATATGGAGTTTGATTTGGGAAGGATTGTGAATTGAGCAAATCTTGAATTTGTTGTTGGGACGCAAGCATGGCTTCCATACTCCTTTTCAAATTAGACTTTTCCTCAGTTGGTGGAACAGGAAAAGGAGGATATGAAGCAGAATCAGGAAATAAATATTGTGAAAATTGTGGACAAGATGGTTGAAAATTTGACTCGGGGGAGGTGAATCCCCATGAACTCTGTGAAGAGTGAAAGTTATTTTGAAAATTATAGTCATAGGAGATAATCCCAGTCCGGCATATATGGTTAGTTCATTTTATACATAGCCGGGTCAGAGTTATCCGAGTCAAATGAGGCCGGAGTAAAATATGGATTCATATTAGGATTGAAAAAATTATTGTTGTTGAAATCCATATCATAATTTACAAAAGAGAAAACAAACAAACAAAAAGAAAAAGAAAACAAGCCTATACGGTTGACTTAGACCTAAACGACTCCTAACTGGTTAGACTGTCCATGGGGGGTACATTGGCAGAATCTGACCACGAGTTAATCGGCCAGGTATGGGCAAGATCAGTAGGAGGTATCCGTGCCAGAGCAAAGGGCCTAATTATGCCAAACCACTGTTCTTCGAGGTTTCGCCTCTCATTCCTTAACCTTCGACACCATTTGATAAGAGTCAACTTCTAATATCTTCCTCCTTAGGCCAATCTCTTAAATGAGTCCGAGATGTCCCTAGGGGCCAACGTCTAGCAAATTTTATTTAGGCTTGGATTGTGTGAGTGGGGAGGTAATTTTTAGGCTAAGGGAGGGTAATGACTTCCCCACCTTATGTTGTATTTGGTTTTGCCCTTAAGTTCAATTCATGCAAGTGTGCAATATAGATAAGAATAAACACACAAAGAGAGTAAATCACTCATGTGTTTGTCCTATACTATATGCAATGCCATATGCACACCTCCTATCAATATCATAACAACACAAGAATAAAATACAATATATTAGAATGAAAATTGACCCGTGCCTAAATGCAAATGACTAAACCGATTTAAAGAATCCAATTTCTGTATTTTAGTTCTTAATTATAACAGTGCACATGTAATATAAACAAAAACTAGCAGCAGAGTATAAGAATGTACAAGAATTTACCCAATCACACAAGTGAAAGTGCGGACTTCTGCAATGCTAAAACTTTAACCTGCACACCAAAAAACAAAGAAGAAAAGTTAACAAAAACGTGAAATCAAACCGTTCCCATCCCCGGCAACGGCGCCAAAATTTGATCGGGGGAAAACCGTGCACGAAAAGTGTATGTTTTGAAATCAAGATTTAAAGTGTGTGTGCTTTGGCTTCCACGATACTTCCCTTATAGCATAGAGGTTAAAACGAGTCAAATTCACAAGGAGGGGAGGCGATAGAAGCTTTACCGGTTGATTCATGTATGTGTTAAAAGTTCTTTAATGTTTGAAAAAATGAAAAGAAAGGAAACAAAGAATGAAAAAAGAAGTATGGTGAAACATAAAGAAGTGAGAAACATAGAAAAAATAGTTTTTGTGGTTTTTATTTGTATATCTAAGATAAAGTGAAAAATAAAGAAAACCCATGGCTACTAACTACTAATGACTCCACTAATGTAACCCTCGGTTTCCGATATACGTATATGTCATTACTGGTATCTGGTGATGATTTAATCATCCTAATAGTCGGATTGAGGTCATTTCAGCTCAAAATATCATTTTCCATTATTTTGAATTTTTCTGGATTTTTGGAATATTTTTGAGAATTATTAGAGAAGAATCTCAATTCGGGTCGATAGGTGTCACGATCTGACTCCGGGATTTTAATTAACAATCGGGAATGAATTTTGAAAATCTGACTTCACAACAATATTCAGGATGACATCTTCTATTTTTTAGAATTTTTGAGGATTTTTCTGAATTAATAGAGTTTAATCCAATAAAATAATGTGTAAATGTTTATTCAAAAAAAAATAACCCGCAAGTGTAATTACAACCACATGGTCACCTTGGCCTGTGGTGGGGAATGCCACATAAATATTTAAATCTTTTCTAATTCTACCCTTTTACCCTTGTGAAACAAAACAAAACCAGTTTAATTTGATATATTCTCAGATTCAAACCCATGACCACCACCCTCATCCTAAAGCCCATACCACTATGCCACATTGGCGTGTGCACTAAAAGCCCAAGCTCACTTATTTAAATCTCTCTTCTACTCCCCCATCTTCTCCAACTTCCCCCACTCTCTCTAACTTCTCCTACACTTTCTCCCCCTCATTCCCACTCACCCAAACTGAACTCACTACTCCTCTCACGTAGCCTAACTCTCAGGGGGGCTTAGGGGTGTGTGTGGTGCCTATAAAAGGGACATCTCACTATCTCAAGTCACTTGCAAAACCCAAACTTCTCTTTCTTTCTTCCACTATAATATCTCTTCCTCTTTCAAATTTGGCGAGATTCTGAAGTGCTGGACGAGGAGAAGAAGATTCAGACTGAAGGGAAGGATTCCAGGTATTTTATTTTTCATTTTTGTAGAATTTAGTTCGTTGTGGCATTTCACCGAACACGTAGTATGCGTTACATGTTAGCTTTAATTTCACCTTGTAAAACGCATGCTAAAAATCACAATAAAATTTTGTAGAACACCTAGAATATGCCTCCTAATTATCATGATTTTTAATTTATTTTTAGAAATTTATTTACAATCGAAAAAAACTGGACTGTGTTGTGCACTGCACTGTGCACAGCACAGTGCAGACCAGGCCAGGTCTGGCCTGGGCCAGACCAGACCCAACCTGGGTCTGGTTGAGCCAGGCCAGGCCCAGCCAGGCCTGGTCGGGCTCAGCCAGACCCGGGTTCGGGACTATTTTACAGACCCGAACCCGACCCCATAAAAAAAAAAAGAAAGAAAGAAAAAAAAAGAAAAAGTAAAAGTAAAAGAAAAAGAAAAGGAAAAGGAATAAATAAAACAAAAATAAGTAGAAAAATATTTGTAGCATTTACTGTAGCAAACTAGACCCAAACCCATTACTGTAGTAACAGACCCGTTAAGTTTTTTATTTATTTTTATTGATTTTTAGGTTTATTTTAATTCAGAAAATTCCAAAAAATTAACAGAAAATTCCAGAAAATTCACAGAAAATCTCAAACTAAATTTGAAACTCTGTAAAATTATTTTTATATAATATTACTTAGAATAACATGAAATTAAATATTTTTGTAATTATTATTCAATGATTATTTATTTAAAAATGACCAATAAATTTCTAAATAGCACAAAAAATATGAAATTCATAATTCAGTAATATGTAAATATTATACATCAATTTATTATTTTATGCATGTATTTTATTATGAAAGTATATTTTTAAATAGTTGCTATTCAGAAATTGAATTATTTCGAAATATTAATCAACCAAAATTATAATAAATAGTAAAAAATTACTTTCTTATTTAAATTATCACTGAATAAATAACATGTCAAGTCTCTAATTAATTCACACAATATTTAGGCCGCGAATTTTACCCAGAGCCGGTTGCAGTTACGGGAATTCAGACTCCAACGACATCAAGCAAGTGTACACGATTTTCTCTTCGTTGACTTTCGTGTCGATTTTAACTTTGTCTCTTAACTATAATTTTTATATACTATGTCCTTGATCTTTTATATCATTATGTGATCACGTTTACATGATTAGCCCATTCTTGAATCCAATTATACTATTAATCTTGTATTACTTGATATTATCACCCATTCTGTCTAGTGATCATTACCTTATGTATCGTGTTTGCATATCATTCCTGTACTTGCATACATCCAGTTAAAATTAACATGATTACTTGTATGTAATAGACTGATGTATTGGCAATGAAATCTACACTGATCATGATAAATACTTTGATCTGGATCTTGAGGTTAACTGGATAATAATGAAGAAAGATTGATAGTTAAAGATTGAATATCGATTGATATTGTGATCCTGATATTACTGGAAATTAATCAAGAAAATTGACCATTATATTCTGAAAAATTATTCGAGGATACTTGTTGGATTATAGACATATGATAAAGATCGACTTATTATGGCCTTTGGATTACATGATACTGTCATCACTTGCACTACTTTGCATGTATTTGGTATCACTTGCACAACTTTATATTTATCACTTGTTATTGTCACTGGTTACATTGTCTAGTGATCTTGATACACATTATATCCACTATCTGTCACTGATATTTTTGGTACCGATTTCTGATCCTGTAACCCTGAGTAACACACTGTTTGCATTTGCATTTAATTAATAAAATTAATCAAGCCAGGGTTATTGGGGGAGACTGTAGCATGGGAAATCCAGGGAGGTGTGCTTGGAAGGGCGACCCCTTGTAGGTTTGGATGCCACACATGATCTTGTTATTTATGTGCGCTCCTGTTATTACATGTTACATGATACCTGAGTACAGTGAACTGTTTCTCCCTGCTATCAGGATCCACTAACACATCACTTATTTGATATGCAGTTGTTCTGTGGGATGGGGCACAGGATGATTGCATTAGTTAGAGTAATAAAATATGCTAGACATATGCACTTGCATCATATCCTTCATTGTCTTTAGTGATCTAGTACCTTAGACTTATTTTTAAGATATTGACACTTGACTCATGTGACATGCATTATCTTGACTACATGACATTCCTGGACATACCATGTTATTTTATCTTATGATCTCGAGTTCTTATGATTATGTTACACGACAGTTACTTGTCCAGGACATCTCATGTTCATTATATATATGTCACACCCTGTATGCACGGCTTTATTGTACATGATCTATCGTCTCGATTATTCCTGTTACTGTTATTACTTTCTGTTCTCGATACTGCCAAACATATTGTGCTTATGTCCTACTTATTGTTACTACATTTTCATATTCTCTTTTATCGTTCTTTTCTCTTCATGTACTCTTGCTAGTCCGCTTCTTACGGACCTTATTATATTTTTCAGTATTTAGATCAGGAAGCTGGTATAGAGAGTTGTTCGTAGATCATATTCTGGTTTCGCTGTTCTCCGGTAAGTTCAGTTTTCTTCTTGACTTGTTTTATTCAGATATAGTGGATGATATTGTTTATGATTCAGTTTTTCATATATGTGATTTTATCCCTGTGCTTGGTTGTATGTGCATATATGTGTGCTATCCTGCTTATTATTGACAACCTAAGGTACTCATGGAACTCTTCGTGAGTATCTGCTGGCCATCGTCCGTACCTGTATTCCGTATTTTGGGAAGCGGGGCGTGACAACTAACATGCTAACTCTTAGTGATAGTTACCTCACATGTATCATTTGTTGGCCCAAAGGCCCATCACTCTAGTTTTGATGATGATTAACTCATGTAGTTATAGTACTAATGATCTTGTGTTTATTTACTCTCAGATATATGATCAAGATCTTAGTAAGTGTTTAGCTTCAATAAAAGATTTAAAGTCTAGTTTTGGAGCTAACACGTGTTGATTCAAGAGCTTGCGCATCAAGATCACATCAAGTACTCAATAGGAGTCTAGCTCATTGGATCAAGGTTTGGACCAAATCAAGAAGGAGAAGAAGATTTTTAAGAGAAGATTTTCAAGAAGACTTGTGTCATATTTGTAAGTGTCAAGATTTTGTTTTTAGATAAAATGTAAAGAATAGATTAGTTTGTGGATAGATAAAACTTCTATATTATAAAAATAGTTCAAAATATTTGTAATATGTTTTGATTTTTAATCAAACATGTTTGTGTATCAAAGTAAATCTATGAACTTATTTTTGTAGAATTTATAAGAATTTATGGGATTTTATTGAAGGTAAAAAGACTAAGTTTTAAATCCCTAAAACCCTTATTATGGCCTTCTGCCGGTCGACCGCATGGTCGATCGAGCCAGAGGTCGGTCAATCGGGCGGTTGACCGATTTGCACAAACGTGCACGGCCTTGTTTGGCTGAAGGGCTGGTCGACCGACCCGGTCGACTGCCAGAGAGTTTTGCTCTCTGGATTTGGCCTCAGTCTATCGGGCAATCGACCGGCAGAGAGCTTCTGCTCTCTGTATCCAAGCCTCGGTTGACTGGCCGGTCGATCGTGGCACAACGGTCTGAAATCTGATTGTTGGCTGGCCGACCCAGGGGGTTGACCGACAGTAGTATCGGCTGCTGAGTTGGCCTCCAACGGCCATATTTTGGGAGCCTATAAATTGGGGTTTCCTTAGACTATTTTCCACAAAATTTTAAGTGAGTTTTCAAGATAGTTTTTTCAACACTTCTAAGTATTTATCTCCACTTGTTTTAGAGCCAAATATTTCCATATCAAAAGGAGAGTTTTTCAAGAGTGTTTTGTAAAAGAGATTTCTTGAGTTTTTCACCACCAAATCAATCCTAGTTTTCTCACACACACTTGAGCTATCTATTGCTATATCTATCCTATAGGAGAGTTGTTGTGAGAATGTTTTTAGGAGACCAAATTGTGTAGATCACCAAGTGTTCATTCTTTGTATTTGAGGAGGCGGACTGGTGGGTTCGTGTTGTTTCGAGTTCTAGTGAGAGCTCGGTGTAGAGGTGCGGCCTCGGCAAGCTAGTGTGCTTGCATGTATTTGTTCTTGCGGGAACAAGTGAGGAGACTAGTGAGTCCAAGAGTTCTAGTATGAACTCCTTGTAGGTATTGCGGCACCAAGTAAGCCGGTGGAATCAATTCTAGTGGAAATCCTTCATAGTATTGAAGGCGGGGATCCGTACCGTAACAGACCAGAGCACAACTCGTTACAGTCGATCCGATCTACAGAGTGCCGACACGAACTCGCAACTATTACAGTGAGTGTTTATTTTTGTTGTGCTTTTATTTAATTATTTTTGTTGTGAGTGTTTATTTTTGTTGAATTTTTATTTATTTTAATTGCAAGCATTTATGTTATTTATGCATTTTAATATTATACTTTATTGTAAATATTTATATTTTGTGTTTTTATTATTTATTTTGCCTGTGAATGTTTATAATTGTTAGTATTGTTATCTCTTTAAATATAATTGTAATATTCTGTTAAATTGATTAATTATATTTGTTTAACTTTTATTGTGTGATTTAACTTATTTATCTTGTTAAACTAGTTGATTATATTTATTTAATGTTTGATGAGTATCTTCAGTTCTATGTAAATAAATAATGATTTTAATTGTGGATAGTTTATTTACCTAGTTAATGTGATTGTTTTATCTCTTCAAATAAATCATATGATATGGAAAATACATAAAAAGAAATATCATTGAGTGTTTTACTCTTTTAGCAGATCAGATTAGTTTGAGTAACGAATTTCATAGATATGCAGCGGATTGTTGACACCGATTATTATACCGTATGAGAGTTTAGATTGTGTAAATGGATCAGATGTAATTTGATGTTAAATGTATATGGATTGTATATATTTTCACTAAGATATGAGTGCTTCCTTATCAGTTCTTATTTAGTCATTTATCATTTCGGTTTAGGATCTAGTTGTGATAAATCTTAGAATGCAATTCGATTTGATCTTGAGATTGGATTAGCTCTTGTGTAGTTAATGTTGGCCCTAAGGCCCATCGCTCTAGTTTTGATGATGATTAACTCATGTAGTTATAGTACTAATGATCTTGTATTTATTTAGTCTCAGATATTTGATCAAGATCTTAGTAGGTGTTTAGCTTCAACAAAGGATTCGAAGTCAAGTTTTGGAGCTAGCACGTGTTGATTCAAGAGCTCGCTCATCAAGATTGCATCAAGTACTCAAGAGGAGTCTAGCTCATTGGATCAAGGTTTGGACCAAATCAAGAACGAAAAGAAGATTTTCATGAGAAGATTTTCGTGAAGACTTGTGTCATGTTCGTAAGTGTTAAGATTTTATTGTTAGATAAAATGTAAAGGATAGATTAGTTGTGGAATGCTCAAGCTTATACACACACACAAAAAAAAGTTTGGCTTTCAGAAATACAGTTTTTGTTTTAAAATTTAAATTCTATGCCTCAAAATAGTTCACATGTTTGTAATATGTGTTGATTTTTTTATCACACATATTTGTACTTCAAAGTATTTTAATGAACTTATTTTTGCGGATTTTATGGAGATTTTATGAAATTTAAGATGTATTTTAAAAAGTTGTTAAAAATATTTTTGGGTTGCTTGCGGTCGACCGACCGGTCAACTGAAAGCTGAACCGGTCGACCGAGCAGTCGACCGATGTGCACAAGATGTGCACAAGCCCATGTAATTTGAGCTCGGTCGACCACAGTAGAGATCGGCCGACCGACCTGCAACACCCCGTTCTCGAAAAACGTACTTATCTGCGTATACAATTTTTCGATCGTATTTTTTTATTTACTTCTTGTATTTGTTTTTGTTTTATGATTATTTATGTGATCATTTTGCATTAGATCCGGGTTCTGGACTAGGAGTCAGCCCTAGTCTGGATCGGGGACCCGATCCTAGTATATTGTTTGATTTAGTCATTTCGGTAGTCTGATTTGACTAATTTCAGTTTCAAACACTGTTTCCAATATTTTAGATTTCTCATAATTTTTCAGATTTCTTCTGAATTATTTTTATAAAAACCCTAAAATCGGGATTAATCGGTACCATAGGTTTATATCCAGATTTTTAATTTATAAATAGAGTCAAATTTTAAGAAACCGCTTACACATATTTTCTTAGAATAATTTTTACTATCTTATTACATTTTTTTAGAAATTTTTAGAATTTATCAGATTTCAGCCAGATTTGGTGTCGACCGATATCGGCGGCCGATTTCAGAATTTTTAATTTAAAAATTGTAAGGAATTTCTTAAAACAGATTTCATTATGATTCTTAGAATAATATTCTTGATTTTTGAGAATTTTTGCGTGTCGTTCCGAGATACTTGATTTTCGGACAATTCCAGTATTTTTCCGAAAGATTTCCGCATCCGCAGCCAAATCCGGGGAATCTGCCACTTTAATTATTTCCACTTTTTCTTCCAATAAAATAATTTCTTTTTCCTTTTTGTTTCCTTTGTTTTCCTTCTACCATATTCTAAAACATTCTCCATTCTTCCATTACCTTCTACATCTTTCCACCAAAAATCTCCCTTTCAAAATATCCCAAACCACTCAATTACCCTCTCCCATCACATGGCCCGCCAAGGGCCACCTCACCCTCTCCATTTTACAAAAAAAACCCCTCCCTAAATCCTTTTTCATCTCTTTCAAATCCAATTCCAAATATAAACTTTTTCTTCTTCTTTCCTTTTCATTTTTCTCCATCAAAAACCCTAATCACCACCAACTCTCCCTTCACCTCCTCCATAACCACAACAACTACAACTCCTCCAACTCTCTACCATCATCTTCTTCCTCCTCCATCTCCATTTAAACCACCATAAATTCCAAAAACTCCACCAAAATCTCAAACATCCCCTTTACCTTCTCCAAAAATACCACCACCACTAAAACCCTCCACCAAATTACCACCCCACCATCAACTCCTAGGCTGGCCACCCTCCTTGGATAGGGGCCGAGACCCTCTTCTCTATCAACACCTCCGATGACCACTCCGGCGATCATTCTGGCAACTATTCCGGTGACAACTTCATACCTTAAAAACTTCATCACCACCACTTCAAATCTCCCATCTTCACCACCACCTCTTTTATTCTTCTCCACCTCCACTATCTCCACTCTCCCCCTCACAACACCACCTTTATCACCCCTATTTCAATCTTGAACATTACCATCATCTTCATCTACTCCAAATTCCTTTCATCCTCATCCAAACATCCAACTCCACCAAATTCCAACCACCACCAACACCTTCACCTTCACCATCTCCTCTCCTTTATCATGGCCAGCCACCACTTGGACCTCGACCGTGGGGTGGCGCACCACCCCTAGAGCCGGCGGCCACCCAAGGGCCAAGCCGCCCTCTCCATCGCTCGTTTTGTGTTTTTCCTCTCCTGGAAATTCGGACGCGCAAAGCTTCAAAAAGTGGTGTTTTAGGCGAGTGACTTTTCTCGCAAAATTGGATTTATTTTAGAATTTGTGTTGTATTGTATTTTAGTATCAGTCTGGTGTGCTTGTACGGGTGCGTGCGTTGTATTCTGTGGACATGTCTTAACTTGTACCGGACCGATATACTGTAATACTTGTAATAGGATAGAACAACTCGTACGGGTACCTTGTATAGGCTTTGGGTTTCTGTCCACTCCCAGGATGGCTACCCAATGGTTTCAGGCCTGTACCCATATGGATTCATGGTAGCTACTGAGATGCGCTTAGACCCGGAGCGTACTTTGGTCCCGGGCTCTCTACTCAGCCTTTAGGCTTCACTACTCCACGGTAGAATAAATTGTAAATCACCTAGAGGGGGGGTGAATAGGTGATGGCTAATCTAATGGTCAATTATTGCGGAATTAAAAACTTATTACACTAAACACCAAGTATAGCACAAGAGTGTAGCTGGATTCCCCGTGAAGGGCTCTGGACTAACTCCTCAAGATTCCTCTAAATAAGAGTTGAGGTGCCGTGTTGGCTCTCTTGGTTGAATACTAGTGTTAGCAAACACACCCCAAGCATATAACAATATGAGCACAAATATATATATCAAGCATATAAAGATGAAAGCAATATAAGCATGTAAGATATAAACAAGTAAGAGATAGAGAGAGAGAGAGAGAGAGCAATCGCAAACATGGGAGATTTGTTTCGAGGTTCGATCACACTTGCTCTACGTCCCCGCCTTCAACACTTGAAGGATTTCCACTATAAACCGATCCCACCGGATCACTCGGTGCCGCAACACCTACAAGGCGAGTTCACACTTGAACTCCTTGGACTCTCTAGTCACGTACACACCGCAAGCCCACAAGCTCGCCGAGGTCGCACCTCAAACACCGAGTTCACACACGAACTCGAAACACCGCGAACCCGCAAGTCCGCCTCCTCAAAGAAAAGAAGTCTTTGGTGATCACAACACTTTGATCACCTAAAAACAATCTCACAAGAACGCTCCTATAGGATGAATATATCAATAGATGGCTCAAGTGTTGTGTGAGAAAATAAGGATTGAAATGGTGGAGGAAAACTTAAGAAAATCACTTTTAAAATCACTCTTGATAAACTCCCCTTTTAATTGGAAATATTGGCTCTAAAACAAGTGGAGAAACCTCTTAATAGAGTAGGAAAAACTGGTGCAAATCCACTTGAAAATCTTGTAGAAAACAGCCCCCAAAAACCCCAATTTATAGGGCTAGAAAAACTAGCCGTTGGAAGCCAGACTGGACTGTCGGTCGACCGGCCAACGGTCAGAATTCTGACCGTTGAGCCAGCGGTCGACCGGCCGGTCGACCGTGGCCAGGATACATAGAGCTCAGCTCTCTGCCGGTCGACCGCCTGGTCGACCGGGGCACTTTCCAGAGAGCAGCTGCTCTCTGGAGGTCGACCGTGCGGTCGATCGGCCCATCCTGTGCACATCGGTCGATCGCTCCGGTCGACCGGCTCTTGGTCCGGTCGACCGCCAGAGCCTGGCAGGCCAAATTTAGGGATTTAAAAGTTGGGTTTTTAATTGAAAATAAAATCCCATAAATTCACGAAAAATCTACAAACATAAGTTCAGTATTATATTTTGATATACAAACATGTTTGAGCAAAATCAAAACATGTTACAAACAATTTAAACTTTTTTGTAACTTAGAAATTTTGGCTAAAAACGAAAACTGTATTTTTCCAAAATTGGTTTTTCCAAAACTTCTCCAAATACAAAAACAAGATATTTAAACAACTTTTAAAGCATAGAGTGTATGGATATGATCCACTACACATACATGGTGAAATATCTATGTTTTTAACATTAAGCTCTAAATTTGGTTTTGGTTAAATACATGTAACTTTGAATACCAAAAACCAAACCAGTATTTTTGAAAAAGAAAACTCTTTTGTATTTTTCCAAAATAAAAATTCTTTTATGAAAACTCATCTAAATCAAGAGTGTGTGTGTATAAGATATACTTGAGCAATCCACCAACTATTCTATCCTTTACATTTTATCTAAAAACAAAATCTTATAAAAACAAACCTAGACTCAAGTCTTGATCATGAAGGTCTTCACTTGAAGTCTTCTCATCTTCTTGACTTGGTCCAAACACGATCCAACAAGCTAGACTCCTCTTGAGTACTTGATGTGATCTTGATGCACAAGCTCTTGAATCATACCGTGCTAGCTCCAAAACTTGACTTTAAATCCTTTGTTGAAGCTACACACCTACTAAGATCTTGAACACAAATCTGAAACTAAATAAACACAAGATCATTAGTACTATAACTACATGAGTTGATCATCATCAAAACTAGAGTGATGGGCCTTTGGGCCAACAATCTCCCCCTTTTTGATGATGACAAAACTCATGAAGTTATATATGCATGAATTAAAGTAAAGCTTCAAAGAAGCTCCCCCTTAACTCATGCAACTCAATAAACAATAAATATGCAATGAAGCACATAAACATGTATGCAAATATAAGGAGATAAAACATGCATAAAACAAGCATGAAACACACCAAATTCTTTTTCTCCTATTTGCAACACAAAACATATATGCATAAACATAAATCCTTCTCCCCTTTATGGATAAAGCAAGGAAAACATGCATATATACCAAATACTTCTCCCCCTTTTTGTCAATCATCAACAAAGGGGTTAAAGTAAAAACAAAGTGTTCTCCCCCTTTTTGTTCGAAACAAAGAAACAATAAAGGGGTGAAATCAAATCAATAAAAGATATTTGCGATATACATTCATGAAGAGGAAGACGCTAAGTTAACTTTCCTACATATATACATTACATGAAAAAGGGATGACAAGCCCTAACTCACATAACACATAATATGCAATGCATAAGAGGAGATGTGAAGCTCCCCCTACACACGTGTATCGCATAAAAGAAGAGTTGTCAAGCTCCTCAATATAAGATACACTCAACATGAATCTATATATAGAAGAGATGTTAAGCTCCTCTTGCATATAGGCAATATAAATCAAAACATTTTTAATATTTCTTATTAAAACAACATTTTGATTTTTCTCAATAAAACAAATTTTGAGATTTCTTAGAAAATCAAATTTTAAGATATCATATAAAAAAAATTTTAAGATACCACTTGTAATCAATCAAGTTTCAAGATACCAATTGTAAATAATCATTACAAATTTTGAATTTTAATCAAAACTAGAATCATATTGATACCAATTGAAAATTATTGCATATTTTTTATATCAATAAAAATACCAATTTAAAAATAATGCATATGCTTATTAAAACAATCAATTGAGATACCAATTGAAAATAAGGATTTGAATTAAACTTAGCATAAACATACTTTGTGCTTTAAATATGTAAATCGATTTTAACTCAAGCACAAACAAATCATATATATGTATGAAAATGAAAATACCAATAGAAATTGATATTATTTGAAATGAAGCATACATATATAGGAAACAAAATATGAGTATATACAAAAAAAAAATCAATTGAGATTAAGTATATAACTCATAACCTACCACCCTTTTATGCACAAGGTAAAAGGTTTTCAATAAGGTTTGCAAGGCATAATCGCCCATCCGACCACCCATTACGGCGTTGGAAGGGGTTTTCAAAAATGAAGAACAATAACTAGTTAAAAGTAATTTTTGAAATACTAGTTAAAGATCCTTCAAAAAAACATGAAATCAAATAATTCATTCATGAAGCATGCTAAAAACACAAGAATTGACACTCGAAATATATAAAGCTCAAAATATCTCATGAAAATAATGTCATGAGTAAACAAATGGAATGTGAGTGCACCATAATCATGTGAGTAGCATTTTCATGAAACTAAGCAATAAAGCATAAAACACGCATAAGTCTTTATTTTTATCAAAACATGAAAAACATGAAATTTATTTTCATAAAAAAAGTAAGCTTCTAGGTATATGCATGATTTATCCAATCCTAACAATATGCATATATATCCTAAACATAAAAAGAGTCCATAATGTAAGTTGCATGAAGGCAAGTGACTCATGGGATATACATGTATATTTATTAGATTTGAATACACAATACATATACATGAAGTAAAATATGAAAATAGGCAAAACAAGTGTAAATGAGAGAATCATCAAAACTAGGTTATATATGTGCATATAGTGAGTACAAATGAACAATGAAGTGCAAACGGATATGAATCAAATGTTGCTCACTATTTGTACATGTATAAATCCAAGTTTTAATAGAATCTACATCTAAGCAAGTTATATACCTCATGAAGCACAAAAACATGAACATGCTAAAAATATCATATATGAACAAGTATGTAAATAAACTAGGAGTTTAGAGATAGTTACCAAACCAAAGAACTATACTCCAAATCTCCAAAACATGGTGGTTGTCCCACCAAACCTCCTTGATAGCGGTGCATCAAAAGTATGTCCATCATGTTCATGTGCAACCACCACCAAGGCACCATCCCTCTCACGTTTTGTGAGAGCCCGCACCTACATCAAATACTAAAGGTGGGAATTTTGGTACCCATTTTCTTTTGGGTCCATGAGGGTTAGTCTTATAAGGAACCCAAACATTTTTATTAGCAAAATTAACATGATGTATCTTATCGAAACAAAACTTTGCTAAATGGCCTTTGCGGCCGCAATGTGTACACTTATACACTCTAGCATGCATATGTGTATGTGTCTGAGCATGACGTGCAAATAGTGAATATGCATGATGTGAATGATGTGCATGAACATGTGGAGTTTGTTTCATTGAAAACAAGGTCTCCAATCTTTTATGGTTAAATGCACATGTGCTCAAAGTTGAGCTCAAACAATTTATTTTATTTTTCAAAACATTAATCTCATTTTGATTAATGGTGGCATGTAAGGCATGGTGAGATAGAAAATCATTTTTCTTATTCTTTTTAGAAACATTTTCTTTTTCTTTTTCAACCATTTTTCTTTTTAAGGAGGTGTTTTCATTTAAAGCAACTTTTTTTTGTTTTTCCACCAAAATAATTTTATTTTTCAAATTAGTGTTTCCTTCACAAAGATCATTTAATTTAGACATCAAGGAAACATTTTCATTTTTCAAATTTTCATTTTCTTTTTCAATGCATGCAAATTTACTTTTAAAAGAATCATTTTCTTTTAACATGCATTCAAATTTCTTTTTCAAATTTTTGTTATCCTTTTTAATCAATTCATATTTTTCAAGAAGTTGTTGACAAAAGGAAGCAAGTTCATTATATGTCATATCAACATCCTCTTCTACCTCGGATTCGGTAGTTACCTCAAGGGGGTTATCCCCTTGGACCATGTAGCACACGTTGGAAGCGTCACTTTCAACATCCGAGTCGCTCCCCGCAAGTATTGTTCTTTTTCGCCAAGGGAGAGAATTATGTTCCAAACTACAAAAGCCGAATCAATGTTAGAAACCCTAAATAAATATTCATCATTTAGGGTACTTTTCAAAGCATGAATGGCCTTTGCATTAGCCTCAACATTTTTACCATTTAAACAATATGAATCTCTAGTAGTGGCAAAATAAACATGAATACCTAGGCCTTTGAGGTACAAAGACATCTTAACCTTCCAAGTTTGAATGTTAAGAATGTCAAAGGTGGGAGGTGTCATGAAGTCCATGGTGTGTGTACAAATATTGTGATTAGCCTAAAAATGAGGATCTTTAACTCTAGGTTGTTAGACCCAAATCAAGAGCACGTGGCTCTGATACCAATTGTAAATCACCTAGAGGGGGTGAATAGGTGATGGCTAATCTAATAGTCAATTATTGCGGAATTAAAAACTTATTACACTAAACAACAAGTATAACACAAGAGTGTAGCCGGATTCCCCGTGAAGGGCTCTGGACTAACTCCTCAAGATTCCTCTAAATAAGAGTTGAGGTGCCGCGTTGGCTCTCTTGGTTGAATACTAGTGTTAGCAAACACACCCCAAGCGTATTACAATATGAGCACAAATATATATATCAAGCATATAAAGATGAAAGCAATATAAGCATGCAAGATATAAACAAGTAAGAGATAGAGAGAGCAATCGCAAACACGGGAGATTTGTTTCGAGGTTCGAGCACACTTGCTCTACGTCCCCGCCTTCAACACTTGAAGGATTTCCACTATAAACCGATCCCACCGGATCACTCGGTGCCGCAACACCTACAAGGCGAGTTCACACTTGAACTCCTTGGACTCTCTAGTCTCGTACACACCGCAAGCCCATAAGCTCGCTGAGGCCGCACCTCAAACATCGAGTTCACACACGAACTCGAAACACCGCGAACCCGCAAGTCCGCCTCCTCAAAGCAAAGAAGTCTTTGGTGATCACAACACTTTGATCACCTAAAAACAATCTCACAAGAACACTCCTATAGGATGAATATATTAATGGATGGCTCAAGTGTTGTGTGAGAAAACAAGGATTGAAATGGTGGAGGAAAACTCAAGAAAATCACTTTTAAAATCACTCTTGATAAACTCCCTTTTAATTGGAAATATTGGCTCTAAAACAAGTGGAGAAAACCTCTTAATAGAGTAGGAAAAACTGGTGCAAAATCCACTTGAAAATCTTGTAGAAAACAGCCCCCAAAAAACCCCAATTTATAGGGCTAGAAAAACTAGCCGTTGGGAGCAAGACTGGCCTGTCGGTCGACCGTCTGGTCGACCAACCAACGGTCAGAATTCTGACCGTTGAGCCAGCGGTCGACCGGCCGGTCGACCGTGGCCAGGATACAGAGAGCTCAGCTCTCTGCCGGTCGACCGCCCGGTCGACCAGGGCACTTTCCAGAGAGCAGCTGCTCTCTGGCGGTCGACCGTGCGGTCGACTGGCCCATCCTGTGCACATCGGTTGACCGCTCTGGTCGACCGGCTCTTGGTCCGGTCGACCGATCGGTCAACCGCCAGAGCCTGGCAGGCCAAATTTAGGGATTTAAAAGTTGGGTTTTTAATTAAAAATAAAATCCCATAAATTCACAAAAAATCTAAAAAAATAAGTTCAGTATTATATTTTGATATACAAACATGTTTGAGCAAAATCAAAATATGTTACAAACAATTTGAACTATTTTTGTAACTTAGAAATTTTGGCTAAAAACGAAAACTGTATTTTTTCAAAATTGGTTTTTCCAAAACTTCTCCAAATACAAAAACAAGATATTTAAACAACTTTTAAAGCATAGAGTGTATGGATATGATCCACTATACATACATGGTGAAATATCTATGTTTTTGACATTAAGCTCTAAATTTGGTTTTGGTTAAATACATGTAAACTTTGAATACCAAAAACCAAACCGGTATTTTTCAAAAAGAAAACTCTTTTGTATTTTTTCAAAATAAAAATTCTTTTATGAAAACTCATCTAAATCAAGAGTGTGTGTGTATAAGACATACTTAAGCAATCCACCAACTATTCTATCCTTTACTTTTATCTAAAAATAAAATCTTATAAAAACAAACCTAGACTCAAGTCTTGATCATGAAGGTCTTCACTTGAAGTCTTCTCATCTTCTTGACTTGGTCCAAACACGATCCAACGAGCTAGACTCCTCTTGAGTACTTGATGTGGCCTTAATGCACAAGCTCTTGAATCAAACCGTGCTAACTCTAAAACTTGACTTTAAATCCTTTGTTGAAGCTACACACCTACTAAGATCTTGATCACAAATCTGAAACTAAATAAACACAAGATCATTAGTACTATAACTACATGAGTTGATCATCATCAAAACTAGAGTAATGGGCCTTTGGACCAACATAAATATTATCACAATATAGCTTGCTCTGTGGTACTAACATCGTAGGTACTCTTGTACCGACTCTGGGTTATGCCCACTCTCAGGCTGGCTACCCAATGTTTCAGGCTTGTACCCTTATTGGTTTTGTGGTAGCTACCGAGAGTGCGCCTAAACCCCGAGCGTACTTTAGCCTCCGGGCTTCGCCCTCTTCCTCAAAAGAGGAGTGCGTTGAGACCATCAAGTCTCTCAGCTCTGCCTGGTAGGCATACTTAGCGCTTAGCGATTTATTCACTAAATTCGTCTAGGTGAGATGTTGCCAGATTTTCTACTCACACTTTAGCCGAGTCTTCTGATAACCTCGCCAAACACTTTAGTGACTAAACACTGTTCGCTATCTGTACCTCCAGCTTGCTTAGCTCTGCGTGATTGTGCTCAGCTATTACTCTATCACTTGCCATGTACATACTTGTTATGCTAACACTTGACTACACATGTTTGTATCACTTAACAACTGATATGTTATCACCTGACACCTAACATGCTACTACTTATCACCTGCCTCTTGACATATTAATACTTGACATGTGATTATCACATTTACGGGAATCCTACCTTATTATCCTGTGTTATGAACAGTGACCTGTTATCCTGTATTATATACAGTGACATGTACTTCTGTTATACATGTACTTATGTACTCCTGAATTCCTGATCATGTCCTGCTCCTACTCTTCCCGTAAATTGATAATTACATAATAAATTATAATAAGACAACTTGCACCCGGTTCGGGGGAAACTGATGGGTCTTGAATAGTCATGTTTATGGTGGTCTTATCGAGTCACGCGTGGCCACATACTTGGGGGATCACCTGGCGGCCACTAGGGATTCCGTGGGGTGTGCTGGCACCCCTACTCCTGATTATTCCTCCCGAGTATGCACACGCCCTAGGCCTATTTCTATGCAATCTGCGATACTCTATTCTTGTTCGGGCGTACATAAGTCCCGATACCTAGCGGTACGTTCCGGCTCAGCACCGGATACTTCTGGACCGTTGTCCCGGGCATGTACAGGGCCCATCCTAAACATGGTTCGTCGAATTTCATCAGTTCCAAATAACTTGCTCTATAAGTTGTAAGTGAAAGTTTGTGGAATGGGACGCATACTGAAGCCCACAACTTAGACGGCCCAAATTATAATAAGATGCTAATAAATAATTTGTTGTGTTGTTTTGTAACTCGGGTTGTGCGCACTCGGATTACGGTGACATGGGATAAAGGTATATAGATGAGGGTTTCCTTATTTGGATTATTCCTTCGAGGTACTAGTCTCATGGAGCTGTGACCTAAGCCTGTACGATCGATTTTGCTTGTAATCGGTTTTATTCGGCTTTATCAGTTTTATGTTAGTTTAGGAGATATCTGATGTTGCCTTATCTACTTTACTTCTCGTCTCTTTACCTTCTCTTATCTTATTATACCATGCGTATTCTCTGCTGGATGTCACCTGCTATATCTCTCTTGTTCCTGTATGCATCTACTTACAACACGGATTTCTATGCATGTTTATGATTCGAATTTATCGATACACATGTGCTCATCTATGCACGCCACTTGGCATTTGCATCACCACTCGCTGGGGAGTTCTGACTCCTCTGGATCCTCATGTCCAGGCTCAGAGCTTGCAGCGAGTGCATTCTCCCTGTTGCTGACCTGAGAGGCGCAGCGGTAGCGTGGATCTCCAAGCAGACCATCTGAAGTCCTATCCTTCGAGGCCCCCATGTGCATCTCTTGAGTTTTCTTTCTGTTAACTCGTGCAGGTGAGCGCCTTTTGTACTGTTCATTCTTGTATATCTCTTTGTATTCTCGCATTTGCGCCTATCGGTGATGTAATATCATTGTAATATTGTGTCACATCTGGTGATAACCTTTTAATTATACTCATATGTTGGAATGTATAATGCACCACATGCTTCCGTACTCTGATTGTTACTTGTACAGATGCTTAACGTGAATATTTTTGACCTGCGTATATACGTCACAGTTGAAAACACCTAGAGGGGGGTGAATAGGTGAAAATACTAATCTAACAATCTTTTAAAAACAAGTATGAATGAATGATGCAACGATCACTCAAAACAAGACTAAGAGCCGAATACCCGGTGAAGGGTTCTGAACTCCTTCCTCGTGATTCCTCTAGATATGAGTTTGAGGTGCGTATTGCAATCTTGTTGTATGAGTAATGATCGACAATGAGGCGAGAAATAAATTTGAAGCAATAATGAAATGCACACAAGATATATCACAAAGTATGAAAGAATAACAATAACTCAAGCAAGAAAGTAAGAGCAATAGAGAGCAAAGAGAAAATCAATCGCAAACACAAAGTATTTGTTTCGAGGTTCGAGCCACCGCTCTACTTTCCGCCTTCACCGCCGTGAAGGGTTTCCACTATCCACCGAGGACTTTACAAGGTCTACCGAAGACCGGAGTACCGAACTCCACCACTTACAAACCTCTACCGAAGAGGTATCTCAACAAGAACAAGAAGAAGGAACAAGTAGCCAAGTGATCACCAAAAGGATCACAAACTTCTTACAAACTTTCTCTTTACAACTTCCTTATAGAATGAGGATGGGAATTTTGGCTCTAGAAGTGTAGTGAGAAAAACAAACTCAGTTGTAAATGAAACTTGCTTGAGAACACAACTGAAAAACAATAGCCAAGAATGCAAGAGAGAATTGAGAGCTTTGAAACTTTTTCTTTCTTTTGAAAACTTGTAAACTAGGGATTTTCTTGGTATATTTGCAAGAGACCTATCTCCTCTATTTATAGGGAGAGGAAGGGATTAAAACTCATTTTAATTAAGCTCATATGATCCAAAATAAGTCCCCAAAAGATCAAGAAAATCTGCCACTCAAAAAGTTCTAAAAACAGTTTTTCAGAAAATCACCAAAGAGGAAAGAGCCGTTGGGGCTCTCGCAGGCTTGGCGGTCGACCGGCCCGGTTGGCCGTTCGCCCTGCTGGCATATAGTCGTCGGGCTCGGGTCGACCGGCCTCAAAAAGGAAACACAGTTTTGTGAATGCGGTCGACCGATCGGCCGACCGACAAAAAACAGAGAGCAGATGTTTTCTGGCGGTCGACCGGTCAGACGACCGTCAGACGTGCACGAGCGTGCACGTCCTGGACACAGGATCCGGTCGGCCGGTCCGGTCGGCCGTTCCAGCCTGAAACAGAAAAACTGGGAAGACATTTTTGGACTTAGAAAAATTTGTGAAATAATTTTAAATGGATATATGACTAAGTATCATACTGGAAGAATAAACATACATGATTTAAACATGATATAAATTTTGTAAGATTTAGAGTCATGTATATTTATCAAAGCATGAAACTTAAAAACAAATACTAAGAACACAAACTTGTATTTTGAAAATGTGTGTGTGTGTCCTAGAGCCAATATTCTACAACCTCAAATTTTAACAAACTATATCTTACATTGGTTCTAAAGGACTACAAGATCTTCAAGTGGGCTTCTCCATATGATCTTGCAAGCTTGATACTTGAGCCCGAAATGAGGTGACTTGAGTCAAAACACCTTCCTTTAGGGAAGAATGCTCCTAGAATCATTAGAACCCTCAAACACACTGAAACAACAAATATGATTAGTACAAATAACTATATATGTTTTGTGATCATCAAAACACACTAAAACGGGTGATTGTAACCTTGGGCCAACAATCTCCCCTTTTTGATGATGACAAAACATATAGTTATTTTAAACATGGGAAAGGAGCATGAAGCTCCCCCTCAAATTATGCTATGTATAAAAGAATGACTATGTATAAAAATGAATGGCTATATACATAAAGCATAAAACAGAATGCACAAAACAAAATTCAAATTGAATAAAAACTCTAAAGATAAAATAAACTAAACTAATAAACTAAACTTTTTCTCCCCCTTTTTGTCATACATGAAAAGGGTAAACAAAATAAGAAAATTTTATTTCAAGAACCTATAACACAAACATTCAACTCACCACAAATAAATGAAAATCTAGCATAGTCTAGAGGTTTTGTAAAAATATCGGCAAGTTGAAAATCGGTAGAAACATAATCAATATCAATATCACCTTTCTCATAATGATCTCTAAGAAAGTAATATCTAATGTCAATGTGCTTAGTCTTACTATGTTGATTTCCATTTTTGGTCATATGAATAGTACTAATATTATCACAAAATATTTTAATATGAGCAAAATGCAAATCATAGTCAAGGAGAATATGTTTCATCCAAAGAACTTGTGCACAACAAGCTCCGGTTGCAACATACTCCGCCTCGGCGGTTGAAAGGGCTACCGAATTTTGCTTTTTGGAAGACCAAGAAACAAGACAATTACCAAGAAATTGACATGTTCCACTTGTACTCTTCCTATCTGTTGGCCCAAAGGCCTTCCACTCTAGTTTTGATGATGATTAACTCATGTAGTTATGTGTACTAATAATCTTGTGATTTTAGTTTCAGATCTTTAATCAAGTTATTAGTAGGTGATTAGCTTCAACAAGATGATTTGGAAGCTACCCACATGTTGATTCAAGAGCCCAAGCGTCAAAGATCATATATAGCACTTGCTCCGTGGATCAAAGAGTTTTGGATCGAGTCGGCTTGGAGATTGCGCTCTACAAGAAGACATCGGTACCATAGTTTAGTTTTGGGTTTAGATCCTAATTGTAAAGATTAGAATAGTATGATAAGCTCAAGTTCACAACACACACGTTACATGTTTTGAATATTGGTTTTCGGTTTTTCGGTTTTAGGTTTAACCGATCTTGGTTTTCATGAATAGATTTTATATCAAAACAAGTTTACATGGTTTAGTGTATATATGATTTGTTCTATATACATGCATGCTTCTATTGCTTAAACAAACTTAGTTTGATAGTCTACTTCATGAGTTTTATGTTTTGGTATTTATGACAAAACATATTTTGGAATTAATGACAAAAACTATGATATATATTTGTTTCATGTATATTGGATTTCTATCCATATGCATCATGCTTCAAAGTGTTTAATTATCATATTTTTGTATCTGGAAGTGTTTTGGACAAAACGTATTTTCTATTCAAGTTTTAGAAAATACAGTTTTTAGTTTTTGGTAAAAATGAAAAGACATAAAAATAGTTTTAATTGCTTGATATTTGAGTCAAAACTTTTATCACATGTTTATATATCAATGCAATTTGACAAAACTATTTTTGGGGATTTTTAGTAGTTTATAAGAATTTATTGGATATTTATTTCCCCAGATTTCTGACCTGTTTTGGTGTCTGCCAGGCTGATCGGTCGACCGGTACGGTCGACCGCATCATGTAGACGGTCGACCGTATGGGTCGACCGACGTGCACAGAAACGTGCACGCTAGCTACACCTATAGCCGGTCGACCGTGCCGGTCGACCGACTGAGAGCAGGTTTGCTCTCTGTTTGTTTGGGTCGACCGGGCGGTCGACCGCTAGCGCCAACGGGTCAAAAATTGACCGTTGGGCGGTCGACCGGGCGGTCGACCGTCAGGATAATTCTGGCAAAAATTACAGCCAACGGCTAGTTTCCAGATTTGTCTATAAATACCCCTTTTGCAAGAGTTTTTCTCTAAGAATTTTTGTGCGAATTTTTACATACTCTCTGGTGTTTTTACAGCATTAAAAAAAGTTTTGAGCTTAATTTGAACAATCTTTTTGGTGTTTTCTTTAGGGTTTGAAAAATCAAAGAAAAGGGTTTTGGGAAAAGCTTTTGAATTGAACTTCTCTATCTTGGTTTCATTTATTTCCCAAAGATTTTCTTTGAGTTGCTGGTTTCAAATCCCTTGGTTTTCTCCACACTTGAGCTAAAATCTACTATCTTTTCTATAGGATTTTGTGTGGGAAAAAGAGATTGTTTTGTGGTTGTTGTTTGAAACCACTAAGTTGTAAACCCTATCTTTAGCTTGGCTTTGTGCCTTTCCCTCATTGTGTTGAGGAAGTTTGGCTATTGGGTTGTATCCCTCAAGGTTGTGAGGTGATCCTTGTATTGGTTTTGAGTTTGGAAATCCCTCAAGTTGTGAGGAGATTGTTGGCTTGGAGTTGTGCCTCAAGGAGGAGGTTGTGATTGTAAAGAGAGGAGTTGGGTACTCCTTGTGAGAGTTCTTGGTGAACTAGCTAGTGGATTAGAAATCCTTCGTGTGTCGAAGGCGGGGATGTAGAGCTGGGTGCTCGAACCTCGATAACATATCTCTGTGTTTGCGTTTGATCCATTGACTCTCTCTATCTCTCTCTTTACTTTGTGTATTGTGCAAATTGCTATATCCTATACTTGCTTGTGTGAGCATCATTGTTGTAATTGCAATTAGTTTTTAAATTCCGTATTAAGTTCACTAGATTAGCATCGTCACCTATTCACCCCCCCTCTAAGTGACTTTTCAATTGGTATCAGAGCTAGTGCTCCTGATATTTAGGTTTAACCGCCTAGGAGTGATCTTGGTTTGCTAATCTTCATTTGCATTTTCATTTGCACACATTTAGTTTGCACTTATGGCTAGCCCTCCTATGTTTGATCATTTTAGACTTGATGCTTGGAAGGCTAATATGACTAAACATTTAAAAGACCTAGGACATCTAGTTTATCAAGCCATTACCATAGAATCCCTCCCAAATAGTAGCAAGCATAAGAAGGCCAATGCATTAGCACTTAGGGCACTTAAAGCATCTCTAAATGAACATTTATTACATGTTTTTGATCGTTATGATTCGGCTTTTGCAGTTTGGAGCATCTTGACTTCTCCCGAGCTTCCAAGGATTATCAACAAGATGAGGAGATCTAAGAGAGAAAAGTCCGAAGAGCAATGCCTCATGGTCCAAGGGAAGAACTCCCTTGAGGTACAATCGGATTCTCAAATAGATGATAGCTCTAGTTCCTATTGTCATGGATGTTTTGAAGTTCAAACTTTAAATATGGAACTTGTTCAAAAGCTTGAGAATTTGTTAGAAAAACATGATTTGTTGAAAGATGATAATCTTGTTTTGAAAAATGAATTAAAAGATTTATGCTCTAATTTTGAATTGATGTTGCAAGAGAAGGAAGAGATTGCAAGTGAATGTGACTCACTTAATCTCAACTCGAACTTGCTTTAAAGGAAAATGAATTTTTGAAAAACAAAAATGATTGTGATGATGTTGTAAAGCACAATGAGATTTTATCTTCAAAATTGGATTTTACTTTTAAAGAAAATCTCACTTTGAAAAATGATATTGATGCAATTACAAAAGAATTGGTTTGGTTTTGAATAAAAATAAATCTTTGCAAAATGATATTGATATTCATGTTTGCCATGCTAGTGTAGCTTCTACTTCTTGCACACCTATAGCATGCTCCACTTTATCTTCTAGTATTGAAAATGATATAAATAATTTGAAGAAAAGTGTTGATTGTTTGGGCTCCACTTTGAGCCAATGTGCTTCAAATCACACTCGTTTGGAATCCTTGGTTCGCAAGAAACAAGCTCCAACTATGCATGCACACCCATCACGGCATACACATGCTCATCACGGACACAATCATAACATGTATGCTCATGTGTACACTTGTACACATTGTGGTCGAAAAGGCCACCTTGCTAGATTTTGCTATGATAGATTACATATTGAAAATTTAGCAACTAATCTTGTTTGGGTTAGGAGAGATACTAACCCCCGTGGACCCACAAGAAAATGGGTACCAAGATCCACCTCTTTGATGTTTGATGTAGGTGGAGGCTCTCGCATAACGTGAGAGTGTTGGTGCCTTGAGGTGGATGCATTCTAAGCTAAAAGGAGAACCATTTGGATGCTTCACTCTCAAGGAGATTTGGTGGGAGGACCACCGTGGTTTGGAGAACTAGAGATGCACCTTCATCGGTTTTGGTATCATTCTCTAACTCCCATTTTTATTTGCATGCTTTTAATGTTCATCTATTTATAGCATGTCATGTTTTATTGTTCATTATGCTTATGCCATGCTCTTTAGAATAGTGTTATACATGTGTTGTTACTTAAGCACCTATGTCTTATATGGATCTATACTTAGTGTCTCACCTTGTTTAAACTAACATGTATGCTCTAGATCTAGTGCACATGCATATGCATAATGATCATTTGATGTTCATGATTGTATGACTTTCATTTTAATAATTCATGTTTTGAATAGTGTGTTTATTGCTATGCATGTATTGCAATTTGATATCTCCATTGTTTAGATGAATCCATAATTTGTGTTTTCACAATTGTTTTGATATTATGTATATCTTGATTCTTATAGCATATGAATTTACATAATGATCATTTTTAGAATATTGTTGATTTATGACTCGTTTTATGCTTAATGATTTGGATATATGCTTAGATGTTAGTTTTCATTAAAACTAGGATTTATACTTGTACATAGAATGGGCCACAAATAAACCTTTATATATGTTTGTGCTTGGATGCCTATTTGTACCCATTAGATGTTCTAGTATAGTCTAGTTTTGATGATTCATGCATTCAAACATGTATTCCTATTTTTGATGTGTTTTCTATGATTAAGTGTTTTCACTTCATGTATATGTCTATTTTGCCAAACCTTAAGATATACATGTATGCCCCTTGAGTCATTTGCTTTTCATGCAAATCTATATTTTGGACTCAATTGTGTTTAGGGATATGTATGTATACTTTTGTTTTGTCAAAACATACATATGCCTTGGAGTTTAATTTGTTATGATGATTTTCGTGTCATTGAGGAAATTTCCTTTAGTAATGAAGATT
This sequence comes from Agave tequilana, assembly GCA_038442645.1. Taxonomy (NCBI): domain Eukaryota; kingdom Viridiplantae; phylum Streptophyta; class Magnoliopsida; order Asparagales; family Asparagaceae; genus Agave; species Agave tequilana. Next base: position 104,631 of record JAVJIF010004486.1, read on the forward strand.
TAGTTTTTCTAGTGTTCATATTTTAAAGGAATTTCAATCGAGCTTGATTGTCCATTTTCATGATGATATGTTTCTCACAACACTTGTACACTCACCTTATTTTGATGTTTTCTCATGATTTGATTTTCATGAGTACTATTGGTGCCATATAGATTTTGAGTGTTTGGTGATCATGTGATTTACATGTGTTTTCATGAAAAACATTTTTTTTGTTATTCCTCACTTGAAGGATTACGTGCTAGTTTTCAAATTTCATATAACTAGTTCGTATTCTTCAATTTGGTAGAGTTTTTCAAACAAACTATAATTCCAAATCTATTTTTGAAAACCCCTACCATTTATGGGCGGTTGGATGGGAGATCATGTTCATGTATACTTTAAAATGAAAATCATTTAAATCTTGAACCATGATTGGGAGGTATAGTTGATATGAGTCATACACTTGATCTTATTGTTGTTTCAATTGGTATCATTGAATTCTTTCAATTGGTATCAATCTTGACATCCTTTTGTATACTCATATATGTTTTGCTTTATATATGTATGCTTGCACTTCATATAGTATCAATTTCAATTGGTATTTATTTCTTACATACATATATAGATGATTTATTTGTGCTTATTATATCCCTATATCTTGAAGCACAAATTTTGGTTATGTTAAGCTTGAAGTTTTTCAATTGGTATCCATATACAAGCTTTATCATAATTTTAAGATTGCTAAGCTTGAATTTTAATGAATATCATATTTCAATTGATTTAATTTTCAATTGGTATCTTATTTCAAGCCTATGCATATTTTCTTTTGGTATTTCATAAAGGGGGAGAAAACTCGTATTTTATATTTCAATTGGTATTTGGTTTACCATTGTTTTTGTTTCCCACTCCCTAACTTTATGATATTAAAGTAATTGGTATCATATGCTTATAATGAAAAATATCTTCTTTGGTATCAAGATGCTATTTGTTTCCTTAAATTTGGTATCAATTTTTTTTTATTATCTATTGGTATCAAGTTTACATTACATGTTTTCATTTTGATATAAAATGTTATTTTGTTTCAATGCCTTGTTTTATTTCAAATAGGATTTGGCATTTCTCAAAGTTTGTTATTTTCAATTGATATCATATTAACTTTGATTTTACCCTTGGAATAATTTATTGCTTCTTTGTTTTGAAGATTTAGGGGGAGAAGTATTTGTTTTCATTATGTTTGCTTTTACCCCTTTGTTGATGATTGACAAAAAGGGGGAGAAGAATTTGTAGTTTATATGCATGGTTGATTTAGGCATATGTTTTAGTTGGTTTTCATTAGTAATAATATGTTGGTTTCAATATTATTGTTTTATTGGTATCAAGAGCATGTTTCATTGTTTATGTTTTATTTTAATTGGTATCCAGAACATGTTTATATGTGTTTAAGAACATTCATTGCATATCTTATATGTTTTATTGTTATGCATGAGTTAAGGGGGAGCTTCTTTGAAGCTTTACTTTAATCCATGCATATATAACTCCATGAGTTTTGTCATCATCAAAAAGGGGAGATTGCTGGCCCAAAGGCCTTCCACTCTAGTTTTGATGATGATTAACTCATGTAGTTATGTGTACTAATAATCTTGTGATTTTAGTTTCAGATCTTTAATCAAGTTATTAGTAGGTGATTAGCTTCAACAAGATGATTTGGAAGCTACCCACATGTTGATTCAAGAGCCCAAGCGTCAAAGATCATATATAGCACTTGCTCCGTGGATCAAAGAGTTTTGGATCGAGTCGGCTTGGAGATTGCGCTCTACAAGAAGACATCGGTACCATAGTTTAGTTTGGGTTTAGATCCTAATTGTAAAGATTAGAATAGTATGATAAGCTCAAGTTCACAACACACACGTTACATGTTTTGAATATTGGTTTTCGGTTTTTCGGTTTTAGGTTTAACCGATCTTGGTTTTCATGAATAGATTTTATATCAAAACAAGTTTACATGGTTTAGTGTATATATGATTTGTTCTATATACATGCATGCTTCTATTGCTTAAACAAACTTAGTTTGATAGTCTACTTCATGAGTTTTATGTTTTGGTATTTATGACAAAACATATTTTGGAATTAATGACAAAAACTATGATATATATTTGTTTCATGTATATTGGATTTCTATCCATATGCATCATGCTTCAAAGTGTTTAATTATCATGTTTTTGTATCTGGAAGTGTTTTGGACAAAACGTATTTTCTATTCAAGTTTTAGAAAATACAGTTTTTGGTTTTTGGTAAAAATGAAAAGACATAAAAATAGTTTTAATTGCTTGATATTTGAGTCAAAACTTTTATCACATGTTTATATATCAATGCAATTTGACAAAACTATTTTGGGGATTTTTAGTAGTTTATAAGAATTTATTGGATATTTATTTCCCCAGATTTCTGACCTGTTTTGGTGTCTGCCAGGCTGATCGGTCGACCGGTACGGTCGACCGCATCATGTAGACGGTCGACCGTATGGGTCGACCGACGTGCACAGAAACGTGCACGCTGGCTACACCTATAGCCGGTCGACCGTGCCGGTCGACCGACTGAGAGCAGGTTTGCTCTCTGTTTGTTTGGGTCGACCGGGCGGTCGACCGCTAGCGCCAACGGGTCAAAAATTGACCATTGGGCAGTCGACCGGGCGGTCGACCGTCAGGGTAATTCTGGCAAAAAATACAACCAACGGCTAGTTTCCAGATTTGTCTATAAATACCCCTTTTGCAAGAGTTTTTCTCTAAGAATTTTTTGTGCGAATTTTTACATACTCTCTGGTGTTTTTACAGCATTAAAAAGAAGTTTTTGAGCTTAATTTGAACAATCTTTTTGGTGTTTTCTTTAGGGTTTGAAAAATCAAAGAAAAGGGTTTTGGGAAAAGCTTTTGAATTGAACTTCTCTATCTTGGTTTCATTTATTTCCCAAAGATTTTCTTTGAATTGCTGGTTTCAAATCCCTTGGTTTTCTCCACACTTGAGCTAAAATCTACTATCTTTTCTATAAGATTTTGTGTGGGAAAAAGAGATTGTTTTGTGGTTATTGTTTGAAACCACTAAGTTGTAAACCCTATCTTTAGCTTGGCTTTGTGCCTTTCCCTCATTGTGTTGAGGAAGTTTGGCTATTGGGTTGTATCCCTCAAGGTTGTGAGGTGATCCTTGTATTGGTTTTGAGTTTGGAAATCCCTCAAGTTGTGAGGAGATTGTTGGCTTGGAGTTGTGCCTCAAGGAGGAGGTTGTGATTGTAAAGAGAGGAGTTGGGTACTCCTTGTGAGAGTTCTTGGTGAACTAGCTAGTGGATTAGAAATCCTTCGTGTGTCGAAGGCGGGGATGTAGAGCTGGGTGCTCGAACCTCGATAACATATCTCTGTGTTTGCGTTTGATCCATTGACTCTCTCTATCTCTCTCTTTACTTTGTGTATTGTGCAAATTGCTATATCCTATACTTGCTTGTGTGAGCATCATTGTTGTAATTGCAATTAGTTTTTAAATTCCGCATTAAGTTCACTAGATTAGCATAGTCACCTATTCACCCCCCTCTAGGTGACTTTCACTATCTACCCTACAACCCGCATAGTCGGCATCCGAAAAACTCTTCATTTCAAATAGTCCGGTTTTCGGATACCACAAACCCATTTCAATTGTGCCCTTAAGGTATCTAATAATGCGTTTTACCGCTACTAAATCAGACTCCTTAGGACATGATTGAAAACGAGCACAAAGACATACACAAAACATAATATCCAGCCTACTAGCCGTCAAATACAATAAACTACCAATCATGCTACGATAAAGCTTAATGTCTACACTTTTACCTTGTTCATCCTTGTCAAGCTTGGTGGTTGTTGCCATGGGAGTTTTGCTAGTTCTAGCTCCTTCAAGCCCGAATCTCTTGATAAGTTCCTTTGTGTACTTGGCTTGATTGATAAAGATCCCATCCTTTCTTTGCTTGATTTGGAGACCAAGGAAATAGTTGAGCTCACCCATCATAGACATTTCGAATTCTTCCTTCATGCATGATTCAAAAGCTTGGCAAAGGGTTTCATTAGTAGAACCAAAATGATATCATCCACATAAATTTATACAATAAGAATATCATTTTCAACATGTTTTGTAAATAAAGTAGTATCAATTTTTCCTTTCTTAAAACCATTTGAAATTAGAAATGAAGAAAGCCTTTCATACCAAGCCCTAGGGGCTTGTTTTAAACCATAAAGAGCTTTGTCAAGTTTGAAAACAAAATCCGGATGTGTAGGATCAACAAACCCGGGGGGTTGTTCAACATACACCTCCTCTTCAATAAATCCATTTAAGAAAGCACTTTTCACATCCATTTGAAAAAGTTTAAAATCTTTATATGAAGCAAATGCAAGTGTCATCCGTATGGCTTCAAGCCGTGCTACGGGTGCAAAGGTTTCATCAAAATCGATACCTTCGATTTGAGTGTAACCTTGGCAACTAACCTAGCTTTATTCCTAACAACGTTACCCAACTCATCCAACTTGTTCTTAAAGATTCACTTAGTACCAATTGTTGGTCTATCGTGGGGCCTAGGAATAAGGTGCCAAACTTAGTTGCGCTCAAATTGATTGAGTTCCTCTTGCATGGCTAGCAACCAATATGAGTCGGCCTCGGCTTCGAGGACGCTTTTGGGTTCAACATGAGAAATAAAAGCATAGTGTCCACAAAAATCATGAAGTTGAGAACGAGTAGTTACCCCTTGAGATACTTCACCTAAAACAAGGTCCTTGGGATGATGTGGATTGTATCTCCAATCCTTTGGAAGTTGTTGAGTAGGCTCCACTTCAATTCTTTGAATTTCATTTCCTTGAGCCTCTTGATCCATAGTTGCACTTCCTTCATCATCCTTTGGCATGCCTCCAAGAGTAGGTGAGTCCTTCAAAGTGACTTTCTCCATGTCTTCATGCAAAGAATCTATTTCTATAACATTCTTAACAAACACATTGGATTCCTCAAATTTTACACGTATAGACTCTTCAATAGTTAAGGATGATTTATTGAAAACTCTATAAGCTTTACTAGTATTTGAGTAACCTACAAAGATTGCTTCATAAGACCTAGCATCAAATTTCCCAAATTGTCTTTTGTATTTAAAACAAAACATTTGCATCCAAAAACTTTAAAGTATGAAACATTTGGCTTTCTAGAAAAATAAATCTCAAAAGATATTTTGAAGTATTTTTGCATAAGAAAACACGATTTGATATATAGCATGATGTATTAACGGCCTCGGCCCACAAATAATGTGGGAGACCGTATTCACTAATCATTGTCCTAGCCATCTCTTGTAATGTCCGATTTTTCAGTTCAACTACTCCATTTTGTTGTGGAGTTCTAGGACAAGATAGTTCATGCTTAATTCCATGTTCTTCACAAAAAGTGATAAAGGGTAGGTTAATGAATTCACCTCCTCTATCACTTCTTATTCTTAAAATTGAAGAATCTTTTTCTTTTTCAACTCTTTTCTTAAAGGCTTGAAAATATGAAAAGGCTTGATTTTTGTGCTCTAAAAAGAAAACCCATGTAAAACACGAAAAATCATCAACCAAAACAAATGCAAAATGATTCCCACTTAGACTTTTGGTTTGAGTAGGACCAAACAAATCCATATGGATCAACTTCAAGGGACGTGATGTCATGATATCCTTAATTGACTTGAAAGAGGACTTGGTTTGTTTCCCAAGTTGGCACGCGTCACAAACGCGGTCCTTTTCAAAGTTCAAGTAAGGAATACCCTTCACCATTTCCTTATTGTTTAACCTAGATAGATGGTCAAAAGAAATGTGGCCTAATCTTCTATGCCATAACCAAGAGTCATCATCGAGGGCTTTCAAACAAGTAATATTGCAAGACATATTAGACAAGTCAATCATGTACATATTGCTTTCACGAAAACCGGAAAATATACATGTGTTAGATTGTCTATCAAAAACTCTACAAGCTATGTTATCAAAAACAACATCAAAACCTTTATCACAAAGTTGACTAATACTCAAGAGATTATGCTTGAGTCCATCAACTAAAACAACATTTTCTATTAAAGGGGAAGTACCAACTTTAATATTACCAATACCGATGATTTTACCCTTGGCATCATCTCCGAAGGTGACGATGCCACCTTCATGGTATCTTGATAAGTTTGCAAAGTTGTTGATATCCCAAGTCATGTGCCTTGAGCAACCACTATCAAAATACCACAATCCTTTACGTCGTTGCGCCTTGGAAAGTACCTACATCATTTAACAAATTTATTGACTTTGGTACCCAAATTCTCTTGGGTCCTTGAAAGTTAGTATTTCGAACCCAAACATTATGACGAGATGCATTTAGTCTATCATAGCAAAACTTAACTAAGTGACCTTTACGGCCACAAAAGATGCATGAAAATACCTTCCCATACATGAATGCATGATGTGTGTGTGGAGGGTGAGCATGTTTGGGGGGTTTGGCATGATGTAAAGGTTGTAAGGTATGAACATGAGCATGAGCATGAGCATGAGCAAGAGATTGTTTCTTAGAGGCTTGTTTCTTAGGAAACATAGCCTCAAGTCTATTCTTATCAAATTCACACTTTTTCAAAACTACTCCTAATGAGTCAATTTTCTCTTTAAGCATGGAAATCTCATTTTCATTAACTTGTGGAAACTTGCCTATACAAGAAATCTTATATTTATCAAAATCTTTTTGTGTAGAAACTAGTGTGGAAAGTAATTCATCTTTTTCTTTAGTGAGAGTAAAAACATGATGATTAAGAGACTCATTTTCCTTTTTCATATTTAAATACTTTTTCTTAAGAACATCATAGCTATGTGAGAGTTCTACAAATGCTTCTCCTAATTCATCCATGGAAAGCTCATCATCAAAAGAGGTGGAAGGGGTTACCTTGTTTGTGCTTTCATTAGCCATGAAGCACATGTTGGCGGTGTCAACTTCCTCCTCGGATTCACTCTCAGAATCCCATGTAGCCTTCAATGCTTTCTTCTTGTAAGGCTTCTTGGAGGTGGAGGGTTTTACTTTATCCGGACATTCCGCCACAATATGGCCCGGTCTTTGGCAATTGAAGCAAATAATCTTCTTTTCTTCTTTACCTCCTTGTCATCTCCTTCTTCCTTGGAACTTTGCCTTATTATACATCCTCCGAACGTTCTTAACAAGAAGTGAGAGCTCTTCGTCATCTTCTTCTTCATCGTCTTCGTCGGAGTATGAGGATTGACTCTTGAAGGCAATAGCTTTCTTCTTGGAGGGAGCCATTTCCTCCCTTGCTTTTCTCTCCATCTCATGGTTTTGAGGTTCCCAATGAGACCTATAAGCTCCATCTCCTCCTTGTCATTGAGTTCCTTCAAGGTAGTTGCTTTGACTTCCCATGAAGGAGGAAGAGCCCGGATGATCTTCCTTACTCTTTGGTCGTTGTCAATACCATCACCTAGAGAAGAAAGTACATTAGTAATCTTGGTAAATCTAGTAACCATATCATCTATGGTTTCATTTTCATTCATAGAAAAATTCTCATATTGGGACCGAAGAAGGTCTATCTTAGCCCTCTTCACTTGTGAAGTCCCCTCATGTGTAACAAGCAAATGTGACCAAATTTCAAATGCGGATTTACAATGTATTACTCTAGCAATATCATCATCATTAAGTGCTTGAAGTAATGCATAGTGTGCTCTAGAGTTAGCATCAAATTCTTTGGTCTCAATTTCGGACCAAGTGGACTCATCACCGTGGGTGCACTAAATGGTTTGGTCACGCCTTTGCAACCCGGCTTCCTAGGGATTGCAAGAAAACGGTCATCTTAACCTTCCATATGGGAAAGTTAAGGCCATCAAACTTTGGGGGGTCTTAATTCCATTAGCCATTTTTACTAAGTGAAAGAGTATGAAATGAATGTGGTGATTAGCAAATAAAGGACCTCTCTAAGGTTGTTAAGCCAAGAGCCTAGAGACCTATGCTCTGATACCAATTGAAAACACCTAGAGGGGGGGTGAATAGGTGAAAATGCTAATCTAACAATCTTTTAAAAACAAGTATGAATGAATGATGCAACGATCACTCAAAACAAGACTAAGAGCCGAATACCCGGTGAAGGGTTCTGAACTCCTTCCTCGTGATTCCTCTAGATATGAGTTTGAGGTGTGTATTGCAATCTTGTTGTATGAGTAATGATCGACAATGAGGCGAGAAATGAATTTGAAGCAATAATGAAATGCACACAAGATATATCACAAAGTATGAAAGAATAGCAATAACTCAAGCAAGAAAGTAAGAGCAATAGAGAGCAAAGAGAAAATCAATCACAAACACAAAGTATTTGTTTCGAGGTTCGAGCCACCGCTCTACTCCCCGCCTTCACCGCCGTAAAGGGTTTCCACTATCCACCGAGGACTTTACAAGGTCTACCGAAGACCGGAGTACCGAACTCCACCACTTACAAACCTCTACCGAAGAGGTATCTCAACAAGAACAAGAAGAAGGAACAAGTAGCCAAGTGATCACCAAAAGGATCACAAACTTCTTACAAACTTTCTCTTTACAACTTCCTTATAAAATGAGGATGGGAATTTTGGCTCTAGAAGTGTAGTGAGAAAAACAAACTCAGTTGTAAATGAAACTTGCTTGAGAACACAACTGAAAAACAATAGCCAAGAATGCAAGAGAGAATTGAGAGCTTTGAAACTTTTTCTTTCTTTTGAAAACTTGTAAACTAGGAATTTTTCTTGGTATATTTGCAAGAGACCTATCTCCTCTATTTATAGGGAGAGGAAGGGATTAAAACTTATTTTAATTAAGCTCATATGATCCAAAATAAGTCCCCAAAAGATCAAGAAAATCTGCCACTCAAAAAGTTCTAAAAACAGTTTTTCAGAAAATCACCAAAGAGGAAAGAGCCGTTGGGGCTCTCGCAGGCTTGGCGGTCGACCGGCCCGGTCGGCCGTTCGCCCTGCTGGCATATAGCCGTCGGGCTCGGGTCGACCGGCCTCAAAAAGGAAACACAGTTTTGTGAATACGGTCGACCGATCGGCCGACCGACAAAAAACAGAGAGCAGATGTTTTTTGGCGGTCGACGGTCGGACGACCGTCAGACGTGCACGAGCGTGCACGTGCTGGACACAGGATCCGGTCGGCCTGTCCGGTCGGCCGTTCCAGCCTGAAACAGAAAAACTGGGAAGACATTTTTGGACTTAGAAAAAATTGTGAAATAATTTTAAATGGATATATGACTAAGTATCATACTGGAAGAATAAACATACATGATTTAAACATGATATAAATTTGTAAGATTAAGAGTCATGTATATTTATCAAAGCATGAAACTTAAAAACAAATACTAAGAACACAAACTTGTATTTTGAAAATGTGTGTGTGTGTGTCCTAGAGCCAATATTCTACAACCTCAAACTTTAACAAACTATATCTTAAGGACTACAAGATCTTCAAGTGGGCTTCTCCATATGATCTTGCAAGCTTGATACTTGAGCCCGAAATGAGGTGACTTGAGTCAAAACACCTTCCTTTAGGGAAGAATGCTCCTAGAATTATTAGAACCCTGAAACACACTGAAACAACAAATATGATTAGTACAAATAACTATATATGTTTGTGATCATCAAAACACACTAAAACGGGTGATTGTAACCTTGGGCCAACAACAGTAATGTCTCCATAGCCGCAGAATCGAGGCGTTACACGACCGGTCGACCGACTGAGTTTACAGAGTTCTCGGGTTTTCTAGGTCGACCGGACGGCCGACCGTTCTGTTGATCTGCTTGACCCTTTATAGTTTTCTAGTCATATCTTTTGATTCGTATTTTCAATCAACATGATTTAAATTGAATTTTAAAGATAACTTTTAGGGCTACATTTCATATTCAATAATCATTTTCTGATTTGAATGTTAAGAATGCCAAATATTAGGTTGAAGTCTGTTCTTGTTCTAAAAACAGTTTACAGTTTCTGATTTGACACCTTTCAGTATTTTATTAATAACTTTCTATAATAAAATTATATTGATTTGATTTGAGTCGCATTAGAAAGAAAACTTCAAGATCTACAACTTCATCCTATATACATATTTCGAAATTTGGACGTTTTAGACCTCAAAACTGTGTTCAAATTGACCTATTGCACAGTAGTCGGTCGACCGCCCGGTCGACCGCCAGTGTGAAATTTGACCGTTGGTCGGTCGACCGCCTGGTCGACCGACAGGCCATTCTGGCTAGTTTTTGAATCATAAAGGCTAATTTTTCTTGGCCCATAAATATGGGGTCTTTGGGTGAGTTTTTTACAAGATTTTGAGAAGTGTTTTGGAGCTAATTTTTCCCATCTTTCATAGAAATTTTTCAACAAGTTTTTGAGCTAAATTTCCATGTCAAAAGAGTGTTTATCGAGAGTGATTCTCTTGAGTTTTTCAAAAACTTTTTTTGAATTTTCCGCCTCCAAATCTATCTAAGTTTTTCTCACATTAGCTTAAGCTTTTCATAGTCTTATCTATCTTATAGGAGCTTTGATTGTGAGAGTATTTGTTGGTGATCAAAGAGAAGAGATCATCACCTAACTTATGTTGGTCCCGAGATGATGTCAAATGCGGAACTATCTCTGTTGGCAATTATAGATCTAAAAATACCCAAGTCAACACAAAACTAAAACAAGAAGGATTAACGTTAAGCAAATAAATAAACTTGCAAAAAGGAAAATAAATCTCAGAGAATAGACAAACGCAAACAAGAGAGATTTATCCTGGTTCGGTCCTCGTGACCTACATCCAGTCCCCAAGCCACCCGCTTGAGATTTTCCTTTATCCTTGATTTTGTACACCCAAAATCACAACCATGCACACCACTTGACAAATCCCCTTTGCCAAATGTGTACACCTTCTCTACATCCAAGAGAACACCTTCTCTTCCACCAAGAGAATAAACTTCACCTTGTACAACTGCCTCTACACCAAGAAGCCACCCGTGTACAATGCTTGCTTTGAGTATTACAACTTTCCTATAAGCCTTCGTATTGTGTATGAACGTGGACAAGGTCTAGTATAGGAGAAACTTCAGAGAACTTCACAATGAAAATGACTTTTGGTGAAGAACAGAAGTTGGAATCAGTTTTCAGATTTTGACAGAATTTTGGCTTTGGAAAACTGAAGATTTTTCTTAGTATTTGGCCTTTGGACTAACCACCCTTTATATAGATGAAGACTAGGGTTAGTTAGGGTAGTTATAGGAGCAATACAAACAATTGGAACGTTGGAATTCGTTGCACAAAAGACCAGATAACAAAAACTGTCCAACAGTCAGAAACTGCCTATAGTCGACTTGCCTATAGAGTTAGTCGACTAGACAAGGCAAATTTCCTACTATAAGTCGACTAGGTTTGACTATAAGTCGACTAGGGTCAGATACGTTGGACTGACAGTTTTCTGGATAACTGAATCAAGTCGACTGCAACTACTTATAAGTCGACTGGACCAGCTATTAGTCGACTAGGGGCAAGGGATTAGTCGACTACACTTTGCTATTAGTCGACTACATTTTACTGTCAAGTCGACTAATGCACAAACAGAGAGTTGGGTCTGTTTTGACACACAGGATTAGTCGACAGGGTTGGGTCAAGTCGACTACACATGGTATTAGTCGACTATAAGAGACTGTAAGTCGACTAATAGGACTGTGATATGAGTGTATGTGTCAAGGCTTTTTACATGCTATTTCATAATTACAAACCACATCATATCAACTCTCTTAGGGACATCTTGATCATGAAGAACTCTTGATTCTTCGTGTGTTAGAGCTCTAAATGACATGCGTCACATAAGTCTTCATCAAAACAAGTTCCAACATTCTCCCCCTTTTTGATGATGACGCTTTATGTTCTCAAGTGCTCCCCTGCAGAAAATATGTTATATTTTCCTCCCATGCAGAATTTGGGTTATAACAAATATGAAAAGACTTTGTTCTCCCCCTGCAACAAATATATTAGTAAATATATATATATATGTTCTTATAAACTTTTATATGGTACCTGCAAGATAAACGTTAGATGGTACCAAACATAAAAGAATATATTAACCTTTAGGAGTCCAAATCCATTTAGAATTTGGTTTCCACCTGTTAGTATACACATAGTTGCAAGAATCACATATATCATGAATGTATGAAGCAATATATGTATTTTTATCATGAAAACTTAAATTCTTAAGAATCCATATAAACTTTATCTTAATTCTTTTTGAAACATGATTATACTTTCTTTTCACATATGGATTACTAACATATGAAGACTTTTGATTATATCCAATACCATAATGATTATCATGTGACAACTTCTGAAAAGATAATAAATCATTCAATTTTCTTTTCCTTTATTGAACTTAGTCACATTTTGCAAAAGATCTTCATATTTCTTTTTGAAAACTGAAATATCTTTATCTAAAATAGAAATCCTTTTATTCAAAGATTCAGTTTCCTTTTTCAGAAAAATGTTCTCTTTTATAAACTTCTCATTTTCATTTTTCAAAGATGATATGACTTTTTCAAACTCATCTTGTTGAGAATTTATAGAAGAATATTGTAAAGCATAACATGAATTTTCCTTTAAAAGTTTTTCATTTTCTTTTGATAAAACTTTATTTTTCAATTTTTCATTTTTCAGATCAATAAACAATTCATGAAATGCATCAGAAAGTTCAGTAAACGATACCTCATCATCTTCCAGTGCCATGTCACATAGGTTGACACGTTCAGTGGTTTCTTCTTCATCAGAGGAAGAGGAATCACTGTATTCTGATGATGCTTCGTAGTTTTTCTTCTTTCTGAACTTTTTGCTCTTGTATTTATCTTTCTTTTTGAGTAAAGGGCAATCCATCTTCATATGACCTGGTTTATTGCAATTAAAGCATTTGAATTTACCTTGCTTTAAGAATCGCCTGAATCTCTTTGAAAGCATTGCCATCTCCTCTTCATCGTCATTGGAATCGTCCGTGTCGGAGGATGCATGGAAGGCAAGTTCTTTCTTCTTTGAGTGGTGTTGTCGTTCCTCCTTCTTTCTTTCTTCCAATTGCACTTCATATGCCATTAGATTACCGATTAGGTTTTCTAACGACAAAGTTGAGAGATCATTGGCCTCTTCAATTGTGGTTGTCTTCTTCTCCCATTCTGGTGTGAGTGCACGAAGGATCTTACGAACTCTTTCAACTTGGGTGTAGTCCTTTCCAAGAGATGCTAATGAATTGGTAATGTCGGTGAATCTTGTAACCATTTCGGATATGGTTTCATTCTCCTCCATTTTGAATAATTCAAACCTGTGGACAAGAACAGATATCTTAGATTTTTTAACTTTACTTGTGCCTTCGTGTGTACCTGAAGAGTATGTCATATTTGATGTGCAGAAGTGGCTGTTGACACACGGTTGAACTCTTCTTTGGTTAGGGCACAGAATAAGGCATTCATCGCTTTGGCGTCAAGGTTCGCATTCTTCTTTTGATCTTCACTCCAAGCGCTGTAGTTGGTTGTTGGTTTGGTGTACGATGCTTCAACGATGTTCCATAGTTCGTAGTTGAGCGATTGCAAGTAGATCTTCATTCTACACTTCCAATAGTTGTAGTTGGATCCGTCAAATAGCGGTGGACGTTGTGTAGAATGTCCTTCTTTGAATTAGGATGATGAAAGCTCCGTTGCCATCCTTGTTGTTGACCAGGTACCAAATGTGAGACCCGCTCTGATACCAATTGTTGGTCCCGAGATGATATCAAATGCGGAACTATCTCTGTTGGCAATTATAGATCTAAAAATACCCAAGTCAACACAAAACTAAAACAAGAAGGATTAACGTTAAGCAAATAAATAAACTTGCAAAAAGAAAAATAAATCTCAGAGAATAGACAAACGCAAACAAGAGAGATTTATCCTGGTTCGGTCCTCGTGACCTACATCTAGTCCCCAAGCCACCCGCTTGAGATTTTCCTTTATCCTTGATTTTGTACACCCAAAATCACAACTATGTACACCACTTGACAAACCCCCTTGCCAAATGTGTACACCTTCTCTACATCCAAGAGAACACCTTCTCTTCCACCAAGAGAATAAACTTCACCTTGTACAACTGCCTCTACACCAAGAAGCCACCCGTGTACAATGCTTGCTTTGAGTATTACAACTTTCCTATAAGCCTTCGTATTGTGTATGAACGTGGACAAGGTCTAGTATAGGAGAAACTTCAGAGAACTTCACAATGAAAATGACTTTTGATGAAGAACAGAAGTTGGAATCAGTTTTCAGATTTTGACAGAATTTTGGCTTTGAAAAACTGAAGATTTTTTTAGTATTTGGCCTTTGGACTAACCACCCTTTATATAGATGAAGACTAGGGTTAGTTAGGGTAGTTATAGGAGCAATTCAAACAATTGAAACGTTGGAATTCGTTGCACAAAAGACCAGATAACGAAAACTGTCCAACAGTCAGAAACTGCCTATAGTCGACTTGCCTATGGAGTTAGTCAACTAGACAAGGCAAATTTCTTACTATAAGTCGACTAGGTTTGACTATAAGTCGACTAGGGTCAGATACGTTGGACTGACAATTTTCTGGATAACTGAATCAAGTCGACTGCAACTACTTATAAGTCGACTGGACCAGCTATTAGTCGACTAGGGGCAAGGGATTAGTCGACTACACTTTGCTATTAGTCGACTACATTTTACTGTCAAGTCGACTAATGCACAAACAGAGAGTTGGGTCTGTTTTGACACACAGGATTAGTCGACTAGGGTTGGGTCAAGTCACTACACATGGTATTAGTCGACTATAAGAGACTGTAAGTCGACTAACAGGACTGTGATATGAGTGTATGTGTCAAGGCTTTTTACATGCTATTTCATAATTACAAACCACATCATATCAACTCTCTTAGGGACATCTTGATCATGAAGAACTCTTGATTCTTCGTGTGTTAGAGCTCTAAATGACATGCGTCACAACAGTCTTCATCAAAACAAGTTCCAACATTCTCCCCCTTTGGTGATAATTCAGATGGGAATTCATTTGGATATTGAGGATGTATTAAATAGAATGTTGCTTTATTATATGACTGGTTTTCTTAATGCTTAGATCTATATATGGACTTAATTGGAGTTGGAGTTAACCTAAGATTTATATTCTTTATATGAGATCTTGAATAGTTTTTAGATGAGATTGATGATAGTTGGATTATTGGTTGTAAGTACTTTATGGATCTATACACTGATTGATTGCCAGAGTATTGATGATTTCTTATTGATGTTGAGTGTCTGATGTACAGATTGCAGCTCTACACCAGTTATAAATATAGAGATATTTGATAGTGATTTTATATTTTCAATGTTTTACGACGGTTATCAGTTATTAGTTATTATTGACATTGTTGTTATTTATGACACTATAGTTATTTGTGACACTATTGTTATTAGTGACTTTATATCTCCAATATTCTACGATAGATGTCAGTTATTGATTTTCAGTTATCAGTTGTTAGATATTAATTATCAGTTGTCATTAATCAATTATTAGTGACATCAATATCAGTTGGAGATATTCAATCACTATTGCACTTTAATAATAATTTATATTGTTGGCATGTTCATAAAAGACACTATAACCCGGAGAAAAAGAGTAATTGTTTGATTATACATGCCATGTATTTTGAAAGGAATTATAAAGGTTAACTGAAGTTGGGTTCCACTATAGGGAACCAAGGTGGTACTGGCTACTTAGTTATTTAATTATTCAGTTATTTAGTTATTGAGCTTTACCCGAATTGCAGCTCCACACCAGTTATTCTTTTTTGTGTGGGGCTATGGTCTCAGTTATTTAGGCCTTGCAATCCATCCTGATTTAGCGCCAGGGGTGTTAAACTGTTGTAACGCCCCGATTCCGTGGGTACGGAGACGTTACTACGACGTATATACTAATCAAAAATACCCTCACATATATACGCTAAGCACCAATGCAGGCAATAATCAAAGTACGGAAGCATGTGGTGCAGTATACATTTTAACATATAAGTACAATTATAAAGTTATCATAGGATGTGACACAATATTACAAGAATATTATATCACCAATAAGCGCAAATGTGATAATATAAGGAGATATACAAAGATGAACAGTACACAAGATGCTCACGAGTTGCAAAAAGAAAACTCGAGAGACGAGCAGGGGGCCGAAAACAAGATAGATACGGAGGTGGAAAACTCAAGAAAATTCTTTTGAAAAAGATCAAGAAAACACTCTTGATAAACTCTCCTTTTGATATGAAAGTTAAGATCTAAAACACATGAAGAAAACTCTGTGAAAGGTAGGAAAAACTAACTCTAAAACTTCTCCAAAAATCTTGTACAAAACTGGCCAAATCAGCCGCCTTTTATAGAGTTACAAAAACTAGCCATTGGGGCTCAATACCCAGGCTAGATGACCTGTCGGTCGACCAGCCAACGGTCATATTTCAGACCGTTAGGGTTACCGGTCGACCATCGACCGCACCCAGGTCATTGACCTATCGGTCGACCACTCGGTCGATCGTGGCCAAAACGAGAGAGCAATGCTCTTTGGTCTGTCAACCGCTCGGTCGATCGGGGCCAAATTCAGAGAGCAACCTCTTTTGATCGGTCGACCGCACGGTCGATCGGCCCTAAGGCCATGGGCTTATGCGCGTTTTGTGCACGTTGGTCAACTGCTCGGTCGAGCAAGCCCAGGTTCAGTCAACCGGTCGGTCGACCGGCAGAAGCCCAAAAACAGGAATTTAAGGATTGAAATCTTGGACTTTGAAACCCCTATAAATTCTTATAAAATACCATAAATTTCACAAAAATAAGTTCTTATTAATACTTGGAAGTACAAATATGTGTGATCAAAAATCAACACATATTACAAACAAATTGAACTATTTTGAGGCACTTGAAGTTTAGGCTTAAACCCAAAACCGTATTTTTCAAAAATAAACTTCAAAATGAAAAATTCATTTTTTCAAAACTTGTTAAAATACAAAAACAAGATATTTAAACACTTTTTAAGTATAGTGTGTATGGATGGAATATAATACACAAAGAAGATGAATATATTTATTTTTGACAATAAGCTCAAAATAAGTTTTGACTAAATATAAAACTTAAAACCATGAAGTAGAAACATCAAAATAAGTTTTTCTAAATATTTGAACCATCAATATATATAGGTGAGATCTAATACACATATAAACCATGTAAACTTGTTTTGATGAACTCTATTCATGTAACTCAAAAGATATGTTCTTGAAACTCAAAACCAAAATGGTTAAAACTAAAATCAAAATCTTTTCTAAAACTATTTCTTATGAAAACACTATATAAATTTTGTGTGTGTATATGAGCTTGAGCAATCCACAACTAATCTATCTTTTACATTTTATCTAAACACTTACAAACACGAACTCAAGTCGTCTTGAAAATCTTCTCTTGAAAATCTTCTTCTGCATCTTGACTTGATCCAAACTTGATCCAAAAGAGCTAGACTCCTCTTTGAGTACTTGATGCGATCTTGAAGTATGAGCTCTTGAATCAACACGTGCTAGCTTCAAAACTTGACTTCAAATCTTTTTGTTGAAGCTAAACACCGACTAAGATCTTGATAAAAGTCTGAAACTTAAATAGACACAAGATCATTAGTACTATAACTACATAAGTTAATCATCATCAAAACTAGAGTGATAGGCCTTTGGGCCAACAAAATTTTCTGTTAGATCTTGGTGTGGTTATCGGCGAAAAGCAAGTACTTAAATAAGAGAAGAAAGTGTGGTTTGATGTTACTGCTTTTCCGATTCTTCCGTAGTAGCAAAGTGGCTATACGAGTTGTATCCACAAGGAGGGAGAGCGATGGAAGCTTGATGCGGCTTCAAAGTTCAAGAAGAAAGAAAGTTCTTGTTTCCAAATAAAGAATTGAAAAGTGAAAACAAGTTGTTTTTAAGAATTGTTGGAAAATGTTTTGGTGGTTTGTAAAAGTGATTTTTTTTCTTAGTTGTAAAAATGCATGGCTAACTTTCTACTAAGTGCTCCCACTAATTTCTAACTTTTGGAAGATAGCCTCACGATGGATCATAGGCGAATACAACCCTTTTGCATTGGAACTATTCACGTGGAAATCGAGTGAAAGTTCATCCTAAAACTTAGCCTTACACGGTAAAAACTCGGACATTCCCTTATCAAGATCCAATAGAAGGCGAGAATAAGGGAAGACATGAGTGCACTAACGGTATCCACAAAGTTAAAAGGAAAAGTCTCTAAATAACAAGTAAAGTACACAACCCATAGATCATCAAAAACTCATTAAGTATGAAGTATAAGAAAGTAAATACTTGTAGGTAAATTAGAGTTAGAACCCTCGTCTTAAGATACCATAGCTCTTGTTTGCACAAGGCTTGTTTGACACTATTGACTCATGTGGGTTATCAATCAAGTGTTAGAAATTAGTGGGTTAGTGGTTAGTTAGTCATGCTAATGAAAAGTTAGTTAGCCATAAAGGTAAAAGAAACAACAAAGGAAAAGAAGTGGAAAGAGGGAGTTGCACTACAAGAAAACAAAAGAAAAGAAAAGTTAAAGAAAGGAAGTTACACTACAATAAAGTAAAAGAGAAGAAAAGAAGTTACACTACAACAAGGTAAAAGAGAAGAAAGAAGTTACACTACAACAAGGAAGTAAAAGTAAATGGCAAAGACAAGTAAATGGAAAGAAGGAAGAGAAGTAATACTTGTATTATCTTGTCACCCTTCAAATACAACACTTTACACACACACTCTCTCTCTCTCTTCACTCTAATGGCTAAAATTAAAACTAGAAGAAGAAGAACAACAACAACTACAAACTAAAAATAAAACTACACAACTTGCTCTAACTCTAGATCTGCTCAAACTGAAGACCCCAGGGGGGTATTTATAGGCACCAAGGAAAAGGGGGCCACGTGGGGAGCACGTGGCCCAAAGCGCAGGCACGCGCGCGCCCAAAGGGCCGCGAAAACGCGGCCAGGGCCGCGTTTCCGCGGCCCAGGCAGGGCGGCGCGCGCCCAGTTTTGGGCAGTGCGTCGCCCAGTCTGTTGTCTGACTCCTGGATGTCTTGGATTCGTGATTTGATACCCTGAGCTGACAAAATCTTCAATTTAAAGTCAATGGCTACTTGGTAGGCTTTTAATCACCAATTAAATGGTGATTTAGGTCTTCTTCTTCATTTGCACACCATGGACCTAGGATCAAGCAAGCAAGGTTTTATTAGTAGAATTTTACATGAAATAAATATGAGAATGTGATGAAAATTATGCAAAATTAGAGACTAATCACACCCCCACACTTATCTTTTTGCTCGTCCCGAGCAAAACAAAAATAAGAAAATCATTATACCACTTTCGCAAGTGATGCGATTGTACTGAGCATGTGCAACAAGCCTTTAAACCTCTAGGTTTCACCTAGAGGAGGAGTGTTGTCTCCTGAGGGTTTTCAGCAGATTGCACCCACAAAATCCAGTAAGTAAAGAAAAGAAGTTAGTTGTTAGAAAAAAATTTCATTAAAAAGAACTTTCAATCATCTAAGTAAAAATGACCGAATGATATAAGAATTAGGTTTAACCCTCATAAGTCATCTTATATTTTAGCCTTCATAAATGAAGAAACTATGGTTTTTCTTTTAAATTTAGAAAGGATCTTGTACTTCTAATTCATTCTTTTATTTTGCTTTAGATAGATATGCATAATGTGTAAGTGTGATGTGCTTGGGATTTTTCAACTTAACTTTGAATATCATTTAATTTTATTAATATTTACTTATTATTCTTGGTTCCATTAGGCTTTCTACTTCACTTATGTAATACATATCAAACCGATGACTCCCAAACCAGATGGTCTTAGGGCACCAGGTGGAAAAACACCCTTTAGGTCAAATATGCAAGTGGAGTAGGCCACGAAATCAAGATTTATTTATACATTATTGTATATAGAATTTTTTTTTTAGCGTGAGTAATCAAGCTTCTTGAGGCACAATTATCCAGCTTCTTTTTTTTTCAGAGTTGTCTCTAGATCCCAAGCATGTGTGTGTGGGTTATGCATATTCTACTAAGGCTAAATAAACGATATGAGTTATTTTCCTTATCTCTTCTAACTTTTTAGTCAAACCAACCTTTCTTATTTATTTAGGCAATAAAGATTCATTAATAAGGTTCCCGTAATTCCTACAATCTTTTGATATTTTTATAAAGAGTATGAAATTTCTTTTCAATCTGGAGATTTTTTTTTTGAAAGAAAAAGAAAGAATAAAAGGAAAAAGAAAAAGTGTTAGCACCCCCCCCACACCTATCTAATGCATTGTCCTCAATGAATGCATATGGAAATGCAAATGCAATAAATAGGGGGAAGAAATGATGTCACCGTCTTCGTGGACTCGGGCCAGCCAAGTGCGAATAATAGGCTAAAGAAACGTCAAAAAGAATGTAGAAGGGGTAAGCATATAAACAATTTTTTTTTATTTGTGGTGGTTAGGTGTATGACGGGGCAAAAAGTGTCAGCACACTATCATCTGGAGTCATAGGCTCAGTGGTCAAGAAGGGCTTCAGTCTTTGCCCATTCACTTTGAATTCCGTGTTATTTTTAGGGTCTGCAATAAGCACAGCACCGTGTGGGAAAACAGTGCGCACAATAAACGGTCCCGACCAACGAGTTTTCAACTTCCCCGCGAAAATATGAAGCCTAGAGTTATACAGCAAAATCCTATCTCCCGGTGCAAAGTTTTTTCAGGTTATGATTTGGTCATGAAAAAGTTTAGTACTGCTCTTGGTGATTCGGGCATTCTCATAGGCTTTATTCCGTATCTCCTCTAATTCTAAAATCTGCAGTCTCCTAAATTCACCGCCCTTGGTCAGATTAAAGTTGAGTTGCTTAATTACCCAGAGGGCCCGGTTTTCTAACTCTACTGGCAGATGACAGGCTTTTTCAAACATGATTCTATAAGGAGACATCCCCAGAACTATCTTAAAAGCAGTGCGGTAAGCCCACAATGCATCATTGAGCTTAACCGACCAATCCTTTCGGTTTTGTCCGACAGTCTTTTCCAGAATGAGCTTGATCTGTCGATTGGTGACTTCGACCTACCCATTTGTCTTGGGATGATGCGGAGTAGATAACTTGTGATTGATGGAATATTTTCGCATCAGAGCTTCAAAAACTCTGTTGCAGAAATGTGATCCATTATCACTAATTATCGCTCTGGGGGTGCCAAATCGGGAGAAGATGTTCTCTTTGAGAAATTTGACAACCACTTTGTTGTCATTCGTCTTAGTTGGCACAGCTTCTACCTACTTAGAGACATAATCTACAGCAACCAAAATGAACTGGTTGCCGAAGGAACTGGGGAATGGCCCCATGAAATCGATACCCCAAACATCAAAAATTTAACTTCAAGGATCGGGTTCAGGGGCATCATGTCTCTTCTTGAAATTTTCCCAATTTTCTGACAATTTGCGCATGACTTGCAAAAATGATATGAGTCTTTGAACAAAGGGGCCAGTAGAACCCACTTTGTAGAACCTTCTCTGCAGCCTTGCGGGGACCGAAGTGTCCTCCGCATGCAAGGTCATGGCAAAAGCTGAGCACACTCCTCTGTTCCTCCTCTGGTATGAATCGTCTAATAATTTGGTCGGGATAATACTTAAAAAGATACGGTTCTTCCCAGAAGAAGTATCGTACTTGGGCAAAGAAGCGATATGGGTCTTGCTTTGTCCAGTCAGCAGGTAATTATCTCGTGGCCAGGTAATTAACAATGTCCACATACCAGGTCCTTAAGAATGGCTAGGATGTGCTCGTCTGAGAAATCCTCATTGATTGGAGCTTGGATGGTTGATGCATTCGGAATTCATGAGAGATGATTAGCGACCACTGTTTTCCATTATGTTTGCAAAGGGAAAAACTTACAATAAAAAGAGTTGAGGAGCTAAATTACAAGTATTCTTAAAAAGATTACAAGTAGATCTCCTCAGAGATTCTGGAGAAGTGTGCCGATAGGAGTCTGGTCAGCGCGCGACCACTTTGTCCCTTTGACGATGCGAGCGATGAGATTCCCTTCTCGCCTGGTTCTGGGAATCAGAGAATAGAAGGTTGGTAGAACCCTCTTGCTGCTTCTCAAAATCGCCTTCAATTGGGAATTCCTTCTTGCCTGGTTACGGAGATTCCTTGAGAGGAAGGACGATGTTAGGGTATCAACACCCAGGATAGAGAAAGCAATTCTCTAAAAGATCTCTGAATTCGAGAGCACACGGTGCTTTGGAAGAAGTCTCTGCTTGTGGAGCTCTTTTGCGTATCGCGTCTCTTTCTTTTTTTTTGTGAAGAAGTCCTCTCTCCTTGTGCCCCTGGCGGGCTATTTATAAGGAGAGCAAAGGGTATAATCGTCTTGAAAATATAGAAATAGATTGAATCGAATCTGTTTGAATCTGGAAAGTAGCCTTGCTGCGAGGCTAAGATCAGCTTCTGCGAAGCTAGAATTGGCAGGTCGGTTGATCTTCTTGATCCTTCCATATCGTTGGGGGATTTCCCCTATCTTCTTACTCATTTTAGAAGAGTCAAGAGATTGTGGCAATCAACTGCCAAATTTGATCTTTGATTTGATCTTAATTGGATTTGATCTGATTGGATCCGATCTCATCTGGAGATTTGATTGGTTAAAGGTTGACCATAGCAGACCAATGGCGGAGCTGCCCGCATTGAACTCATAGCGGAGCTAGAGGCAGCTTCTAGCGAAGTCCGAAAGAAACCCTTTGGCGGAGCTGGAAGTCCTCTGTGGCGAAGTTGCGAGTTAGCTTCCTGGCGAGGCTTCGAATGGCTTCGAGGCGAAGTCGAGTGATATTAGCCTCTCAAGCGAGGCTATCCCTTTGGGCTCGTGCGATGCTAAGTGTTAGCACCTTAGACCTGCTGAGGTCTATTTAGAAACAATTCGGGTTCACTGTCTGCTTGCTGGATCAGTGGAGTCCAAGTTGCTTCCTTGTCCCTCGGAGATGGGTGAAAACTGGTCTTCAGCTCGTCTGTCACTTGTCTTTTGTAAATATCAACAAGTTTAGACATTGTTCGGACCAATAAGAATCTTATCTTTTTTATGTGTCAACAAGACCCCCTTCAAAGTTTTCAAAAGTTTGCAATGGCTCAGACTTCGAAATACTTTGAACTGCTTTGATCGGTGGTGTGTGGAGTATGAACGTCGCCATGATGGTTGAGTTCAGCTTCGCTTTAAATCCTGCTTTGGGATGTAGATTCGCCGAGGAATCATGTAGACTCGCGTCTGGGTAGCTTCGCGGCTAGATAAGTTCGCTCTGGAACATCTGTCGCTTTCCCGAGGCCAACTGCCGTGGGCCGGTTACGAGGAGGATTACTCCTTTCTTCGTGCTGATCGAGGGAGATATTCTCCGATTTGCACGTTTCCAAGGGAGGATATTCCCTTTCTTTAAGGCGCAATAAGTGCCTTTATGAGGGAGACGTTTCTTCCTTTGCACGGTTCCAAGGGAAACTGTCCCTTTTCTCAAGGCGCAGTAAATGCCTTAAATGCGCTCGTGCTTCCACTTGAAGCGGCAGTGCTCGGGCCATGGGGCCTATAAATAGGACACTTGAGGTCCTCTGAAGAGAAGTCATCTGCTCTTCTTCTCTTCTCTTGGTTGAGAGAGATACTCAGATCTCTGAATTAGTGGGAATGCCCACTCGGGTTATTACCCGGCCAAGGACCGGTAAGTCTTGATCATTCAACGACTTCGCCAACTTTAAGGAATTCGTCTCCCTTAATTCAGCTTTAACAGCTGCTTCAGGGATTATCTTCCCTTGTTCTCCATTTAACTGATCTGCGGAGAAGGATTTCAGCATAGCTTCCCAGCGAAGCTATCATCTTGACTTGATCAGAGAAAGATCACTGCATGTTAAGTCCGCTGCACAGGCAGAATTTGGGACCTGGTATCTTCAAGGTTGAGCCAGTCTTGCCATATAGGTGAGGCTAAGACTGTATCCCATAGGATCAGTCTGGCTTAGCCATATAGGCGAGGCTAGGACTTGGCGTTTGCTGAGCTAGCCCTGTTGGCCCAAAGGCCTATCACCCTAGTTTTGATGATGATCAACTCATGAAGTTATGTTTACTAATGATCTTGTATTTAATTAGTGACAGATTCATTATCAAGATCTTAGTAGGTGCATAGCTCAACAAAGGACAAAATATCAAGATTTGAAGTTAACACGGTGTGATCCAAGGAGCTTTTGGATCAAGCTTGGACCAAGTCAAGAAGATGAGAAGACTTCAAGGGAAGACTTCAAGAAGATGAAGACTTGTGTCTAGGTATAAGATTTAGTTTTTGTTTTAGAGTAAAAATGTAAAGGATAGATAGTTGGTGGATTGCTCAAGTAGATATCACACACACACTCTTGATTTACTTGTCTTTTCATAAAAGAATTTTTAGATTTAGAAAAGACCTTCATTTTGGAAAAACATAGTTTTGGTTTTTGGTATTCAAAGTTATATGTTTCAACCAAAACCTAATTTAGAGCTTTATGACAAAAAACATAGATATTTCATTATGATTGTGTAGTGGATCATATCCATACACACTATGCCTTAAAAGTATATCTTGTTTTTGTATTTGATGAAGATTTGGAAAAATATGTTTTGGAAAATATTGTTTTGGAAAAACAGTTTTTATCATAAGCCAAATATTTCATATTACAAAAATAGTCCAAACTTTTATAACATGCCTTGATTTTGTGCAAGCATGTTTGTTTATCAAGTATATTGGTTAAAACTATTTTTGTAGATTTTTATGTATTTTATGAGATTTTATTTAAGTCAAAAAGACCATGTTTTAAATCCCAGAAAACTGTTTTCAGGCTTCAGCTAGTCGACTTGCCTACCTTTATAGTCGACTAACCCTGAAGTCGGCCGACCGGGACGGTCGACCGACGTGCACAAACGTGCATGCCTTTGTGTACTGGTGGACGGTCGACCGTGCCGGTCGACCGCTCCAGAGAGCAGTGCTCTCTGGAAAGTTGGGCCGACCGCACCGGTCGACCGTGGCTCCAACGGTCAGAAATCCGACCGTTGGCGGTCGACCGGCAGCTCTGACAGACCCCAACGGCTATATTTTTCTGGCCTATAAATTGGGGGTTTGGTCATTGTTTTGCCACAAGATTTTAGGAGAGCTTTGAGCCAGTTTTTCCCATTCTTTTAAAGGGTTTTCTCCACAAAATAGAGAGCAAATATTTCCTATCTAAAAGGAAGTTTTATCAAGAGTGTTTAAAAAAAAGTCTTTGAGTTTTCCTCCACCTTTCACATCCTTGTTTTTCTCACACCACACTTGAGCATCCATTGATTATTCATCCTATAGGTGTGTTGTAGTGAGAGTGCTTTAGGTGATCAAAGTGTTGTGATCACCAAAAGATCTTTTCTTTGTTCTTTGAAGAGACGGGCAAGTGTGCTCGTCGTTGTTTTGAGTTCGGGTGCGGACTCGGTTGTTTGAGGTGCGGCCTCGGCGAGCCGGTGGGCTTGCGATGTGTACGGGACTAGGGAGTCCGAGGGCTTGTAGGTGTTTGCGGCACCGAGGAGAGATCCATTGGGATCTTGCATAGTGGAAATCCTTCGTGTGTCGAAGGCGGGGATGTAGAGCAAGTGTGCTCGAACCTCGAAACAAACCCTTTGTGTTTGCGATTGCCTTTCTCTCTCTCTCTCTCTGTCTCTCTGTTATATCTTGCATTCAACTATAGTGTACATCTTTATATGCTTGATATATTCTTTTGTGCATATATATATACTTGCGTGGGATTGTTGCTAACACTTGTATTCAACCAAGAGAGCCAACGCGGCACCTCAACCCATTCAAAGGGAATCTAGAGGAGTTTGTCCAGAGCCCTTCACGGGGAATTCGGCAACACTCTTGTGTTATACATAGTGTATAGTGTAAAAGATTTAATTAGGTCATAATTTGTTTTAGCTTCCGCATTATTTGCATCATTTACCATTAAGTGACCATTAGATTAGCCATCACCTATTCACCCCCTCTCTAGGTGAACCTTCAATTGGTATCAGAGCTTGGTACTCTGATTTGGGTCAACAATCTAGAGTTAAAGATCCTCATTTTTAGCCTAATCACAATATTTGTACACACACCATGGACTTCATGTCACCACCCATGTTTGACATAGATAACATCCATATATGGAAGGTGAAGATGTCCTTGTACCTCAAAGCCCTAGGTTATCATGTTTATCTTGCCACTACTAATAATGCATATTGTTTAGATGGTAAGAATTTTGAGGCTAATGCAAAAGCCCTTCATGCTTTAAAGTCAACCCTAGATGATGTCTATTTATCTAGAGTTTCTAACTTTGATTCGGCTTTTGTAGTTTGGAATACCCTCCTCTCCTTTGGCAAAAATGATCAATACTATGCGGGGAGTGATTCGGATGTTGGAAGCGACACCTCCAACAAGTGCTACATGGTCCAAGGGATAACCCCCTTGAGGTAAACTCCGAATCCGATGATGAAGACATGTCATATGATGAGCTTTCTACATTTTGTCAATTATTGCTTGAAAGACATGACATGATTAAGAAAGAAAATAAAAATTTGAAAAAGAATATTGCTTGCATGCATGTAGAACAAGATTCTTTTAAATCTAACATTGCATGTTTAGAAAAAGACAACACAAATTTGAAAAAGAATTTTGATGCCATGCTTAATGAAAAAGATTCATTAGAAACTAACATGGCATGCTTGGAAAAAGAAAATAAAGATTTGAAAAATGAGAATGTTTCCTTATTTTCAAAATTGAATGATTTGTGTGAAGGAAACAATACTTTGAAAAATAAAATTGATTTGGTGGAAAAACAAAAAGAAGTTGTTTTTCAAGAAAATATTACTTTGAAAAGAAAATTTGTTGAAAAAGAAAAAGAATTTGTTTCTAAAAAGAAAAAGAAAAATGATTCTATATCTCACCATGCCTTACATGCCACAACTAATGAGATTAAGAATTTGAAAAATAAAATGGATGGTTTGAGTTCAACTTTGAACTCTTGTGCTTTTAATCATTCTAAGTTGGAGTCAATGTTTTCAAAGAAACAAACTCCACACATTCATGCACATCATAACCATGCATTTGCTTATGTCGCACAACATGATCACACTCCTACACATAAGCATACTAAGGTGTACGTATGTACACATTGTGGCCGCAAAGGCCATTTAGTAAAGTTTTGTTATGACAATATTAATTCTCTAAATTTTGCTAATTATAAAATTGTTTGGGTTCCTTACAAGACTAACCCAAAGGACCCAAGAAAATATGGGTACCAAAACCCCCACCATTTGCTTTTGATGTAGGTGAGGGCTCTCACAAGACGTGAGAGGATTGGTGCCCTGGTAGTGGATGCACTTGGACATGATGGACATACTTTTGGGATGCATCACTATCAAGGAGCTTTGGTGGGACAACCACCATATTTGGAGCTTTGGAGATGGTAACACTCTCTAAACTCCTACTTTTATGTACATGCTTTTAAATTCATAATATTCATAGCATGTTCATGTTTTATGATTTATTGTGCTTCATGTGGTATGAACTAGTTTAAATGTAGATTTTATCAAAACTTGCATATATACATGTACAAATAGTGAATTACAATTGACTCATATATGATTGAACTTCATGCTCATTTGTATCCACTATATGCATATGTATAGACTAGTTTTGATGATTCTCTTTTATACATGTTTTACCTATTTTATGACTTTACTTCATGTATATGTATTTTTAATTCACATCTAATAAATATACATGTATACCCGTGAGTCTCTTGCCTTCATGCAAACGTCTTTAATAGACTCTTTTATATTTGGGATATGTATGTGTATTGTTAGGATTGGATTAATCATACATATACCATGAAGATTAGTGTTTTGATTAAAAATGATTTTTTCGTGTTTTTGTTAAAAAATGTGACTTATGAGCTTCATTGACTATTTTCATAAAAATGCTATTTACATGATCGTTTAACACTCACACTTTTGTTAAAATCATTCTTGAGCTTTATAGACCATGAGTGCTTAAATTTTTTGTGTATCTAGTTATGATTATGAAAAACATATGATTTGATATATTTGAAGGATCTTTAACTAGTTTTTTTCAAAAACAATTTATACTAGTTATTTATTCTTCAAATAGTCTTTGAGATTGACACATGATTCTATTTTTCTAAAAAAAATTTGATGCTTCATTATTTGAATATTAGCTTATATGTTAGTTTTTGTCAACACTAGGATTTATACTTGTACATATCATGGGCCACAAATAAATCTATTTATATTTGTGCTTGAATGCTTATTTGAACCCATGAAATGTGCTTGTATTGCTTAGTTTTGATGATACATACATTCTTAAACTTATATTCTCCTTTTGGATTTGATTTATGATCATGTGTTTTCATTTCATGTATATGTGTATTTTGCCAAACTTTAAGATATACATGTATACCTCTTGAGTCATTCGCCTTTAATGCAAATCTATTTATATGGACTCAATTGTGTTTAAGAGATATGTATGTATACTTATTGTGTTGTCAAAAAATACATATATCTTGAAATATAATTTTTTTTAATAAAAAAAATGTGTGATGATTTAAAGGAATATTGAGATTTATTGACATTTCTTTTTGCTTTATTCCTTGCTTGAAGGATTTGTACTAGCTTTAAAACATTTTCATATTAACTAGTGCAATCCCTTCATTTGGTAGAGTTTTTCAAACTAAGCTTATTTTCAAATCTATTTTTGAAAACCCCTACCATATATGGGAGGATGGATGGGCGATTATGCCTTGTATGCTTCATTGAAAATCTTTTACCTTGTGCATATGAAGGGTGGTAGGTTATGAGATATACATTTGATCTTATTGTTATGTCAATTGGTATCATTGAATCGTTTCAATTGGTATCAATATGAACTTATTTTGTATATACTCATATTTTGTTTTCTTATATATGTATGTATCAATTTCAATTGGTATACTTATTTCATACATATATATGATTTTCATGTGCTTAACTTTCAATTGGTTCACATTTTTTTAAAAGCACAAAGTTTTTGATGAAAAATAAAATATTTTGATCATTATGTTTACCATTGATATCAAAATGCTTCAACTTCATATTTATTAAATGTCAATTGGTATCTATATGTTTTACAAAAATGATTATTTTCAATTTGGTATCTTTAAAAATTTGATTGTTTTACAAGAGCTCTGATACCTTTAAAAAAAAAAAAATTTTAAAAAAAGAAAAATTAAAAATGTTTTGGTATGTATTTCCTATATGCAAGGAGAGCTTAACATCTCTTCTACATATAGATTCATGTTGAGTATATTATAAATTGAGGAGCTTGACAACTCTTCTTTATATGATATACGTGTGTAGGGGGAGCTTCACATCTCCTCTTATGCATTACATATTATACGTTATGTGAATTAGGGCTTGTCATCCCTCTTTCATGTAATGTATATGTGTCGGGAAGCTAACTTAGCGTCTTCCTCTTCATGGATGTATATCGCATATAAATCTTTATTGATTGATTTACCCCTTCTTGATCTCTTTGTTTTTGACAAAAAGGGGAGAAAATTTTGTTTGATTTGATTTTACTTTGAACCCTTTGTTGATGAGTGACAAAAAGGGGGAGAAGTATTTGAGTATATATGCATGTTTTCATTGCTTAAGGGGGAGTAGTATTTGTCTTCCTTGTTATTTATACATATATGTTCTTGTATTGTAAATAGGAGAAAAAGATTTGGTATTTGAATATATATGCATGTTTTCATTGCTTAAGAGGGAGCAGTATTTGTCTTCCTTGTTATTTATGCATATATGTTCTTGTATTGCAAATAGGAGAAAAAGATTTTGATTTATGCTTGTTGCATGTTTTATCTCCATACTTGCATACATATTCATGTGCCTCATTGCCATATCTATTATTTATTTGGTATGCATGAGTTAAGGGAGAGCTTCTTTGAAGCTTTACTTTAATCCATGCATATATAACTCTATGAGTTTTGTCATCATCAAAAAGGGGAGATTGTTGGCCCAAAGGCCTATCACCCTAGTTTTGATGATGATCAACTCATGAAGTTATGTTTACTAATAATCTTGTGTTTAAATAGTGACAGATTCATTATCAAGATCTTAGTAGGTGCATAGCTCAACAAATAACAAAATATCAAGATTTGGAGCTAGCACGGTGTGATCCAAGGAGCTTTTGGATCAAGCTTGGACCAAGTTAAGAAGATGAGAAGACTTCAAGGAAGACTTCAAGAAGATGAAGACTTGTGTCTAGGTATAAGATTTAGTTTTTGTTTTAGAGTAAAAATGTAAAGGATAGATAGTTGGTGGATTGCTCAAGTAGATATCACACACACACTCTTGATTTACTTGTCTTTTCATAAAAGAATTTTCAGATTTAGAAAAGACCTTCATTTTGGAAAAACATAGTTTTGGTTTTTGGTATTCAAAGTTATATGTTTCAACCAAAACCTAATTTAGAGCTTTATGACAAAAAAAATAGATATTTCATTATGATTGTGTAGTGGATCATATCCATACACACTATGCCTTAAAAGTATATCTTGTTTTTGTATTTGATGAAGATTTGGAAAAATATATTTTGGAAAATATTGTTTTGGAAAAACAGTTTTTATCATAAGCCAAATATTTCCATTTTACAAAAATAGTCCAAACTTTTATAACATGCCTTGATTTTGTGCAAGCATGTTTGTTTATCAAGTATATTGGTTAAAACTATTTTTGTAGATTTTTATGTATTTTATGGGATTTTATTTAAGTCAAAAAGACCATGTTTTAAATCTCAGAAAACTGTTTTCAGGCTTCAGCTAGTCGACTTGCCTACCTTTATAGTCGACTAACCCTGAAGTCGGCCGACCGGGAGGGTCGACCGACGTGCACAAACGTGCATGCCTTTGTGTACTGGTGGACGGTCGACCGTGCCGGTCGACCGCTCCAGAGAGCAGTGCTCTCTGGAAAGTTCGGCCGACCGCACCGGTCGACCGTGGCTCCAACGGTCAGAAATCCGACCGTTGGCGGTCGACTGGGCGGTCGACCGGCAGCTCTGACAGACCCCAACGACTATATTTTTCTGGCCTATAAATTTGGGGGTTTGGTCATTGTTTTGCCACAAGATTTTAGGAGAGCTTTGAGCCAGTTTTTCTCATTCTTTTAAAAGGGTTTTCTCCACAAAATAGAGAGCAAATATTTCTATCTAAAGGAAGTTTTATCAAGAGTGTTTAAAAGAAAGTCTTTGAGTTTTCCTCCACCTTTCACATCCTTGTTTTTCTCATACCACACTTAAGCATCCATTGATTATTCATCCTATAGGTGTGTTGTAGTGAGAGTGCTTTAGGTGATCAAAGTGTTGTGATCACCAAAAGATCTTTTCTTTGTTCTTTGAAGAGACGGGCAAGTGTGCTCGTCGTTGTTTTGAGTTCGGGTGCGGACTCGTTGTTTGAGGTGCGGCCTCGGCGAGCCGGTGGGCTTGCGGTGTGTACGGGACTAGGGAGTCCGAGGGCTTATAGGTGTTGCGGCACCGAGGAGAGATCATTAGGATCTTGCATAGTGGAAATCCTTCGTGTGTCGAAGGCGGGGATGTAGAGCAAGTGTGCTCGAACCTCGAAACAAACCCTTTGTGTTTGCGATTGCCTTTTCTCTCTCTCTCTCTCTCTCTCTCTCTCTCTCTCTGTCTCTTGTTATATCTTGCATTCAACTATAGTGTACATCTTTATATGCTTGATATATTCTTTTGTTCATATATATACTTGCGTGGGATTGTTGCTAACACTTGTATTCAACCAGAGAGCCAACGCGGCACCTCAACCCATTCAAGGGGAATCTAGAGGAGTTTATTCCAGAGCCCTTCATGGGGAATTCGGCAACACTCTTGTGTTATACATAGTGTATAGTGTAAAAGATTTAATTAGGTCATAATTTGTTTTAGCTTCCGCATTATTTGCATCATTTACCATTAAGTGACCATTAGATTAGCCATCACCTATTCACCCCCCTCTAGGTGAACCTTCAAGCCCATCACTGCTGTGCGAGCGAGGCTTATCCTCTGCTTTATCGGATTGCTTTGCCCCAAAGAATTCGGCTTTAGCGCTTTTGCAGTGTCTTCTGTGTTTAACTGCTAACTTGCTCCAATTTTGCATTGCAGTGAGCTATGTTCGCCGATCTTGTGTCTTGATGAAAGAGACGAAAAGTTGCCTTATGCTTCCCTGGTTGAAGCTTTACTTTTAAGCTGGAGGAACAACTTGGGGCAGCTGATGTGTGTCCCAGAGGCTGTTGGCAGCCTCTTATCCGAGATGATTCGTTCTGAGGCAAGGCTAGTGGCCGCTTATCTGAGATGACCCACTTCGGGAAAGCGGACGTCACACCTGTGAGATCACTGACATCACTGCCAATTCCCATTATAGGTGATCTATCGTGTTGGCGGCGATAAGTTCATTGCCAATTTTCATCAAAGGTGATCCAGCTTCCTGGTGGCAAATTATGGCCTTGTCCTCGTGGCACAACTGGTTACGGCCTTGTGCAAGAGGAAGGCCTTTCGTGTCCAGTTGGTCTGGCTTGAAAGCAGATAAAACCACTTATATGCCTTTTGCGTAAAGGATCTTGCTGAGCAACTGAATCTGTTGTATGAAATACAACTTTGATGTGGTATCAATGTACCTTTCCTCTTAAATCAATGAAAGTTCATTTTCTGCTCATCTGATTTTTGCCTGTCTTCATTGAGAATTTGGCCCTAGCGGGGCTAAACTTTGTGCAGAGTTAAGGACAGAGTCCTTTTTGAATGGGCTTCGCGCGAAATTAGCATGTCGGCGAACTGTGCCTTTAGTGGGCTAAGGCAATCCTTTTGACGAAGTTCTGGATGAACTTGTGCGAAGTCCTCACTTTGACTCATTGGCGAGGTTAAGCCTTAGTGGCTGAAGCAGCGCTTCTCGGGAAGGCACTTTAGGCGGCGTTTCAAATTAATTTGAAACGACAGCCTGTACTCTTTTCGAGGCGTCGTTTCAGGCGCTGATTGGCCTATAAAAGCCGATCGGGCTGAGAAAGAACAGATCTTTTTTTCTTGAAATTTTTAAAGACCTTTGATTCTTCTTCTTCCTCTTTCCTCTCCATTCAAAAAGTTTGAAAGCTTTCGCAGCCTTTCAATGGTGCCCAAAAGACGAGCGGGGAAAGAAGTGGCAACTTCTGCAACGGAGGGTCCTTCAAACAGCCTATTCGGGATGACCAGGGGAGTTAATGGCAATATCAGCTTGCAATTTCTAGGGCAAGCTTCTCTGTTTAGTGAGCAGAG
Organism: Agave tequilana; assembly: GCA_038442645.1. Lineage (NCBI taxonomy): Eukaryota > Viridiplantae > Streptophyta > Magnoliopsida > Asparagales > Asparagaceae > Agave > Agave tequilana. The sequence continues at coordinate 138,064 of JAVJIF010004486.1, forward strand.
CTCTGCCGTCCGAGATACGCTTATTCACGGCGTGACCAGCACACCACGAGGAGTATTCTGACTACGGCTCCCCTTGAATATGTCGACCGTCGAACTTATAGGAAACCCGATTTCATGTTCGGGGATGCCGCACCAGATCCTGATCACCAACTACAGGCCGGAGAAGGGCAATGGATCTTCTAGTTGGGTGATGAGAAGTTTTACCTTCCATCCAACAGACGACATTTTTCTTTGTCTTCCTTCCAGTGTGTGACACAGGCTCGGAAGATGGCATGGGATGTGAGCCGAAATACCGACTCTGTCCACATAGGGAGATTGATGCTTCAATCTCCTGGTTATGTAAGAGCGGGGCCTCCTCATTGCATAATGGGTCTACATCCTGGGAATGTGTCACGAGAGATCCCAGTGGGAGAAAATCCTGCAGTGGCGCTGACCTTTGGCAACCAATTCTGCAAGGTCAATGGGAACTACCCAGCCACTGACTTCAGGACTCCAGGTTGGATTCACCCTCCGAAGGCATGGTGGAGGGATTTAACTGTATATATCCTCGCTCATTTCGAGGAGGATTTGGAGAGGATAAACTTCTATGAGGCTGTCAGGGCGACCTGTTACGGCATTGAGATGAATGTGGCGTGCTTCTACGCCATCTTTGAATTGTATTGCCCAGCTTCAGGGACTTTCTTCACCCCTGTCGGTGAGTTGGGTATGGCCTTGCATGAGATGTGGGAAGTCTCTGCTCTGCCTTTTGGGTCTCTTCCCTATGAAGAATACTTTCCGTGCGAGGCAGAATTGGCTCTTCTGGAGAAGCAGGAGCCTGCCTTGTTCAAGACCTACCGGGAGTTAATGTGCCACTTGTACATTTGCTCCAGTATGCACGGGGGCAGTAAGGGAACCTCTTGTAGCTTGAAGAGTTGGGGAGATTACTTGTTCCCAAATATGGAGAACACTCCTGAAGCGGCTCACTATGGAGTCGCTGTCGAAGACATCTTTAGCCGGATGCAAAGGTATTCCCAAAGGGATCTAGTTGTGGAAGAAGACGACGGTCCCTATGAAAAAGGCGATGTTCTTCGAAAACTTTGAAGGGGGTCTTGTTGACACTTAAAAAAGACAAGATTCTCATTGGTCCGAACGATGTCTAAACTTGTTGACATTTACAAAAGACAAGGGACAGACAAGCTGAAGACCAGTTTCCACCCACCTCCAAGGGACAAGGAAGCAGCTCGGACTCCACTGATCCAGCAAGCAGAACAGTGAACCCGGATTGTTTCTAAACAGACCTCAGCAGGTCTAAGATGCTAGCATTTAGCATTACATTAGCCCAAGGAGATAGCCTCGTTTGAGAGGCTAGCATCATCCAGAGCATCGCCAGGAAGCTAACTGATAGCTTCGCCGAAAAGCCTCTTTTCGGACCTCGCCAAGAGTTGCCTCTAGCTCTGCTATGAGCTTCAAAGCGGGCAGCTCCGTTGTCAACCTTTGACCAATCAAATCTCCTGATGAGATCGGATCCAATCTGATCAAATCCAATTAGGATTCAAATATGGCAGGTGATTGCCGCAATCTCTTGACTCTCTTGAAACGAGTAAGAGGATCAGAGAAAATCCTCCAACGATATGGAAAGGATCAAAACAAATCGGAAAGATCAACCGATTTGCCCATTTTCTAGCTCCGCAGAAGCTATCCTAGCCTCACAGCAAGGCTACTTTCCAGATTCAAACAGATTCGGTTCAATCTGTTTCCATATCTTCAAGGGGACGACTATACCCTTGCTCTCCCTATAAATAGCCCGCCAGGGGAACAAGGGGAGAAGGCTTCCAGAGATCGGCGATCAATCAAAGTGGGCTTCTGCTCTTAAATCAATCCTCTGCTGATCAGGAGAATCGGACTTCTTCATAACGCACCGTGCGTTCTCTAATTCAGAGACCTTTCAAGAGAAATACTTCTCCTTTCAGGGTGGCGATACCCTAGCAACCTCTTTTCCTCAAGGAATCTTCGGAACCAGGCGAGAAGGAATTCCTCACAGAAGGCGGTTTTGAGAAGTAGCAAGAGGGTTCTACCAATCCTCTGTTCTCTGATTCCCGGAACCAGGCGAGAAGGGAATCTTATCGCTCGCATCGTCAAAGGGACAAAGTGGCCGCGCGCTGACCAGACTCCTATCGGCACATTTTTTCAGAATCTCTGAGGAGATCTACTTGTAATCTTTTTTTAAGAATACTTGTAATTTAGCTCCTCAAACTTTTTTTTGTAAGTTTTCCCCTTTTGCAAACATAAAGGAAAACAAGATGGCGACTCCGCTGGGGACAGATCTCTCCACTGCCGAGGATCAAGTGTCGCAATGCGACGATCAGACCTTAGGGTCTATCTCTGAATTTAGAAAAGCCGGTGCAGCCAGATCCTCTCTGGCTAAATCTTCAAGGACAGTCTCTGCGGAGACAGAAAAGGTTCTTCACAAACCTGCTGCGGTCCTTTGGCGCAACAAGGAAGCACGCCCACGGTCCAAGTTCTGCACCTTCAAGAACCTAGTCGTCCGGAGCAATCAAAGAAGATTTGAAGAAGTCCTCTCTGGGGGTGGCTTGATGCTTCGAGCACGGAAGCACAAGAAGGTCTTCATGGCCAAGGTTTCAAATCAGAAACCAGAGGCAGAATTCTGCCAACACCCCGCAGCCTCTCATGTGGCTAGTCAGGTTCCTTGCGAACCTATGCATCCTCTGCCAAAGCGGATATGGAAGCCTAAACAGAAGTCCTCTGCTGAAGCTTCAGGCGTAGCCACGCCAAAGCCGCGCCTCTCTTATGAAGAAAAAGGCAAGATGCCCGCCTGCGCCAACAATGCTGCCAACCATAAAGTCAAGACGGCAATCATACCGTCGCCTAGAGCAGCAATGCCTATTGCTAGCCTTGTCCTCACAAGCGAGGCTATTGTACCTCAGCGTACTCATCGGGTTTACAGCCGCGAGGCTAGAACCAGAGCACTATTCAGTGCTAATCCTTTCCGCAGGAATAAGGGGAACGATGCGTTGTCCCATATACCAGATTATTCAGGTCCCTACAGGGCCGACCTGCGAGAATTCTTGGCGGACAAGCGGAGATTGAAGCATTTCCAGACTACTTCCTCCTGTTGTCAACGAAGTGGATGCCAGTTGGTGATGGTCCATTCTATGCAGTGTCGGTTACGACCGACCCTCGCCACTTCTCCATACCAGCGATCAGTCTTTGATCGACTGTCTGCACGCATCCCAATGAAGCATCTCAGAAGGGGCGGCTCACCAGATCCAGCCTCTGCATCCGTCAACATGACCGGAAGGGGGCGAGAGCCGCGCAGAGGAAGTCAAGCATCTGACGACACCCCTTGTAACTCCCCAGATCCAGATTACTGCCCAGGCTTAGGTGAAGTCTTGGTGCGCGAAGAAGGTGTTTTCCGAAACACCAGGTCTAGGGTGGCAATACCCTATAACTATGAGCAGCCTTCTTCCTCAAAGGCCCTGATCTCGCCACAGTCCAGGCGATCACCCCAATCATCTGATGGAGAAGATGAAGACAGCGGGTATGCCTCTTCAGCAACAGTCAGTTCTATACGGACGGACAAAGCATCGGTCAATATGGCCGATAACGCCAATGACGACCTTCGTCGGCGTTTGGAAGCTCAGGAGCAGACCTCTAGAACTCAGCAAGAGGCCCTGAACAATATTCAACAGATGCTCGCTCAGCTCCTCAGCAACCGGAATGATGATACCGGGAGTAATCATGACGAGGAGGGACATCTCAGCAATGATCCGCCCAAGACGGAGAGATCTAAGGGATGCTCTTCCCTGGATGCCGAAGTCCTTAAAGGCCTTCAAGCTCAAATTTCATCCCTGGCTCAGAAGGATGAATTGAAGAAAGTGGGGGTTGTGTTCATCTCCCCACAGGATCATATCCTTCCAGAGCATTTTCTTTGACAGAATCATGCTCCAACAATGTAGCAGAATACAATGCTCTGCTCATCGGTCTCCAGCTTGCCCATGGAATGGGGGTACGCTACCTCGAAGCTTACGGCGATTCAAAGCTGGTCATCAGTCAAGTCAAAGGCGAATATGAAGTCCGCCATGAGGACTTGGTGCCTTACTATCATACAGCCATCGAACTGGCTAGCTTATTTGAAGGCTTCTACATCGGGCATGTGTCTCGATCTCAGAACACTAAGGCGGATGCTTTCGCTGCATTAGCGACAACGCTAGCCTTGCCAGCCGACACCGAGTATCACCTCACAGTCGCAACCCGACATCTTGTATGCTCAAGCAGGTGCTAAGAGCCCGAGAAGTCCATAATGTCTCCATGAATCTTGAGACGAGGGATTGGCGCTTCCCTCTCATTGACTATGCTCTGCACGGTCTGCTTTCAGACGATTCTAAAGAAGCGGCTTCCATCAGACGAAGATCTCTCCGTTTCTATTATGATCCAACCTTGAGGACACTTTACCGTCGTTCATATGACGGTGTCCTCCTCCGTTGTCTCTCTCATTCAGAGGCACAGGAAGTGCTTAAAGAAGCACATGATGGCATTTGCGGAGCTCACCAGCCGGGTCCAAAGCTTAAAGACAGGCTGCACAGACTTGGGTATTACTGGCCGACCATGATAGCCGATGCCACCCAATATGCACGAAGGTGTAAAGCGTGCCAAGTCCATACAGACTTCATACACCAACCTTCGGAATTGCTCCACCCTACTGCTGCTTCATGGCCATTTGAAGCGTGGGGAATGATGTCGTAGGGCCAATCAGCCCCTCTTCGGCAAGAGGTCACGGTTTATCCTCGCAATAACCGACTACTTCTCAAAATGGGCAGAGGCCATACCGTTGGCCGAAGTCAAAACCTCCAATCTGGTTAGCTTCATCAAACACCAGGTCATCCATCGATTTGGTGTCCCCAGGCGGATCATCCACGACAATGGTCCTCAATTCATAAGCCAAGGATTCTATCGGTTCTGCGATAAATACCGAATTCAGAATATGGCTTCAACAGCTTACAATCCTGCTGCCAATGGTTTAGCAGAAGCATTCAACAAGATAATCATCAAGCTGCTCAAGAAGTTTGTCTCCTCGAACAAGCGAGATTGGGACGAAAAGCTCGGTGAATGCCTTTGGGCCTACCGGACTACGGTTCGGACACCGACAGGCAATACGCCTTTCTCCCTGGTATATGGGTGCAAAGCGGTCATCCCATTGGAAATCCAGGTGCCATCATTACGAGTAGCCCTGACTACTAAAATGACATCAGAAGACAATGATCTCCTGCGTCTTCAAGAGCTCGAAGCCCTGGACGAGAAGCGGCTGCAAGCTCAGCAACACATCGAGCTATATCAGGCTCGGATGTCAAAAGCCTTCAATAAGAAGGTTAAGCAAAGAACCATCCAGAAAGGAGATCTGGTCTTAGCCGTCAGACGACCGATGATTATAACGCACAAGACCAAAGGCAAATTTCAGCCTAAATGGGAAGGACCGTTTGTGATAGAGAGTCTATTCAAACGGGGCATACCGCCTTATGACTGCAGAGGGCGACCTACTCATGATGCCGATCAATGGCAAATTCTTAAAGAAGTATTATCCTTAATCGAGGATCCTTCTCTCGATCAAGTTAACATTATACCTCTGATCGAGGTCTCCGTGTCCGAAGCACGCACAAAGAGAGCCTTTCTCTTCCTCCAAGTGAGGTCATACAGCCGAAACCAACTGGGACCTGGCCGTGCACCAGTTATCCTAAAAGACAATCGAGGTTGTGCAGACATCAACCTGATAATCCGACATCCTTAACGATTAAGGATAGAGGAAAATGTTGGCCTTTAAGCCCAACATGAGTCCTCGATAACTCATCATGCTGAGGGGAATAGCATGGCTAGCCCAACTCAAACGGTAGTTGGTAAAGGCATATCAAACCCGTTGACAGCTGAGGGTTTGCTAAAAATCCTAAGGGGCCTGTTCCCACTTGATTCCCTCTCCAGAATCACTTACCAATTCTCATCCATAGAATGGTAAGACCACATATTCCGCTGTTACGTTAACATTAAACCTATGACAGCAGTCCCCTCATTTCTCCTCGTGAGAACGAGACCTCCAAAATCACCTACCAATTCTCATCCATAGAATGGTAGGACTACACATATTCCGCTGTTACGTTAACAATAAACCTATGACAGTGATTTCCTCGTTTCTCCCCGAGAAGACGAGACCTTTTCCAAATCCAACCCGACTTTTGAACTTGGTGGCTTCTCAACCAGTTATGTCATTGCGACCTCTGAACTGGCAGATAGCCAAGTTTCATCTACCATTGAGCTTAGCGGCGTCTCAATTGGTTATGTCATTGCGACCTCTGAACCAGCAGACAGCTAAGTCTCAATCTCGAGTCCTGTTGACATTTACAAAAGACAGGTCTCGATACTTGTTGACATCTACAAAAGACAAGTATCACCTATTTGAGCTTGGTGGCTTCTCAACCAGTTATGTCATTGCGACCTCTGAACTGGCAGATAGCCAAGTTTCATCTACCATTGAGCTTAGTGGCGTCTCAATTGGTTATGTCATTGCGACCTCTGAACCAACAGACAGCTAAGTCTCAATCTCGAGCCCTGTTGACATTTACAAAAGACAGGCCTCATACTTGCTGACATTTACAAAAAGCAAGTATCTTCACTCTAGCCCCGCAAAGGGCTGACCTCGAGACTGGCGACGTCCCATTCAGTTATGTCATTGCGACCTCTGAACCAACAGACAGCCATACCTCATTATCCAAACAAACAAAGACGACAAAAGAAAGAATTTTTATTAAATTCCAAAAGGATGGATACATGGAGGAGCCTATAGGCGTACATGATAAGATCGGATCCGATCTCCGAGCGAAGCTAGCCTCGTCCTCCTGTCATCAGCAGCCTGGGCCAGCGCCTGTGATCTCAGCTCAGCCTCATTGAAATCCACCGCTTGAGCCAGACGAGCTTCAACCTCCGCCAAAGTCGCCCTCTGTGACGACTCCCGCCGTGCTAATTCCTCGCTTTGAGCCCTAAGCTGCTCAAGCCGCGCAGTCTCTTCAAGACGCACCGGTGTAGCCTTGGATAAGAGGAGATTTGCTTTCTTGATCATCTCCTCGGCCATCCTAATCTTATCTTCGGCATCAAGAAGAGCACTGGTGGAAGCGTCAATTGCACTCCCAACCTCTACTTGCTCTGTCTCCAAGGAACTTCAAGTCAGAGGAGATAGCCTCAGCGGCCTCTTGAGCAGCAAGCCGAGCTTCGCGGCTTTGCGCGACAAGATGTGTGAGCCGCTCATCAGCTAAAGATGCCGGGTCGGAACGATGGAGATGGCGCCACTCCTCTACGTCCTTCTCAAGGTATCCACCAGGAGTTCCAGAGCAGAAGCCTGGTGATACCCCTCAAAGTCCCGGATACACTCAATGCCACGGGAGAGGACCATCTTTAGCTTCGAGAATGGCACAGGCGAGCCCTTCAAGACTAGACTGATAGTCTGCTCCAAACTGTTATAGAAGCTGTCGACCAGATTACCGATGAAGTCATTCTCAGCTTCATCAACCCTTGAGACAACCTCGGAGCAATCTACCATCCCAGTCGACACCGCCACAGAAGAAGAAGCAGGAACATCGACAGCAGCAGGGCAAGCCAAAGGTGACCTCGGCGGAGTCCTCAGCGACACCAGCACGTCAGCCACCGCGGAGGTAGGACTGGCAACTACCTCTGGAGCAACAGGCTCAACCACCTGAGTTGGGGAGGTAGGGCTGGTGATCACCTCAACTCCATACTCGCCGGCATCTCACTCGGGAGTAAAGGAATCTGTGGGACTGTCGTCTCCACAACCCCCGACCTCTCAGTTGTCATGGGCTGATAAGAGGGGAGGTCGCCATACAGCGCGTCCAACACAGCAGCATCCGCCGCGGTCGAAGCACTCGACTCGCCCTCTAACCTCTTAGGAGGACCCTCCGCTTCCTTCGAAGCTGATGCACCTTGGGGACGAATACCTGCAACAAAACCAAGGTCAAAAAGGAGACGCAGCAAACAGGCGAAGACCAAGAGATCGTAGTCATACCGAAGGCCGATGTCACCTCGTCAGCCACATCGGAATCCAAGGGTCCCATCGGAAAGTTCTTACCAGACTCGACGTAAATGGTCGGCCCGCTCTCGCCCGCCGAGTCCCCTGCAGACCACTCAACAGAGCTTGATTCCACAGGACTTCCTTTGGAGGTCCCAACACCTGAAGGACCGACATTAGCTGCGCCACTCCCAGACTCTTGCGAGTGAGCGGAAGAGCTGGCTGCAGCCCTATAGGTGAACAGGGGATCGTAGTGTTCCCCTTGCTCTCCAACGGCCTCAGCTCCTGCAACAAAAAGCAAATGATGAGTTATTTAAAGTGCGCTGAAGGCATATTAGATGGGGCCAATCTTACCAGTAGTCGGTTCAGCAACCGACGGCTCAGCCACTAATGGAGCAGCAGAAGGAAGCGCAGTAGAGGGTTCGCCCTCTACCACAATTGTAGGAGCATGGCGACGGGGCTTCTTCGCCAATGACTTCCTACGGGATCCACTCCCACGTTTCCTCTTGAAGTGGACATCAGAATCCTCTTCTTCCACTTCTTCCACATGTCGTGGGGGAGCTGTCCCCACTACACCAGAACCGGCTTCACGAGTATCGGCTTCATGGGCATCAGCCCTCGTCTCTGCCTCAAAGCGAGGGCTCCCCGCATCAGAAGCCTCGCTGTCATCTGCAGCAATGAACTCCTCTATGCCAGGAACACGGACTCGTTTGCCCTCCTTCTTATCAGAAGCCTTCTGCTTCATCCGATGAGAAATTAACTTCACACCCGAACGGTTGGCATTAAACCCAACAGGTGTGGAGTTCGAAGCTGCATACCATTGGCAGAAACACAGGGTCGTCCAAAGGTCGGGATCCCTCAGCGGCGTGCATAGCCACGCTCCAGTGCCATCCGCGGTGAAGAACCGCCAAGCACGAGCCCCATCAATGAGGCTCCCTATGAAAGCCAGGTCCGGTTGGGGTTGCCCACATACAATTGGTCATACCCAAATTGGCGGGCAAACCGGCTCGGGACGTAGGGCTCCAGGTAGCAGGTATTCCCACTCCTGTACAGCAAATGCGAGGGCCGGATACAAACCAGCCACTCGAAAACACCCCGACTCATAGGAGACCGACCTGACTCCACATCATAGAATTCCTCGTTGTATCCTGCACCCCGCAGGCGAGGAAAACAACGGAACAGGCTATAAGCGTCATAACGACGCACTAACTTATGGGCCTCGGCCACATAAGTTTTCTGTCACGAACGGCCTTCAAAGCGACGGAGAAGCGCCGTTTGAACACCCTGCGGAGGGTCTTCCCCAGCTCCAATCAAACTGGGGCAGTGCAAGGCGAACCACGCCATCAAGTAGGTGTATGGTAAACCTACCCTAGGATTGGGTCCGTCACAAGGCAGGACGGCACCCTTCCCTCGCCTTGACGCCATTGGCTTGCAGAAAGCCTCCGTCAGTGCACGAAGGCCCCTCTGAATACAACACACCATGGCCGGGAGAAGACCCAGACGGTGGCCATGGACCAAGCGGACGGCAGGCAGCAGCACATTCGGGTGGACGATGTCACCCGAAGAAGAAGGCACGACACACTTCTTTAACCAGATGGTTAAGAAGCCGGCCAGCAACGCCTTGCGAGACATAGGCCGACGGGCCTGATGGTGAAAGCTCCGAAGAACATCACCTTCCCGAAAGAACCATCATCTTCTGCCACGACGATGTCCTTTTCAGCATGCACCTCCATCCTTGCCAAGATGTCTTCTTCAGCAACTCCGTAATGAGCTGCCTCAGGCGCACTAGTCATATCCGGGAACAAGTAGTTCCCCCAGCTCTTCAAGCTCTTCGAGCTACCCTTGCCACCAGCGTGGATGCTGGAACAAATGTGCAAGTGGCACATCAATTCCCGATATGTCTCAAGCAAAGCAGGCTCTTGCTTCTCCAGGAGAGCCAACTCCGCCTCACAGGGAAAGTACTCTTCGTACGGAAGAGACCCGAAGGGCAAAGCAGAGATCTCCCGCATCTCGTACAGGGCCATGCCCAACTCACCAACCGGGGGAAGAAAGTCCCCGAGGCCGGGCAGTACAACTCAAGGATGGCGTAGAAGCACGCCACCTTCATCTCAATGTCGTAGCAGGTCGCCCTAACGGCCTCATGGAGGTTTAACCTCTCTAAGTCCCCCTCAAAATGAGTGAGGATATAGTTGGTCAACTCCGCCCACCACGACCTAGGAGGGTGGACCCAACGGGAGTCCTGAAATCGGTGGCAGGGTAGTTCCCGTCAACTTCGCAGAACTGAGCGCCAAAGGTCGGCGCCGCAGCTGGGTTCTCTCCTACTGGAAGGTCCTGCGATACCTTCCCAGGGTATAGCCCCATTATGCTACGAGGATGGCCCGCCCTCGAATAGCCGGACTGGAATGTCAACCTCCCGACACTTACAGACTCGGCATTTAGGCTCACGCCCCACGCCATCTTCCGAGCCTGAGTCACGCTCGCGAAAGAAGACAAAGCAAAATGCCGCTTAGTGGACGGGAGATAGAATCTCTCGCCGTCCAACTGGAAGATCCACTGGCCCTCACCGGCCTGCAGCTAGCGATCGGGATCAGGTGCAGCATCCCCGAACATGAAGTCAGGCTTTCTGTAAGCCTGACGGTCGATATCTTCAAGCGGAGCCGTAGTCAAGATGCTCCGCATGGCCTGCGGACGACCGTCCTGGATGAGCGTATCCCGTACAAGGAGCTCGGCTCGCTGAACAATGAAGCCTGCCCATAAAACTGCAGGCTGATGTTTCCGCCTGCTCGACTGGCTAGACCGAACAGACTGTTCTGGAGGCCGGAGGCGTAATGTACTGCAAAAACAGAAATGAGGTATGATTAGTTCACCAATCAAGTGGATGCGAAAGTATAAAAATTCACTAAGGCATAGCCTCGCCCAGCAAGCAGGGCCTGCAAGGCGATAGCTTTGAAAAAGCTTCACTTCATGGATAAGACTGCATCTTTGCAGAAAATATCCAAAGCGCCAACTTCGCTTAAAGAAGGAAGTGGCATAGCCCTAAGGGCTGACGTCATCAAAAGGACATCATGGTCGACAGTCGTCCTTCGTGGCCACGACTGAAGGAACAGACACATATCCTGTTCCTCAACAGGATGGAGACTGCCCAAGCAATGGCTTCCTACGGAAGCCTAAAAGAAGAACTGTTCAGTTCTTATTTCCCTGGTGCAAGGAAAATAGGGAAGTTCAGGGAAACGAGTTCCCTAATGAGGATAGATCCCATTCGATCGTCCTAAATAGCCAAATGGCTGGCTCCAAAGGAAAAGAGACCTCGGTCTCCAATCAGACAGGAAAATTCCTTACCGGTGACTGGTTGCTCGATGACCGGAGGAGGAAGGCCCTCCGCCGCAGAAGTCACTGCTTCCTTACCCGCTCGTCTTTTGGGCGCCATTAAGAACTGCAAAAGTTCTCGAAGTACTCTGAAGTAAAGGAGGAAGAAGGAAAGGAAAAGACAGAAATTTCTCTGAAAAAAGAGATCTTTTCCATGTTCAGCCCGATCGGGCCTTTATAGGCCAATCAGCGCCTGAAACGAGGGCTCGAAAAAAGGCCCATGCCGCCGTTTCGAATTAATTCGAAACAGCGCCCGAAGCGCCTTCCCGAGAAGCGCCGGTTCAACTCTACTAAGAGTTAAACTTCGCACTAGTGCAAAAGTGCGGACTTCGCACAGTCCTTCAAGGGCTTCGCCGAGAGGCCTACCTTAGCCCTCTAAAAAGCGTGTTGCTCGCGGTACACACCAGTCTCGCGAAGATCATTCGAAGGAAAGACTATGTCCTTAGCTCCGCACACAGTCCAGCCCAGCAATGGCCGAACTCCCAATGAAAGCAAGCAAAAATCAAATGAACAAGAGATGAACTTTCATTGATAGAAAGGGTACATTTGATATTACATCAAAGTTGTGTTTTATATAACACACCAAGTTGCCTAACAAGGTCATTTGCATAAAAGGCATACAAGCGGTTTTATCTGCTCCCAGGCCAGACCAATGGGACAGGAAGGGCCTTCCTCCTGCATAAGACCATAATCAGTGGTGCCGCAAGGACATGGTCATTTTTCTCCACAAAAATGGCAGATCTTGCTAGGCCATTTTTGTTGAAGCCTGGCAATAAAAACCTATCGCCGCCAACACGATAGGTCACGTATAATGAGAATTGGCAGTGGTACCAGTAATCTAACAGGCGCGATATCCGCTTTCCTGAAGTGGATCACCCCCAAAGGCCACCAAAGTTGAAAGTCGGCAATGATGCCGGCGATCCCACAGGCGACGCCCATTATCTTGAACGGATCCTCTCCGATAAGGGCGGCGGCCAGCCTCACCTCAGAACGAATCATCTCGGATAAGAGGCTGCCAACAGCCCCTAGGACGCGCATCTGCTGCCCCGAATTGTTCCTCCTGCTTAAAAGTAAAGCTTCAACCGGGGAAGCATAAGGCAATTTCATGGTTTCTTCCATCAAGTTACCAGACTGGCAAACATAGCTCACTGCAAGGCAAATTGGAGCAAGTTAACAGTCAAGCACAGAAAAAGCCGCAAAGATATTAAGTCAGATTCTTGGGCGGCAAAGCAATCCGACTTCAGCAGAGGACAAGCTCCGCCTGCACAGCAACTAATGGACTAGCTCAGCAAATGCCAAGTCCTAGCCCCACCTCTATGGCAAAGTCAGACACAGTCTCAACATTCACCAATATGGCAAGACTGGCTCAACCTTTGAAGAGACCAAGTCCTAAGTTCTGCCTGTGTAGCGGACTCAACTTGCAATGATCTTTCTGTGATCAAGTCAGAATGATAGCTTCACTGGGAAGCTATGCCAAATTCTTCTCTGCAGATCAGCCAAGTGCAAGATGAAGATCAAGGGAAGCTAATCCCTGAAGCAGCTGTCAAAGGGAGATGAATCCCCTAAAATCGGTGAAGTCGTTGAACGATCAAGACTTACTGGTCCTTGGCTGGTTAGACAACCAGAGTGGGCTTTCCCACTAATTCAGAGATTTGAGTATCTCTCACAACCAAGAGAAGAGAAGGAAGGCAAAACATTTCTCTTCAGAGGACCTCAAGTGTCCTATTTATAAGCCCATGGCCTGAGCACTCTCACCCTAAGCGTGGAAGCACGAGCGCATTCAAGGCATTTATTGCGCCTTCATGGAAGGGACGGTTTCCCCTTGGAACCGTGCAAAGGAAGAAAACGTCTCCCTCATAAAAGGCACTTATGGCGCCTTGAAGAAAGGGAGTATCCTCCCTTGGAAACGTGCAAATCGGAGAACATCTCCCTCGATTGGCGTGAAAGAAGGAATGATCCTCCTTGTAACCGCCCCACGGCAGTTGGCTTTGAAAAGGCAACAGGAGTTCCAAAGCGAACTTATTTCTTGGAAGCCCAGATGCGGAGCTACCCCGACGCGAAGCTACTCGCGGATCAGTGCAATTCTTCGGCGAATTCATCCCAAAGCAGGATTGAAGGCGAAGCTGAACTCAACCATCATGGCGACGTTCATACTCCACATACTATCACAGCAGTTCAAAGTGTTTCGGAGTCTGAGCTATTGCAGACTCTCGAAAACTTTGAAGGGGTCTTGTTGACACTTAAAAAAGACAAGATTCTCATTGGTCCGAACGATGTCTAAACTTGTTGACATTTACAAAAGACAAGGGACAGACAAGCTGAAGACCAGTTTCCACCCACCTCCAAGGGACAAGGAAGCAGCTCGAACTCCACTGATCCAGCAAGCAGAACAGTGAACCCGGATTGTTTCTAAACAGACCTCAGCAGGTCTAAGATGCTAGCATTTAGCATTACATTAGCCCAAGGAGATAGTCTCGTTTGAGAGGCTAGCATCATCCAGAGCATCGCCAGGAAGCTAACTGATAGCTTCGCCGAAAAGCCTCTTTTCGGACCTCGCCAAGAGTTGCCTCTAGCTCTGCTATGAGCTTCAAAGCGGGCAGCTCCGTTGTCAACCTTTGACCAATCAAATCTCCTGATGAGATCGGATCCAATCTGATCAAATCCAATTAGGATTCAAATATGGCAGGTGATTGCCGCAATCTCTTGACTCTCTTGAAACGAGTAAGAGGATCAGAGAAAATCCTCCAACGATATGGAAAGATCAAAACAAATCGGAAAGATCAACCGACTTGCCCATTTTCTAGCTCCGCAGAAGCTATCCTAGCCTCGCAGCAAGGCTACTTTCCAGATTCAAACAGATTCGGTCAATCTGTTTCCATATCTTCAAGGGGACGACTATACCCTTGCTCTCCCTATAAATAGCCCGCCAGGGGCACAAGGGGAGAAGGCTTCCAGAGATCGGCGATCAATCAAAGTGGCTTCTGCTCTTAAATCAATCCTCTGCTGATCAGGAGAATCGGACTTCTTCATAACGCACTGTGCGTTCTCTAATTCAAAGACCTTTCAAGAGAAATACTTCTCCTTTCAGGGTGGCGATACCCTAGCAACCTCTTTTCCTCAAGGAATCTCCGGAACCAGGCGAGAAGGAATTCCTCACAGAAGGCGGTTTTGAGAAGTAGTAAGAGGGTTCTACCAATCCTCTGTTCTCTGATTCCCGGAACCAGGCGAGAAGGGAATCTTATCGATCGCATCGTCAAAGGGACAAAGTGGTCGCGCGCTGACCAGACTCCTATCGGCACATTTTCCCAGAATCTCTGAGGAGATCTACTTGTAATCTTTTTTAAGAATACTTGTAATTTAGCTCCTCAAACTTTTATTTTGTAAGTTTTCCCCTTTTGCAAACATAAAGGAAAACAGAAGGTAGCTCTCGTAGGAAATTGTTGGCGAAGAAGCCCCGCCGCCAAGCTCCTACGATTGTCGTAGAGGGTCATCCCTCTACAGCGATTCCTCCTGCTGCCCCATTAGCGGCTGAACTGTCGGTTGCTGAACCGACTAGCGGTGAATTTGCTTCGGGTCTGGGTAAGATTAACCCCGTCCATATGATACGCCTTTTTGTGTGTTCCCATTGACTTATTATCAATTCTTCTTGATTGTAGGAGCTGAGGTAGCTGGAGAGCAAGGGGAACATTATGATCCCCTATTTACTTATGGAACTGAAGCTAGTTCTTTCGCCCGTCCGGAGGAGTCCGGAGGTGATGTGGCCGACATTGGTCCCTCGGGCGCTAGGACTTCTAAAGGAAGTCCTGTGGCATCGAGCTCTATTGGGTGGTCCACAGGATACTCGGCAAGCGAAAGCGGGCCGGCTATTCGTGCTGATTCTGCCAAGAATTTTTCGATGGAGCCCCTGGAGACTGATGTGGCTGCCGAGATGTTTGAGGCGACGTCATCTTATGGTACTGTCTTGACCTCTTGGCTTCTATTGCATGTTGTGTCCTGTCTAAGCACAGTCTTGTTACAGGTGTTCGGCCTCAAGGTGCATTAGCTTCAAGAGAGCTAGAAGATTTCCCCGAAGGGTCAAGGGGTGACATGAGCGCTTCGACCGCGGCGGATGCTGCTGTGCTGGATGCGCTGTACGGCGACCTGCCTTCTTATCGGCCCAAGTCAGCCGAAGGACCAGAGGTTGAAGGGGCAGCAGTTCTGGAGGTGTCCTCACTCCCAACTATATCAACGAGTGAGGTGCCGACAATTTTGCCAAGTGCGGAGCTGAGGGTGATTACAAACCCTACTTCCCCAACTCTGGTTGTTGAGCCTGCTGTTCAGGAGATGGTTGCCAACCCTACCTCAGCGGTGGCTAGAGCATTGATTTCCATGAAGACTCCGCAAAGATCACTGATAATCTGTCCTGCTGTTGATGTTCCCATTGCTCCTTCCACGAAAGTGCCGACCAGGCTAGTGGATTTCTCTGAGGTTACCTCTCTACCAGAAGTGGCTGAGGTTGAGAACGATTATATAGGTGACCTCGTCGATAGCTTTTATAAAGGCTTAGGCGAACTATCGACCTGGTTTTGAAGGGCTCGACTATGCCATTCTCAAAGTTAAAGGTGGTCCTCTCCCGTGGCATCGAAAGTATTCGGGATTTTGAGGGGTATCACCAGGCTACTGCTTTGGAACTCCTGGTGGATGAATTTGAGAAGGATGTAGAGGAATGGCGCCGTCTCCGCTGTTCGGACCTGGAGTCTTTAGTTGATGAGTGGTTCGCGCGTCTTGTCGCTCAAAAGCATGAAGCCCGGCTTGCCGCTCAAGAGGCTGCTAAGGCTATCTCTTCTGACTTGAAATCCTTGGAAACAAGGCAGGCAGAGGTCGGAAATGCGATTGACGCCTCCACCAGTGCTCTTCTTGACGCTGAAGACAAGATTGGGAAGGCTGAGGAAATGATCAGGAAAGCAAATCTTATTTTATCCAAGGCTAAACTGGTGCGTCTTGAAGAAACTGCGCGGCTTGAGCAGCTTAAGGCTCAAAATGAAGAGCTCTCACAGCAGGGATTGTCACAGAGGGCAACTTTGGCGGAGGTTGAAGCTCGTCTGACCCAGGCAATGGATTTCGATGAGGCCGAGATGAGGTCGCAAGCGCTTGCCCAGGCTGCTGATGACAGGAGGACGAGGCTGGACTCCCTTAGAGAGCGGCTCAGATCTTACAGTGTGCGCCTGTAGCTCCATGTACTTTATCCTTTTGGAATGAATGCAATTCCTCTTTTGTCGAATCTCCAATCTTGTTCTTCTTTTTGAATTGTGATTCCAAATTGTATTGCAATTTCTTGAGAACATAGTTCTTGTTGGGTGGATGATGAGACTTGGCTATCTGTCAGTTCAGAGGTCGCGATGACATAACTGGTTGAGACGCCACCAGGCCCGAAACCGGTCCTTGTCGTATCGAAAGATGAGACCTGTCTTTTGTAAATGTCGACAGGGCTCGAAATTGAGACTCAGCTGTCTGTTGGTTCAGAGGTCACAATGACATAACCGTTTGAGACGCCACCAAGCTCAAAAGGTGGTGATACCCATCTTTTATAAATGTCAACGAGTATCGAGGCCTGTCTTTTGTAAATGTCAACAAGGCTCGGAATTGAGACTTAGCTGTCTGCTAGTTCAGAGGTCGCAATGACATAACTGATTGGTAGTGAAAAATGAATTTTTATCATAACATTTACCATCACATTTTCATATTTATTCATTTAGTTCTGCACATTTATTAATATTTTGTGATTTATTGTGTGCAGGCCTCGAGTTCTTATTTTTATAAGAAATAAAGCTTAATGAAGCCCAAAAGCCCATATCCAAGCCCAAGTCCAAGCCCAGGTGTAAAAGTGCAAATACCAAATGTCAAAAGTACAAATACATAAGGGCCAAAGTTGCAAATACAAAGAAGAGGGAAGCATAGACTTCTATTCAACCCTAAATGCTTGCAGGAAAGAGTTTAAAGATAAATTCGGATTCAGACTGTACATGTTTAGTATTCAGATCATAACTTTTGTTACAGATATGCAAATCCGATGATTCAAAATGTTCCAGAAAGAAGACTTGAAGCCCTACAACTCTTATGTTGATCAAACTTTCCAATTCAGTCTGTAAATAATCCAATGTCGGTGATCAACAGGATAATAAATTGCAGGACAGATTTGATTTGAACTTCTATGGATAAGTGCCACAAGTCTGGAGATAAGATTTTTTGGAGAGTTGTACCGGGACTCTACCTCCTTCTGCACCTATAAATACCCCTGCAGATGCAACACAGAGAGCACATAGAAAAATCCAGCGTCCAGTAAAGGGCCAAAGTTAGGGTTTTTAGGGTTTTTCTTCTTCTTCTAGGTTAGATTTTCTTTTTATTTTCAAGAGAGGGAGATGGCTATGTTGAGGGTGACACTGATGTATGCTTCTCTTCTCCATTGTATCAAGTAATGAAGGTAATTTTTATTTTTATTTATGTCATTGCTTTACTTTTCTTTTTGTTTTCTTTTTCTTTTCTACTTTATTTCTGTTGATCTTTGATGAGCATGCAAGCGATTACCGAACCACAAGTATAACAAATTTTGGTGGTGCCAACTATATTCCATGAAGATGTTCTCCTCCTCGAGGCGTATCAATTAATACTTGCCCAAGGCTTGATGATCTAATGCGAACAGCGGACTGAGATTGATCCCATGGTTTATGCGTTCAACGCCTCCGAAATAAGGTAGAAAGTGTTAGGTTTTCACATATTTTCTCCAACCAAGGTTAGTTTTCTTTTCTTTTCTTTTATTCTATTTTTATAGATTAAATCACTATCTCCCAATTCTTTCTTTTCCGATTCATTGTAAATACCACCTTCTTTCTAACATAACTAATATTCTCGTATTAATAACTAAAAAAAAAAGGAGATAACTTGCTTAACGCTTCCATCGCAGTCCCTCCCTGAGGATCACGACCCGCATAGCCTTGCTACAGCGGATTAGAATTGAGAACTTGCACATCCTATTCTTAAAACTAAAATACTACATTTTGTGTGCAGGAAATCTCAGTCAACAAATTGGCGCCGTTGCCGGGGAGGGACGGTAAGTTTTTCTCTAAATAAAAAAAAAATTTAACTAATTATTCTTTTATTCTTTTCTGTTTGCAGGTTTGGAGAACAGGAAACAGCAGCAGAAGTGGACATATAGCAACTCTGTGCCTCTGCCCTCGAAGGCAGAGCGGCAGAGCCTGCTACTTTGCCGCAGAAACGCGGCAATAGCCGCGGATCCGCGGCAATAGCAGTGAATTACTGACTCAGTTTTTGCAGGTGCTTCAAATTAAAAATACTGCTTTTGCTCTGTTCTGATTTGTTCTGTGATATACCTGTATACTGCTAATTAATTCAACAGTAAACTATTTTTTGTTAAAGATAAAAATTGATTAGACGTTTGCATATTAGGCACGTGTCTTTTCAATTACTTTATTTTACTGTTGAAGAGTGCTGGAGAAGCAAGGTACGTACGCATTGCATGTAGAATAGGACTCATCTCTTGGTTGATTTTCTACTTTGGGTGATTCTATCTATTTATCTTGTACACTTGCACTAATTCATCTTAAGGGCATAACCCATTAACAAGATAAGGTGGGGATTTCATCACCCTTCCTTAGCCCAAAAATCATATCCCGAGCACTCACTAACCCAAGCCTAACTAAAAAGAGTAGACGTTGGCCCTAGGGACATCTCGGACTCAATAGGAGATTATCCTAAGGGGGAACAGTGCTGGAAGTTGACTCTTGCCAAATCAGTGTCTAGGAAAGGGATTGAGGGCCGAAAGCCCGAAGATTGGTGGTTATTTAATTAAGGAACGTCTTTGACGGAAAACCTCCCACCACTCTTGCCCTGACCTGGCTGATTAACTCGTGGTCAAAATCTGCACCCGACCTCCCGTGGACAGTCTAACCAGTTAGGAGTCGTCTAGGTCATAGGTCTACCCTAACTTAGGATAGAATTTTTTTTTCTTTTTGTTTGTTTATTTGTTTGTTTGTTTGTGTTGGTGTGATATGGCATATAATAATAATTTTTCCAACTTTAATCCATATTACACACCTAACTATTTTTCGGATATTACCAACCCGGCATATCATAATTTTGACCAATCTAGTGTGCCAGAATGGTCTTATCCGAATAATTATAACCCATACCCCCCATCTTATGACCATGATTTCATACTTTCAACTCGTCACAGAGTTCATGGGGTTTCGAGTCCCCCGAGTCTAATTTTCAACCGACTTGTCCTCAGTCTCCACCCAATCCACATTCTTTCAATGAGTCATACTTAGATCCACCCAGTCAGAATAGACTACCATCTATCGGGGAAATGATAAGTATGCATGAGTCCAAGCAACAATTACCATCAATAGGAGAAATGATTATGCGTGAGTCCACCGACTCACAATTTCATCACGATTACACTTCATCCTTTCAAGTCCAATCACAACACGATGCACCTATCGACTATGAAAGGATGCTTGCAGCCATGACTCAGGTTAGATTAGCCCGTGATCGTGACATAGATCTGATGGTTCAATCATTACGTTCTCACCGTTCGGCCATTTCTGCTTTTGCTGACCACTCTCTTAGAGCCGACGAACCAAGTTGCTTTGGACAACAAGATTCTATTTCAGTGCCATCTTTTGAACTTGCCGAAACTCCAATTCTTGATAATATGGCAAGTTTCTCCTTTCCTGAAATAGAACTTGAGCATGAATATGATCATGATCTTTCACTTGATGATTCAATTTTACTTCCTGATTCAATAATGACTCCGGTATCGCCACCTGATTTTACTTTTCTCGAGTCAACATTGGATCCTGTTCCAATTCATCATGAAATTAAGTCACCCATTTTTGATGATCATATTGAACTTGACCAATTGTGCAATTTGAAAGTCCCATGGATAAATTGGCAAGTTCTCATTTTTATGAAATTGAACCCAATGAGATATGTGACCTAGATTCTCACAATCTCTTTACTTCTGAAACTGATTGTACAATTCTGACGGAAGATGTTGACCTTAGTTTTGAAGAATTGTATGGCAATGAGCTAGAATTCCTTAATATTGGAAGTAAAGAGATATCACCCATATTAGGTCACATTCCATTGTGGGAAGAAGATTGTGGACTTGAGTTTCAATTTCTTGACTTGGACTCAATTCTTGAACCTAGCCCAACTCCTGAGCCCTTACTTGATTTGAGCATCTTCCTTGAGTCGGTATTCGTTCCCGTACCTATAATGTCCAAGTCAATAATTCCATCTTTTCATACTCCATTTTGGGACAAGGAGGTTGAGACAATTAACTCTAAAATTTATTATGAAATTTGGAAATTTGATGGGGTGGAAATACTAAAAATTGATTATACATATATTTTAGTGGGTTATGTAAGGAAAGTTTCTGGTGGGTTCCACCAAATTATCTATTATCTTGATTGGGCCGCATTTCGTGGACCAATTAGACCACCTCCGGAACCACCACCCTAAGGTAACTTCCGCCTTCCCTTGTTCTGTTTCATGCATATATGCATTCATTCATACATTGAGGACAATGCATGAGATAAGTGTGGGGGTGGGCTTTACTAACATATTAACATAAGTAGATACTAACAAAATTTGCTAATAAAAAAAAAATTTAAAAATTTAAAAAAAAATGTTATAAAAAGGAAGTATTTTGACTTATTTTTTGAAAGAAATCTAAGTTAGTTTTAAGGATTAGGAAAATCATGATTAGGATTTCTAAAAACTTGGTCAAAATAAATAAATTGTTGAATTTTTAGGTATAGGAGAAGAAATTGAATAATTAATTAGTCTTGATTTTTACCTTAATGAAGTATGCATACCTAATGCATATCTAGGATTGTAAGACAAAGACCTTGTGCCTCATAAAAAAAAAGAAAAAAAGAAAAAAAAATCACCAATTAAGCTGATACATGTGCCTCAAGAAGCATAAGTATTCATGCCTAAAGGTGAGTAAATAAAATAAAGTCCTTAGTTTTGGGGCCTAGTTCACTCGAATTTGAGTCCGCGGGGTGTTTTCTCACCTGGTGCCCTAAAGCCAACCGGTTTGGGAGTCATCGACTTTAAGTTCGTTACATAGGTGGATTAGAAAGCCTAAGGAAATTAAAGAAAAATTACTTATATATGTATTAACACATCTAATAGTCAATTAGTTAGGTATGAGGGCCTCAAGAAGCCTTAATGCTTATACGAAAGAAAATTAGATGCGTTATACATAATAAATATATATATATATATATATATATATATAGAGAGAGAGAGAGAGAGAGAGGCATGAGAGTCCAAGTTAAGGAATTCCTAGTATAAATTCATAAGGATGCATATGATTTTTGGTAACGAAAAAGACTATATTAGAAGTTCAATTTTGACCCTTACCTAAAATGAAAACAATTTACTTTATAAAGACTAAGTCTAAGAATGAATAAAAATGAGGATCCTAAAAACTTATAGACTACTTAGTTTCTTCAAACGTATTTCAAATATTTTCCTTTTTATGGATTTTGTGGGTGTAATCCGCTAAAAACTCTCACGAGACAACACTCGTCCTCTAGGGTAACCTAGAGGTTTAACGGCTTGTTGCACGTGCTAAGTGCAACCGTGATTCCTACGAAAGTGAGTTAGGTTAGATTAATTTTTCTTTTTCTTTGTTTTTACTCGAGGACGAGCAAAAAGATAAGTGTGGGGGTGTGATTGGTAGTGAAAAATGCATTTTATCATAACATTTACCATCACATTTTCATATTTATTCATTTAATTCTGCACATTTATTAATATTTTGTGATTTATTGTGTGCAGGCCTCGAGTTCTTATTTTTATAAGAAATAAAGCTTAATGAAGCCCAAAAGCCCATATCCAAGCCCAAGTCCAAGCCCAGGTGTAAAAGTGCAAATACCAAATGTCAAAAGTGCAAATACATAAGGGCCAAAGTTGCAAATACAAAGAAGAGGGAAGCATAGACTTCTATTCAACCCTAAATGCTTGCAGGAAAGAGTTTAAAGATAAATTCGGATTCAGACTGTACATGTTTAGTATTCAGATCATAACTTTTGCTACAGATATGCAAATCCGATGATTCAAAATGCTCCAGAAAGAAGACTTGAAGCCCTACAACTCTTATGTTGATCAAACTTTCCAATTCAGTCTGTAAATAATCCAATTTCGGTGATCAACAGGATAATAAATTGCAGGACAGATTTGATTTGAACTTCTATGGATAAGTGCCACAAGTCTGGAGATAAGATTTTTTGGGAGAGTTGTACCGGGACTCTACCTCCTTCTGCACCTATAAATACCCCTGCAGATGCAACACAGAGAGCACACAGAAAAATCCAGCGTCCAGCAAAGGGCCAAAGTTAGGGTTTTTAGGGTTTTTCTTCTTTCTTCTAGGTTAGATTTTCTTTTTATTTTCAAGAGAGGGAGATGGCTATGTTGAGGGTGACACTGATGTATGCTTCTCTTCTCCATTGTATCAAGTAATGAAGGTAATTTTTATTTTTATTTATGTCATTGCTTTACTTTTCTTTTTGTTTTCTTTTTCTTTTCTACTTTATTTCTGTTGATCTTTGATGAGCATGCAAGCGATTACCGAACCACAAGTATAACAAATTTTGGTGGTGCCAACGATATTCCATGAAGATGTTCTCCTCCTCGAGGCGTATCAATTAATACTTACCCAAGGCTTAATGATCTAATGCGAACAGCGGACTGAGATTGATCCCATGGTTTATGCGTTCAACGCCTCCGAAATAAGGTAGAAAGTGTTAGGTTTTCACATATTTTCTCCAACCAAGGTTAGTTTTCTTTTCTTTTCTTTTATTCTATTTTTGTAGATTAAATCACTATCTCCCAATTCTTTCTTTTTCGATTCATTGTAAATACCACCTTCTTTCTAACATAACTAATATTCTCGTATTAATAACTAAAAAAAAAAGGAGATAACTTGCTTAACGCTTCCATCGCAGTCCCTCCCTGAGGATCACGACCCGCATAGCCTTGCTACAGCGGATTAGAATTGAGAACTTGCACATCCTATTCTTAAAACTAAAATACTACATTTGTGTGTAGGAAATCTCAGTCAACAATAACCGATTGAGACGCCACCAAGCTTCAAAAATTGGTGATACTTATCTTTTGTAAATGTCAATAAGTATCGAGACCTTTCTTTTGTAAATGTCAACAGGGCTCGGAATTGAGACTTAGCTGTCTGCTGGTTCAGAGGTCGCAATGACATAACCGTTTGAGACGCCACCAAGCTCAAAAGGTGGTGATACCCGTCTTTTGTAAATGTCAACGAGTATCGAGGCCTGTCTTTTGTAAATGTCAACAGGGCTCAAGGTTGAGACTTGTCTTTTGTAAATGTCAAAAAGCTCGAAATTGAGACTTAGCTGTCTGTTGGTTCAGAGGTCGCAATGACATAACCGATTGAGACGCCATCAAGCTCAAGGTTGGTGATACTATCTTTGTAAATGTCAATAAGTATCGAGACCTGTCTTTGTAAATGTCAACAGGGCTCAAGGTTGAGACTTGTCTTTTGTAAATGTCAACAAGCTCGAATTGAGACTTGGCTGTCTGCTGGTTCAGAGGTCGCAATGACATAACCAAATGAGACGCCACCAAGCTCAAGGTTGTAATGAAATTAGGAAAAGGTCTCGTTTTCACGGGGAGAAACGAGAAAATCACTGTCATAGGTTTAGTGTTAACGTAACAGCGAAATGCATATGTGGTCTTACCATTCTATGGATGAGAATTGGTAAGTGATTTTGGAGAGCTCTTTTTCACGGGGAGAAACGAGGGAATCACTGTCATAGGTTTATGTTAACGTAACAGCGAAATGCATATGTGTCTTACCATTCTATGATGAGAATTGGTAAGTGATTTTGGAGAGGGAATCAAATGGGAACAGGTCCCTTAGGATTTTTAGCAAATCCTCAGCTGTCAACGGGTTTGATATGCCTTTACCAACTACCGTTTGAGTCGGGCTAGCCATGCTATTCCCTCAGCATGATGAGTTGTCGAGGACTTATGTTGGGCTTAAAGGCCAACATTTTCCTCTATCCTTAATCGTTAAGGATATTGGATCATCTGGTTAGCGTATGTGTAACCTTGATTCTCCTTTGAGACAACCAGTGTATGGCCAGGTTCCTACTGGTTTATGGTTGTATGATCTCGCTTGGAGGAAGAGAAAGGCTCTCTTTGTGTGTACTTTGAATACGAAGGTCTTGATCAGAGGTGTAATGTTAACTTGATCATAAGAAGGATCCTTAATCAAGGATAATACTTCTTTAAGAACTTGCCATTGACTGGCATCATGAGTAGGTTGCCATCTGAAGTCATAAGGCGGTATGCTCCGTTCGAATAGACTGTTTCTATCACAAACGGTCCTTCCCATTTAGGCTGAAATTTGCCTTTGGTCTTATGCGTCATAACCATCGGTCGTCTGACAGCTAAAACCAGGTCTCCTTTCTGGAAGACCCTCTGTTTGACCTTCTTATTGAAGGCTTTTGAGATTCGAGCTTGATACAACTCAATGTGTTGTTGAGCTTGTAGCCGCTTCTCATCTAGGGCTTCGAGCTCTTGAAGACGCAATCGATCATTGTCCTCTAATGTGATCTTAGTAGTCAGAGCGACTCGTAATGATGGCATCTGGATTTCCAATGGGATGACTGTTTCGCACCCATATACCAGGGAAAAAGGCGTATTGCCTGTCGGTGTCCGAACCGTGGTTCGGTATGCCCAAAGACATTCACCGAGCTTTTCGTCCTTATTCGAGGAGACGAACTTCTTGAGTAGCTTGATGATCATTTTGTTGAATGCTTCCGCCAAGCCATTAGCGGCGAAATTATAGGCAGTTGAAGCCACATTTTGAATTCGGTATTTATCGCAGAACCGATAGAATACCTGGCTTATGAATTGGGGACCATTGTCGTGGATGATCCGCCTAGGGACACCAAATCGATGGATGACATGGTGTTTGATGAAATTAACCACATTAGAGGTTTTGACTTCAACCAGTGGTATGACTTCTGCCCACTTTGAAAAGTAATTGGTTATTGCCAGGATAAACCGGTGACCTCTTGTCGAAGAGGGCTGATTGGCCCTACGACATCTATTCCCCATGCTTCAAATGGCCATGAAGCAACAGTCGGGTGGAGCAACTCTGAAGGCTGGTGTATGAAATCTGCATGGATTTGACACGCTTTACACCTTCGTGCATATTGGATGGCATCGGCTATCATAGTTGGCCAATAGTATCCAAGTCTGTGCAACCTGTCCTTAAGTTTTGGACCTGGCTGATGAGCGCCACAAATGCCATCGTGCGCTTCTTGGAGCACTTCCTGTGCCTCTGAATGAGAAAGACAACGGAGGAGAAGACCGTCATATGAACGACGGTAAAGTGTCTTCAAAGTTGGATCGTAGTAGAACCGGAGAGACCTTCGTCTGACAGACGCCGCTTCCTTAGGATCGTCTGGAAGCAGACCGTGCAGAGCATAGTCGATGAGAGGAAATCGCCAATCTCTCGGCTCAAGATCCATGGAGACGTTATAGACTTCTCGAGTTCTTAGCATATGCTTAGAGCATACAAGATGTCGAGTTACGACTGTGAGGTGATACTCGGTATCAGCTGGCAAGGCTAGTGTCGTAGCTAATGCAGCAGAGCGTCTGCCTTGGTATTTTGAGATCGAGACACATGCCCAATGTAGAAGCCTTCAAGTAGGTTAGCCAATTCGATGGTTGTATGGTAATAAGGTACCAAGTCTTCGTGGCAGACCTCGTATTCGCCTTTACCTGATTGATGATCAGTTTTGAATCGCCATAAGCTTCGAGGTAGCGTACCCCCATTCCATGGGCGAGTTGAAGACCGATGAGCAGAGCATTATATTCTGCTATATTGTTGGAGCATGATTCTGTCAAAGAAAATGCTCTGGGAAGAACATGGTCCTGCGGGAGATAAATACAACCCCCACTCCGGCAATAATCTTGCCTTTAGGGCCCATTCGCGATGCTCCATCAACGAACATCTGCCACACTTTCTCTTCTGAGGTTGCATAAGACTCGAAGACTTCATCAGGGATGTCTTCGTGAAGTTTTGAATGTTCCGGAACTGGATGAGCAGCTAAGAACTCTGCAAGGGCCTGGCCTTTAACCGCCTTCTGAGGGGTGAAGATCATGTCGTATTGAGACAATAAAAGTGCCCACTTAGCCAATCTTGAATTCAATGATCCTGGCTTTGTCATAAGAAGACGCAATGGGTTTACTCTGAAGATGACATGTATGGTCTGGCCGACCAAATAATGTCGTGTCTTCTGAACAGCGAAGACGAGAGCTAAACACTCTTTCTCGATAGGGTTGTAGCGAGATTCCGCTCCTATGAGAGTTCTACTCAGGTAATAAATGGCCTGCTCGTGGCCATTGTCGTCCTTTTGAGCGAGGAGGGCACCGAGGGAGTAGTCCATAGTTTTTACATAAAGCAAGAACGGTTTCCTTGATGTAGGGGCCACTAAGACTGGAGGCTTTGTGAGGTACCTCTTGATGTCTTCATAAGCTTCCTGACAAGCTTGATCCCATACGAAGGAAGCACCCTTTTTCATGAGTCGGGTGAACGGTTGACAGCGGCCTTAGAGATTTGCAATGAATCTTCTGATATAAGCCAGCCTGCCTTGCAAGCCTCTGAGCTCTTTGAGATTCCTTGGTGGATGCATGCTCTGGATGGCTTTGACTTTGTCTGGGTCAAGATGAATTCCTTTTGATGTGACAATAACCCAAGGAACTTGCCACTTGACACTCCCAAAAAGGATTTTGTCGGGTTCATTTTCAGTTGATGAGCCCGCATTATGTCGAACATCGTTCTCAGATCGCGAAAATGGTCATCCTTATTGCGGCTTTTGACAGCAATGTCATCGACATAGCATTCCACCGTTTTTCGAAGATGGTCGCGGAAGATTGTACTCATTGCCCGCTGATAGGTTGCTCCCGCGTTCTTCAGTCCGAAGGGCATTACAGTGTAACAGTATACCCCCAATGGTGTTCGAAACGAAGTATGCTTCTCGTCGTCGGGATACATCTTATTCTGGTTGTATCCTGAAAAGCCGTCCATGAAAGACATTCTTTCGAACCCGCATGTGTTGTCAATCATGACGTCGGTGATGGGCAGTGGGAATTTGTCTTTTGGACAGGCCGTATTGAGATCACGGTAGTCGATGCATATCTGTATTTTCCCGTTCTTCTTGAGGACGGGGACGATGTTAGCTACCCAATCTGGATGTTGTTCCTCCCGGATGAAGCCACATGCAATGAGCTTGTGAACTTCGGCTTCAATAGCTTCCATAATGTTCGGGCGAAACCGACGTTGTTGCTGCTTGACTGGCTTGACGTCAGGCTTGATGTTTAGACGGTGCATAGCGACCTGTGGATCAAGTCCGGGCATATCTTCGTAGCTCCATGCGAAGACATCTATATACTCTTTATGAGCATTATCAATTCTTCCTTCTCTGTAAGTGATAGGCTCTCACTTATAAAGATGGGCTTGGGATGTGTTGCCCAAAGGCCATTAGCTCAATATCCCGATGAATATTTTGATGATAGCAAACCATATTTAGTTATGTATTTAACAATTTTGTTTTAAAGAATTTCAGGTTCAAAACAAGTTGATTTGACGGCTCCACTATCAAGACTCACAAGTTTGGACGCTGCTAAAGATTTGCATTCTCAAGCCAAGCACAATAGAAAGCTTCGGAATCAAGACATTGAAGAAAAGTCCAAGATTTGTATTTTACTTTTCTTTTAGACTTTTTGTCAAAACTAGATGTTAGAAGTAGATTTATGGGATTGTCACTCACACACATTTTAGTTTGCTTCATGGCTTCAAAAAGAATTTCTATTTCAGATTATTTCCAACTTAGGTTTTAGAGTTAACATGTTTTGGAAATTAGTTTTAGAAATATCAAGTTTTGGAAAAAACGATTTTTGGAAAAACAAGTTTTTGTTAAAAGGATTTTTCTATCAAAATGATATAACATGTTTGAGTATTGATCTATGATCATACTCTTGGTTTAATAAGTCTAGTACCTCTTTTATAAAGATCCTTAAACCTTAAAGTCAAAACCCATTCCTTTTTCTGGTTTCTGCAGAGTCTGTTTTATCAGACCTGACAGAGGCCGGTCGACCGCTCGGGTCGACCGACATGCACGCTGTGCATGTGTGCACGTCGCCGACCGCTCGGGTCACCGGGCACTTGACAGTGCTCTCTGTTTGTTTGGGTCGACCGGGGCGGTCGACCGGTTCCCCCAACGGTCAGAAATATGACCGTCGGTGGTCGACCGACCGGTCGACCGCAGCTGTCAGAAAAGTCTGACAGACTCCAACAGCTATATTTTTCTGACTGTTTTTGTTGGGATCTTCACCCAATGAATTTCTCCACTAGTTTTACCCTGTCTTCCATCCCCTATAAATAGGTGGTCACTTCAACATGATATGACAACAATTTACACAACAATTTTACAAGTGATTTTTCAAGCTTTCATTTTAGAAAAAGATTTCCAAAGCCAAAATTTCCAAACACCCTCTTGAAGCTAACTCCTCTACTTCACTCTAGTTTTTGCACTTCACAATCCCAAGTTCTACTTCTACATTTTGGTTATAGGATTGTGCTAAGTGAGCTATTTGTGATCAAGTGTGATCATCTTTCTTCTTGAGCGAAGTTGTAGAGGCATCGGCCTCAGCGAGCGAGTGTGCTCCGGGTGGTGTTGCGGCATCACGAGAGATAGGACAAGTGTGTCCTTGTATTGGCGATCCAGTGGGATTAACAATAGTGGAAATCCTTCAAGTGTGAAGGCGAGGACGTAGAGCGTGGCTCGAACATCGGAAACATATCCTCGTGTTTGCGTTTGCTCAATTTTCTCTAAACTCTAACTCTCTTTAATTCTTGCACTATTTATTGTCTTTTACATTGCAAGTTTTTTTAATTGAGCTAATTGTTAAGTAGAATTTTAATTCCGCATTATTGCCATATTTCATATAGCCATCACCTATTCACCCCCCTCTAGGTGATTTCAGGATGATCTTGACTTCCCAAGTTGACCTACATCACCTTGTCTTCAGTAGGTGGCTCGCGCGATTCGAATCTCTTTTCCCACTGGAGGTCTTTGCTGGGCCCATAGTTCCTCATTAGTAGCTTCCACGGGCTCCGCTTGACTGCTTGAGGTCACATTGACAGTGAGATTCTCGAACAACATTCCCACACTGACGTCTGAGTCCCACTCGGAGGATGAAGCTGAATGTGATGGAATTGTTTCATCGTCTTTGACTTGAACGTTGCTGACGATGTGGGTGTAACATACCCTAACCCCCTGCGTGTACTATCATAGTAATTTGCAGGCTTCCCTTTTTGCACGAAGTTCCGCATCAAACCGCGCCTTCCTTTTCCAAAATTCAGGCCTTCTCCATGCTTCAAGTCGTACCCCATTTTCTTCATAATATGGCGCGCTGGCCGCGCGTAATGAAAGAATTATGGAGTGTCTGAGTCTGAACTTGAATCTGCGACTGTAGGTCCCCGTGGTTGGGTTCTACCGAAGATTATTGGTAATTGCCCTTGTTTGGACGGAGGGATCACCAAAACGGCTCCTTCTGCGGATTCCATGGGCGTACTGGACGCACTTGGCTTATGTAAGGGCATGTGCAGAGAGCCATCCGTAATGGACTCAAATAGCCCAACACTCGCAGGATAATCAAAGAAATATTATCATTAATTACCCATTCACCTTCATCCTCTGAAGGAGTATTACATAGGGGATTATTGAGACATGCTATAATTGGTTCACCAATCAGAATGGCTGGCATGCCTGCTTCGGATTCTGAATCCGCCTCGTTGCCACTTTCATCATCGTCCGGCAACGGTTCTTTGAGTGCTCCACGGGCCTCTTGATACAGGAGAGCGTCAGTGAAGTAGTTTTCCACCCCTTTGAATGGTTGCTTTTCAGTAAAGACAGTTCGTACTGTCGCATCATCTTCAACATATTTGAAGCATTGGTGGAGAGTAGAGGGAACGATCCAGTTGGCATGGATCCATGGCCGTCTCAGCAGCAGGTTATATGATGTGTCAACGTCAATGACATAGCATGTCACTTCTGACTTCAGGCTCCCGATTCTGCAACGGAGTCGAATTTTCCCCAGGGATGACTGCTCCCGGCGTTGAAACCGTATATTGTAGTAGTGGTTGCGGACAACCTGTGCAGTGGTATGCCGAGGAAGTAAAGAAGCCTTTTGGGGATGATGCTGAGTGCGGACCCCAGATCGACTTGTATTCTTTCGATGCACGTTGAACCGATATATCCGGTGTAGTAAAGAGGTCGATCGTGCTTGTTGTCTTTGAGAAGCATATCTTCCGCCGTGAATGTAATAGCGGGCACCTTTGATTGTGCATGATGACATTCTGGGCAAGGAGACTGAACGTCGTCGTTAGGGATCTCAGGCATGCATGTCAAAAAGGATTCTGAATTGGCTAGCGCATCCCTGAGTGCTTCTCTTGTCTCTTTTGAGAGGCGAAGGAGCTCGTGTATAGTGATACGAGCTGGGATATTGGCCAGCTGAGCCAATATGTCAAACCGAAAGGGCGTGTCAAGCCCTGGGCCTGGTGGTTTCCTCAACACGTGGTCGAATCGCCCTCCTTAGGCCTCTCTTTTCCCTTGGTTGGGATTGGAGTGGATGTTGGTACTTGTACTGACGTCGTTTGCTGTTGTGTCTCGTCAATAGACTTTTCATACTGCCTCAAGTATGATTTTTCGGATCGGGTGCCTGTCTGTTGAGGCGTATCGACTTGCGCCGTACAAGCAAGCTTTTCTCCTTCTGAATCGCTGAGAGAAGCTGAAGTAAGATTGCCGTCATCTGGCAGGATGGAGATGACATTGCAAGACTTGCCCTTTGAGTTGGGTTCCTTTGAATCCCGCTGTAAGTCTTGGACGAGGTCCGGGTATACCCACATGACTTCCCCTGTCTCCAATGTTAAGGGAACAAGATCCTTATTGTTTTGAGTTGTCGCTGAAGGATGCTTGACTTCCAACTGTGGCACAGGGACTGAATAAGTCCTGTCAGGAACTGTGACCTTTTGAGTGGCGCTGAACTCAAGAGTCACCATATTGGCAGTGACTTTCTTCTGCTCCGTCTTCAACGTCAGAACCCCGGCATCGACAGACCAGGCTTTATTCTGTCCTTGAGGACATAACACTTGTCAGTAGGATGGTGGATCATCCTGTGGTAGAGGCAGTATTTAGGGTCGTTTGTGCGCCCTATCTCATTAGGACGCCGAGCATCTAGCAGTTTCATTTTGTTCCCTTTGTGGAGCAAATGGAATATCGTGACTACCTGATCGTCTTTGAAGGAGTACTACTTTGGAGGGAACTTAGGCTCCTGATTGTTGAAGCCACTCTTCTGGCCTTCGACTGCACATCTCCGGATAACTCTACAGACATAGTCTCTTTGCCTTTAGCTTGAGAAGATTGCTGTAGGTCGCTACGCCCTTTGTTGTTCATCCCCTACTTGCCTCTAGGGGCGGATGGTTCGAACTTTTTAGCCGACTTCTCGGCTATCTCTGCTTGTTCGACCAATTCCTTCCAAGTGTGGGCTTTGACAGCCCCCATGCGAACTTCCACTTGGTCTAAGAAGTTGTGTCTGCATGTCTGTAAGAGCATGGGTAATGGCATCCCTGCTAGGCACATCAAGGATAAATTTCTGAACCGTTCAATGTAGTCACGGACAGATTCGCCCTTCCTCTGCACAGTGGAGAGGAGCTTGTCCATGGTCACTTCGGTATCGTTCTCATAGAAACGAGAGAGGAACCGAGTTTCCAGGTCGATCAGGAG
This sequence comes from Agave tequilana, assembly GCA_038442645.1. Lineage (NCBI taxonomy): Eukaryota > Viridiplantae > Streptophyta > Magnoliopsida > Asparagales > Asparagaceae > Agave > Agave tequilana. Next base: position 170,401 of record JAVJIF010004486.1, read on the forward strand.
TTGATAGAGCCCGGGGGAAGACTTCGGAACCAGTCAAATGTCACCCCCTTTAAGGTGCCAATGAATAGCCTAGCCATGATGGCGTCATTGCTTATAACATTACCAGTCTGAGACCGGAAATAGTAGATATGCTGATTTGGCGAGCTCTTTCCATCATAGGTATGCAACGTTGGTGGTTTGAACTTCGGTGGATATGGCACCGAATCCCACTCCAGCGGATAAGCGGACCGCCCCTACCTTCTTTAATTCATCCCTCGAGCTAGGGATGCGATTTGAGCTTGGAGGCCCTTAAGGACTTCGGCGTCTAAGGAAGAACCCTCCTTAGATTTCTCCGGCTTTGGCTGCTCATTGCTGAAATGTTCTTCCTCATCATGATTGCTTCCGGCATCATTGTCATTCCGATTGCTGAGGAGTCGAGCAAGCATCTGTTGAATATTATCCAAGGCTTCTTGCTGGGTTCTGAAAATTTGCTCCTGAGCTTCCAGGCGCCGACGAAGATCGTCGTTGACGTTATCAGCCATATTGACTGATGCTCTGTCTGTTCGCACCGAGCTAACGTCGCCGAAGAGGCGTACCCACTGTCTTCATCTTTTTCATCCGATGGCTGGAGTAATCCTCTGGGCTCTGGCGAGGCTAGGGCCGTCGAGGAAGAAGGTGCTCGTAACTGTAGGGTATCGCCACCCTGGATCTGGTGTTTCGGAAGACACCTTCTTCATGCACCAGGACTTCGCCTAAGCCTGGGCTGTAGTTTGGATCTGGGGAGTTGTAGGGGGTGTCGTCAGATGTTTGTCTTCCCCTGCGCAGCTCTCGTCCTCTCCCAGTCATATTGACAGATGCGGAGGCTGGATCTCGTGAGGTGCTCTTTTGCGGTATTTCCTCGGGCTTGTACCGATAGCCGATCAAAAACTGACCGTCGTCTTGGAGGCGTGGCGCGGGGATTGGTCCCAGCCGGCAATGGACCGAGTGGAGTGTCACCAGCTGACATCCTACTTGTTGACAACAGGGGGAAGAGGTTTGTCTATCCGTCAACAATTTCCTCAAATCAGACCGATTGGGTCTCTGCAATCGAGCGCAGAGGCTCTTTTGGATCGCACATAGGACGATGTCCTGCTTCTTTTATCCTGCAGATGGGATTAGCACTGAATAGTGCTTTGGTTCTAGCTTCGCCACAAAGCGCAGGCTTAGCGCTTGACGAACTGGAGAGCGGAGCACGCTGCGGTACTTTACCCGCTATGCTGCTGCGAAGACAATTAGCCTTAGATGGTACTTTGGCTTCAGCTTCGCGATCACGGACCCTGCGCGTAAGCTGTGGTACAGTAGCTTCGCTCATGAGAACGAGGCCGGCGCGAGGCATTGCTGCTCTTAAATTGGACGACGATATGATTGCCGTCGTAACTTTATGATTGAGCAGACAGGCATCCTGCTTTTTTCTTCACGAGAGAGGCGCGGTTTAGGCGTAGCTACGCCTGAAGCTTTAGTGGAGACTTCTGTTTAGGCTTCCATACCCGCCTTGACAGAGGACTTAGGTTCGCAAGGAACCTGACTAGCCATACGCGAGGCTGAAGGGTGTTGGCAGAATTCTGCTTCCGATTTTTGCTCTGAAACCTTAGCCGTGGAGACCTTCCTATGCTTCCGTGCTCGAAGCATTGGGTCACCCCAGAGAGGACTTCTTCAAATCTTGCTTGATCGAACTGGACCACCAAGTTCTCACAAGTAAAGGAACAGACTGCGGACGTGCTTCCTTGTTGCGCCAAATAACCGCAGTAGGTTCGCAGAGAACCTTTTTCGTCTCCGCAGAGACTTTCTTTGTAGATTTAGCCAGAGAAGCTCTGGCTGCACCAGCTTTTCTGAATTCAGAATTAGACCCGAGGGTCTGTTCGTCGCATTGCGACACTTGATTCTCGGCAGTGGAGAATTTCCTCCCCAGCGGAGTCGCCATCTTGTTTTCCATTATGTTTGCAAGGTGGAAAACTTACAATAAAAGAGTTGAGGAGCTAAATTACAACTATTCTTAAAAAGATTACAAGTAGATCTCCTCAGAGATTCTGGAGAAGTGTGCCGATAGGAGTCTGGTCAGCGCGCGACCACTTGTCCCTTTGACGATGCGAGCGATGAGATTTCCTTCTCGCCTGGTTCCGGGAATCAGAGAATAGAAGGTTGGTAGAACCCTCTTGCTGCTTCTCAAAATCGCCTTCAATTGGGAATTCCTTCTCGCCTGGTTCCAGAGATTTCTTGAGAGGAAGGACGATGTTAGGGTATCAACACCCTGGATAGAGAAAGCAATTCTCGAAAAAGATCTCTGAATTCGAGAGCACACGGTGCTTTGTGAAGAAGTCTCTGCTTGTGGAGCTCTTTTGCGTATCGCGTCTCTTTCTTTTTTTTGTGAAGAAGTCCTCTCTCCTTGTGCCCCGGTGGGCTATTTATAAGGAGAGCAAAGGGTATAATCGTCCCTTAAAAATATAGAAACAGATTGAATCGAATCGTTTTGAATCTGGAAAGTAGCCTTGCTGCGAGGAAGATCAGCTTCTGCGAAGCTAGAATTGGCAGGTCGGTTGATCTTCTTGATCCTTTCCATATCGTGGGGGATTTCCCCTGATCTTCTTACTCGTTTTAGAAGAGTCAGAGATTGTGGCAATCAACTGCCAAATTTAATCTCTGATTTGATCTTAATTGGATTTGATCTGATTGGATCCGATCTCATCCGGAGATTTGATTGGTCAAAGGTTGACCATAGCAGACCAATGGCAGAGTTGCCCGCATTGACCTCGTAGCGGAGCTAGAGGTAGCTTCTGGCGAAGTCCGAAAGAAACCTTTGGCGGAGCTGGAAGTCCTCTGTGGCGAAGTGATTAGTCTTCAATTTCTACATTATTATGTCACATTTCTACCAATTTAATGAATAAATAGTCGTATTAATCGTGTTTTGGTCTTAATTGCAGGTAGATCCAAAGTCCAAGGGCAAAGATGGAATAAGAGGCTAATTCATCTCAATTAATGGTAATTAATCCCGCAATTACTTGGAGCCAAGCAAAGGATTTTCTAGAACATGCATTGAACTTGGACTCCTGAGCTGTCAGACAAATATTCGGGCGAAAGTACCAGAAATAGGATATACCTGGAAGCAGCTAGAAGCCAGACGGACGCGTGGACGAAATCCAGTGACCTAATTCTCTGGGATTGCCGCAAATTGCGGCAATCCTTGAGAAATTGCGGCAATCCTGTGAAGCCACGCGTCGATTTTTGACGCGTGGCCCCGTCTCGTCTTCCAGAGCCTTCTTCTGCCTATAAATACCCCTGCCTCTGGCCAAAACGCAAGCATTCTTCGTTTTAGGAGTAGGTCCAGATTTTAGTGTAGGTGAGTGTTCTTCATTTCTTTTTTTTTCTTTTCTTTGTTTTTAGATCATTGTAGTAGGGCTGTGTGATTCATAGAGAGAGAGATTGAGAGGGATTGATGTAATAGAGGTGACACTCTATGTAAAGTGCTCCTTTCTCCTCCATTGTAATCTCCTTCTCCTTCTAACATGATTTCTTGCTAACTTTTTCTTCTCATGGCAATCTAACTACTAACCACTAACCTATCTAACCACTTACTTGATAATCCACATGAATCGGGTTGCCTCTACAAGGCCTTGTTCTTGCAAGAGCCATTGATGGCCAAAGATGATGGGTTCTAACATCTAACTTGCTAACTTGCTAACTTGCTAACCAAGCTAACTCTCTTTTATTTCATGCTCTTTTATTTCATGCTAGTAGTGTAATGAGTGATGCTTGTAATAGTTTGTTCTTGTTGCAATGTTGTGATTGTTATGAACCATCCATGAGCCATGCTTTGTACCGTCTCTTTGAAGGCAAGGATTGTGATGAGGCCGAGGATCAAAATGTGAGGCAACTATCTCGAAGAGGTTAGCATGGTTAGTGGAGTACTTAGTAGTTAGTAGCTATGAGTTTTCTTTTACCTTTGTTTAGAAATCGTTTTCCAAATTCTTTTCTCATTTTTCTATCGGTGTTTTCATCGCCTTCTTAGTTTACCTTGTTCCATCTTCTTCACTTCTCTTTTGGTTTTTACATCGCCGTTTTCATCGCTCTCCTCACCTACCACATGCTTGTTTTCATTTTCTCATTCTTTTTTATTCTTTCAACATAGAAGAATTGTTAACATCTGACGTGACTAGAGACTGTTAATGCTTCTATCGCCTCCCTTCCCTGTGGATACGACCCGTTGAGCCAATGCTATAACGGAAGTATCGAGGGTATACTAAGCACATTCGAGCTTTTCATTTGATTTCATAAATACACATTTTGAGTGCTTGTTTTTCCACCCGATCAAATTTTTGGCGCCGTTGCCGGGTTGTATTCTCCTTAACTGAAGCATTACCAATCAGCCTAAAGGTGGTCAAAAAAAAAAAAAAACTTAACTACTGATTAAGCTGGTAGGTAGTGCCTTAAGAAGCATTACCACTCACGCCTAAAGGTGGTCAAAAAAAAAAAGAAAAAAAAAGAAAAAAAAATAATACTTAACTACTGATTAAGCTGGTAGGAAGTGCCTCAAGAAGCATTACCAATCACGCCTAAAAGTGGTAAGTCCTTAATTCTTAAGTGGCCTAGTTTACTCGAGTCATCGAACCCTTAGCGATGTTTTCTCATCTGATGCCCTAAAACCATCTGGTTTGGGAGTCATCGGTAAGAGACTCGCTACATGGGTAAACTAGAAAACCTAAGGATGCTAAGAATGTAATAAATAAACATTGTAAATAAATAAAAAAAAATTTATATATTTAGTAAATAAATGAACTTAGTTAAGAAAGATCCTTCATATTCATAGATGTATATATCCTAGGATTGATGCAAAATCCGTTTTTTGATCTTTTCTAAAATCTTAACCTAAAATGAAAACATAACTCCAAATAGATACTTATAAGAGGAATGAAAAATTTAGAATAACCTAAAACCTATAAATCAAGTTAGAATCTTTAAAACATGGATCAAATTTCACTAACCCTTTTTCTTTTTCTTTATGGATTTTGTGGTGCAATCCGCTGAAAACCCTCAGGAGACAACACTCCTCCTCTAGTGTAACCTAGAGGTTTAACGGCTTGTTGCACGTGCTCAGTGCATCGTGTCACTACGAAAGTGGGTAATAAATTAGTAGGATTTTCTTTTCTTTCTTTTCCTTTCTTTTGCTCGGGACGAGCAAAAGCTAGGTATGGGGGTGTGATGTTCTACATATTTACATATTTTACCACTTCCATACTATGCATTTTGTAAATAATATGTGATTTCTTACCCATTTTCCTCTAATTTTTACAGGTCCACAACTTAAAGAGAAAAGCCAATTAATCATTTTAATTAGCAAATAATTAAAAGTGATTAAATCCATAATCCCAAAAGAGCCAAGATTGAATTTGGATTCAGTTGAGATCCGCGCGCCCATAGGATCTTCCAGAAGGCCACGTGGCTAACCAACTAACAACCAGATCACAACAGAAAATCTGGGCTCAACGGCCCAGATTTTGCCGCAAAAACGGCCAGATCCTTGTGGATCTGCGGCAGTTACAGGTT
>JAVJIF010004487.1:0-272500 GCA_038442645.1 Agave tequilana
CATCATATTTACCATCACATTTTCATATTTATTCATTTAATTCTGCACATTTATTAATAATTAGTAATTTATTGTGTGCAGGCCTCGAATTGTTATTTTAGCAATAAATAAAGCCTAAAGAGCCCAAAAGCCCAGATCCAAGCCCATGTTTGAAGCCCAGGTGAAAAAGCGCAAATACAAAGAGTCAAAATGCAAATACAAGGGCCAAAGTTGCAAATACAAAGAAGAGGGAAGGATAGACTTCTATTCAACCCTAAACACTTGCAGGATAGGATAAAAGTTAAAAGAAGAGAAGGAAAATTCGTGGAAAAGATTTGGGATCTAGGTAACTTGATTCCCAAGTTATATCCAAATCCAAAGATTAAGAGCCAGGATTCAATTTCCAGAAGGAAAATCCCAGATGGACGGACCAGGAGAGGCCACGCGCCAAAGCGCGCGGCCAGAAGCCACTAAAGTGCCGCGTTTCCGCGGCGTTTCCGCGGCAAAGTGGATGATTCAGAGTACCAGATTTCGTGGGCAAGTTCATCCAGGACTCCTCGGCCTTCTGCACCTATAAATATCCCCTGCAGTGCAACGTACAGAGCGTCCAGCGTCCAGCAAAGGGCCAAAGTTCAGATTTTTAGGGTTTCTTCTAGGTTTTCTTTTCTTTTTGTAATTTTTATGTAAGTGAGGGAGATGGCTTTGTTAAGGGTGACACCGACAGATGATTCTCTTCTCTTCCATTGTAATCAATAAAAAGGTAATTTTTATTTTGTTCTTATGTCGTTGCTTTTCTTTGTTTTCTCTTTCTTTTCTACTGTGTTTCCTTTTGTTGATCTTTGACGAGCACGCGAGCGTTTACCGAACCACAAGTATACCGAAGATTAGTAGGTTCCAACGATATTCCATGGCGATGTCTCCTCCTCGAGGCGTATCAACTCATGCTTGCCCAAGGCTTGATGACCTAATGCGACAACGGACTGAGTTCGATCCCAAGGTTTATACGTTCAATGCCTCCGAAATAAGGTAGAAAGTGTTAGGTTTCGCATATTTTCTCCAACCAAGGTTAGTTTCTATTCTTTTCTTTTCTTTTCTTTTTTGTAGATCAAATCCACACCTCTCCAATATTCTTTCCCACAACTCATTGTAAATACCACTTTTCTTTGTAAATACCATCGTGACTAACAAATTAACTAAAAAAGATAAATTTTAGAGAAACTTGCTTAACGCTTCTATCGCAGTCCCTCCTTGAGGATCACGACCCGCATAGCCCTGCTACCGCGGATTAGAACTGATTCCTCGCACGATCTATTCTTAATCTAATATTCTAATTTTTGTGTGCAGGAAAAATCAGTCAACAAATTGGCGCCGTTGCCGGGAGGGACGGTAAGTTATCCTAAAAAAAAAAAATTTAATTTTTAACTAATTCTTTATTCTTTTCTGTTTGCAGGTTTGGAGAACAGGAAACAGAAAACAGCAGCTGCAGTGGACATATAGCTGCCCTGTGCCTCTGTCCTCGAAGGCAGAGCACAGGAGCCCACTGTTTTGCCGCGGATCCGCGGCCAGAGCCGCGGAAACGCGCGGCAACAGTAAGGACTACTGATTCAATTTTTTTGCAGATTGCTGAAATTTGAGATTACTGCTTACTGCTCTATTCTGTTTTGTTCTGTGATATACCTGTAAATTGCTAATAATTCAACAGTAAATTATTGGTTGTTAAAAATAAAATTTGATTAGACGTTTGCATATTAGGCACGTGTCTTTTCAATTATTTTTATTTACTGTTGAAGAGTGCTGGAGACGCAAGGTACGTACGCATTGCATGTAGAATAGGACTCATCTCTTGGTTGATTTTCTGCTTTGAGTGAATTCTATCTATTTATCTTGTACACTTGCACTAATTCATCTTAAGGGCATAACCCATTAACAAGATAAGGTGGGGATTTCATCACCCTTCCTTGGCCCAAAAATCATATCCCGAGCACTCACTAACCCAAGCCTAACATAAAAATTAGTAGACGTTGGCCCTAGGGACATCACCGTCTCAATAGGAGATTATCCTAAGGAGGAAAAGTGCTGGAAGTTGACTCTTGCCAAATCAGTGTCTAGGAAGGGGATTGAGGGCCGAAAGCCCGAAGTGTGGTGGTTATTTAATTAAGGAACGTCTTTGACGGAAAACCTCCCACCACTCTTGCCCCGACCTGGCTGATTAACTTGTGGTCAAAGTCTGCACCCGACCTCCCGTGGAAAGTCTAACCAGTTAGGAGTCGTCTAGGTCTAGGTCTACCCTAACTTAGGTTAGAAATTTTTCTTATTTGTTTGTTTTCTTTTTCTTTGTTTGTGTTTGTGTGATATGGCCTATGACAACAATTTTTTCAATTTTAATGAGGATCCATGTTACACACCAACCTCTTATTCGGATATTACCAACCCGGCATATCATAACTTTGACCAACCTAGTGTGCCAGATTGGTCTTATCCGAATCATTACATGCCCAGTCCCAATACTATGAACAAGATTAGAATAATCATCACTACTCTTCACAGAGTCAATGGGAATTCAACACCCTGAGCCATATGGTCAACCACCTGTTCAACCATTATCTTCATATACGTCTTTTCCCACATCACCAAGGTTCAGTCCTCCATTGATCTATTCGATGGGTTAGAAGAAAAAGTGGATCGGTTGCAAGATACAATGAATGATCAAATTTCTAGACTTTCAAACATTCTTGAGCATCTTGATAGGAACCAAGAATCATTCTGTTTAGAAGACCTTGATCAAAATTCAATTTCATCACATCAATATGAACTTGCTCAATCCCAATCCTTGGACAAATTGGCTAGTTTTAATTTCAATGAGATTGAATTAGATTATGAATGTGAACCCGATCCCCAACTTTGCGATTCAGTTTCCATCTTCGAATCTATGTTGACTCCAGTATCCTTACCCAATTTGGACAATTTTCTGAGCCAACATTTATTCCCATACCCATAGATCATGAAATTGAATCACCCATTTTTGATGATCATTTTGAACTTGACCAATTGTGCAATTTTGAAAGTCCCATGGAAAAATGGCAAGTTCCCATTTTTATGAGATTGAAACTAATGAGATATGTGACCTAGATTCCCAAATCTATGATCAAGTTCAAATTCCCGAATCATTATTGACTCCTGTTTTGTTACCCGACTTAGGTATTATTTTAGAGTCAGTTTTGATTCCCACACCTATCATTCCTGAACTTGAATCACCAACATTGAGTCACATTCCATTGTGGGAAAATGATTGTGGACTTGATTTTCCATTTCTTGACTTGGACCCACTTCTTGAACCATGCTCGACTTTTGAACCCCATGTCAATTTTTCCGAGTTTGTATTGGTTCCTGAACCTATCATTCTTGAGTCCAAGTCAACCATTTTACCAAGTCCCATTCTTTTGTTGAACATAGGTATAGACCATGATGACTCTGTGATGGTTTTCCAGGACTGGTCATGTAAAGGGAGTAAGTTTCACGAGAGGATCTTCCATGATCCTATTCATTCTGGGGACTGTAAATATGTAAATAAAAAAGAGGTCAATAAAGGTAGGTCCCGTGAACTACCACGTTATCTTGTTTGGGCCGCATTTCGTGGACTAATTAGACCACCACCGGAACCACCACCCTAAGGTAACTTCCGCCTTCCCTTGTTCTGTTTCATGCATATATGCATTCATTCATACATTGAGGACAATGCATGAGATAAGTGTGGGGGTGGGCTTTACTAACATAGGTAGAAACTAACAAAAATTTGCTTAAAAAAAAAAAAATCTGAAAAAAAAAATTAAAAAAAAAAAATTGGTATAAAAAGGAAATATTTTGACTTATTTTTTTGAAAGAAATCTAAGTTAGTTTTAAGGATTAGGAAAATCACGATTAGGATTTCTAAAAACTTGTCAAAATAAAAAATTGTTTAAATTTTTAGGTATAGGAGAGAAATTGAATAAATAATTAGTCTTGATTTTTACCTTAATGAAATGTGCATACCAAATGCATATCTAGGATTCTAAGACAAAGACCTTGTGCCTCATAAAAAAAAAAAAAAAAAGAAGAAAAAAAAAATCACCAATTAAGCTGATACATGTGCCTCAAGAAGCATAAGTATTCGTGCCTAAAGGTGAGTAAATAAAATAAAGTCCTTAGTTTTGGGGCCTAGTTCACTCGAATTTGAGTCCGCGGGGTGTTTTCTCACTTGGTGCCCTAAAGCCAACCGGTTTGGGAGTCATCGACTTTAAGTTCGTTACATGGGTGGATTAGAAAGCCTAAGAAGACTAAGAAAAATAATATATGTATTAACATATCTAATAATCAATTAGTTAGGTATGAGGGCCTCAAGAAGCCTTGATACTTATACGAAAGAAAATTAGATGAGTTATACATGCCAAAAAAAAAAAATAATAAAAAAAAATAAAATAAATATATTAACACATCTAATAGTCAATTAGTTAGGTATGAGGGCCTCAAGAAGCCTTGATACTTACACGAAAGAAAATTAGATGATGTTATAAAAATAATAAAGAGGCATGAGAGTCCAAGTTAAGGAATTCCTAGATTCACAAGGGTGCGTATGACTTTTGGTAACGAAAAAGACTATATTAGAAATTCAATTTTAATCCTTACCTAAAATGAATAACAATTGATTTTATAAAGACTAGGTTTGAAGAATGAATAAAAATGAGGATCCTAAAACTTATAGACTACTTAGTCTCTTCAATAATAATTCAAATATTTTCTTTTTATGGATTTTGTGGGTGCAATCCGCTGAAAACCCTCACGAGACTACACTCGTCCTCTAGGGTAACCTAGAGGTTTAACGGCTTGTTGCACGTGCTAAGTGCAATCGTGATTCCTACGAAAGTGAGTTAGGTTAGATAACTTTTTCTTTTCTTTGTTTTTACTCGAGGACGAGCAAAAAGATAAGTGTGGGGGTGTGATGGTAGTCAAAAGTGCATTTTTATCATCATATTTACCATCACATTTTCATATTTATTCATTTAATTCTGCACATTTATTAATAATTAGTAATTTATTGTGTGCAGGCCTCGAATTGTTATTTTGGCAATAAATAAAGCCTAAAGAGCCCAAAAGCCCAGATCCAAGCCCATGTTTGAAGCCCAGGTGAAAAAGCACAAATACAAAGAGTCAAAATGCAAATACAAGGGCCAAAGTTGCAAATACAAAGAAGAGGGAAGGATAGACTTCTATTCAACCCTAAACACTTGCAGGATAGGATAAAAGCTAAAAGAAGAGAAGGAAAATTCGTGGAAAAGATTTGGGATCTAGGTAACTTGATTCCCAAGTTATATCCAAATCCAAAGATTAAGAGCCAGGATTCAATTTCCAGAAGGAAAATCCCAGATGGACGGACCAGGAGAGGCCACGCGCCAAAGCGCGCGGCCAGAAGCCACTAAAGTGCCGCGTTTCCGCGGCGTTTCCGCGGCAAAGTGGATGATTCAGAGTACCAGATTTCGTGGGCAAGTTCATCCAGGACTCCTCGGCCTTCTGCACCTATAAATATCCCCTGCAGTGCAACGTACAGAGCGTCCAGCGTCCAGCAAAGGGCCAAAGTTCAGATTTTTAGGGTTTCTTCTAGGTTTTCTTTTCTTTTTGTAATTTTTATGTAAGTGAGGGAGATGGCTTTGTTGAGGGTGACACCGACAGATGATTCTCTTCTCTTCCATTGTAATCAATAAAAAGGTAATTTTTATTTTGTTCTTATGTCGTTGCTTTTCTTTGTTTTCTCTTTCTTTTCTACTGTGTTTCCTTTTGTTGATCTTTGACGAGCACGCGAGCGTTTACCGAACCACAAGTATACCGAAGATTAGTAGGTTCCAACGATATTCCATGGCGATGTTCTCCTCCTCGAGGCGTATCAACTCATGCTTGCCCAAGGCTTGATGACCTAATGCGACAACGGACTGAGTTCGATCCCAAGGTTTATACGTTCAATGCCTCCGAAATAAGGTAGAAAGTGTTAGGTTTCGCATATTTTCTCCAACCAAGGTTAGTTTTCTATTCTTTTCTTTTCTTTTCTTTTTTGTAGATCAAATCCACACCTCTCCAATATTCTTTCCCACAACTCATTGTAAATACCACTTTTCTTTGTAAATACCATCGTGACTAACAAATTAACTAAAAAAGATAAATTTTTAGAGAAACTTGCTTAACGCTTCTATCGCAGTCCCTCCTTGAGGATCACGACACGCATAGCCCTGCTACCGCGGATTAGAACTGATTCCTCGCACGATCTATTCTTAATCTAATATTCTAATTTTTGTGTGCAGAAAAAATCAGTCAACATCAATCATCAACAAAGGGGTAAACAATCAAAACAAAACAAAATCTTCTTCCCCTTTTTACTACAAAGAAACAATCATCAATAAGGGGTAAAAGCAAAAACCAAATCAATAAATTTTTCTCCCCCTTTTTGTTAGAAACAACGAATCAACAAAGGGTTGAAAACAATAAAAAAAACAATATTCTCTCCCTTTTTGCCTAAAACAAAAACAATGTCAATAAGGGGTTACAATCAATTAGGATATCAATTGAAAATATGTCAAAGTAGCATCTTGATACCAATTGAAAGTAAACAAAAATATTGATACCAATTTTAAGCAAAACACATGAAAATCTTGATACCAATTGAAACTAAACATAATAAATTTTGAATGTCTAAACAAAAATTTTGATACCAATTGTAAATATTTTTCATTTTAATCATATGATACTAAATTGAAATTATTATTTTCCATTCATAAAGCAAGGGAGTGGAAAAGGTAAGCCAAATACCAATTGAAATATGAAATACAAATTTTCTCCCCCTTTATGAAATACCAATAAAACACATGCATAAGCTTGTTTAAGAATATCAATTGAAAACTAAATCAATTGAAACAATGTTGAAGCTCAAGCTTAGCAAAAACACAAACATATATATGTATGAAAAGTAGATACCAATTGAAATTGATATTCTTTGAAATGCAAGCATACATATACGAAAATATATGAGTATACAATAAAGGTCAAAATTGATATCAATTGAAAGAATTCAATGATACCAATTGAAACAACAATAATGATCAAGTGTATACATCATATAACTACCACCCAACCATGTTCAAGTTTTAAAATGATTTTCACTATAAGGCATACATGAGCATGATCTCCCATCCAACCTCCCATTGAAGGTAGGGGTTTTCAAAAATAGGTTTGAAAATAGAGTACGTTTGAAAAACTCTACCAAAATGAAGAATATCGCAACTAGTTAAGTGAAAAATTGTAAACTAATACGAAATCCTTCAAGTAAGGAATAAAACAAAATTATTTTTCATGAAACATGAAATCCACATGATAATCAACACTCAAGTTAATGAAGCGTAAATATGACTCATGAAAACAAACACATGAGTAAACAATAAATGTGAGTGTACAAATACAATATGAAGATCATAATCATGAAAGATGGCAATAAGCTCAATTAATTCCTTGAAACAAGAAAACATGAAAATCATTAAAACTTATTTAATCTTCAAGGGATATGTATGTCCTATACAAATTAAAGTATACATACATATCCAAACACAACGAGTCCACAAAGATATATGCATGAAGGCACGTGGCTCAATAGGATGTATATGTATAACAAAAATTTGGATAAAATGGACATATACATGAAGTTAAACATAAACACATGGAAACATGAAAAACTAAATTTTCATTAAAACAAATTTCATTTCAAGGTATATGTATGATTTGTCAACACAAAAAGTATACATACATATCCCTAAACACAATTGAGTCCATATATAGATTTGCATGAAGGCAAATGACTCAAGGGGTATACATGTATATCTTAAAGTTTGGCAAAATAGACAAATACATGAAATGAAAACACATAAACATAAAACAAATCCAAAAATAGGAATACAAGTTTAAAATGTATGGATCATCAAAACTAGACTATACTAGCACATCTAATGGGTTCAAATAAGCATTCAAACTCAAACATATATAGATTTATTTGTGGCCCACTATATGCACAAATATATACCTAGTTTTAATGAAAACTAACATCTAAACATGTAATCAACGCATGAAGCATAAAACAAGATATAGATCAACATGAAAAAATGATTATTATGTAAATTCACATGTTATTAAGTCTATGATAATCATGATAGCTAAACAAAGGTGAGAACACTAAATATGGGTCCATATAAACATGGGTGTCTCAAAATGCTAAATATGTATGTCAAGGATTTAATAAACATGGCATTTTCATAATGATCATATAAAAAACAAATCATGCTAAAGATAATGAACATAAAAAAGCATGTAAACAAATGGGAGTTAGGGATCGTTACCAAAACCTAGAAGGCAACTTTCCTTGTCTCCAAAACATGGTGGTCTTCCCACCAAACCTCCCTTGAAAGTGATGCATCCAAATAATTTCATGAAGCTCGGAATGCATCCACTCCAAGGTACCGCTACTCTCACGTCATGTGAGAGCCCACTCCTACATCATAAACAAGAGGGGTGGTATTTGGTACCCATATCTTATTGGGTCCATGGGGGTTAGTACCTTCTCTAACCCAAACAAATTTATTTACTAAATTTACATCATGTATACGATCAAAACAAAATTTAGCAAGGTGGCCCTTACGTCCATAATGTGTACAAGTGTACACATGAGCATACAATGTGTGATGGTGTCCGTGAGGAGCATGTGTGTGCCGTGGAGGGTGTGCATGAAAAGATGAAATTTGTTTCTTCTGAAACATGGATTCCAAACGTGTATGGCCCACTACACATTGGCTCAAAGTGGAGCCCAAACAATCAACACTCTTCTTAAGTATGGATATATCATTGTTAATTAAAGAAGAAGTGTGGCATGTAATGGGTGAAGTGTGTGATACTCAGGGAGGGACTGCGATGGAAGCGTTAAGCAATTTTCTCTAAAGTTTTTATTTTTATTAGTTAAGTTAGAAAGATAGCGGTATTTACAATGGTCGGAAAAAGAATATGGAGATGAGTTATGATTTAATCTACAAAAAGAAAGAAAAGAAAAGAAAAGAAAAGAAAAGAAAAGAAAGAATACTTACTTGAGTTTGGTTGAAGAAAAACGTGAAAACCTTACATGTTCTACCTTGCTTAGGAGGCGTTCCACGAATAGATCATAAACTCGAGCTCAATCCCTGTGCACATTATATCGTCAAGCATATCAAGAACGAAGTGATGCATAGCTTGGAGGAGAACGTCTTCATGAACTATCGTTGCTTCTCACATAGCTTAGTTATACTTGCTTTTGGAATCCACTTGCATGTTCATCAACAACCACAAGAGATCATAGAGAAAAAGAAAGGAAAACAAAAAAAGAAAAATAAAATATAAGAACAATGAACAAAAGAAAAATATTACCTTTATTGCTTTAATCAATGGCAGAGAAGAGAAGATACATCGGTGTCACGCTCAACATAAGCCTCTCTCTCTCTTGAAAATAAAAAGAAACCTAACTACAACCTAGAAGAAGACTAAAACCTAGCTTTTTGGCCCTTGGCTCGCCTCTGGACGACTCTGTACGTTGCACTGCAGGGGGTATTTATAAGTGCAGAAGGCCGAAGAGTCCCGGATGAAGTAGCCCACGAAAGTTGGTCCATGATGTCATCAACTTTGCCGCAGAAACTGGGATTTTGCCGTGGAATTGCGGCATTTCTAGGGAATCTGGCCACGCGCTTTGGCGCGTGGCTTCTTCTGGTCCGTCCATCTGGGCGCTTGCTTCTGGAAGTGTGATCCTGGCTCTTTATTCTGGATTTTCGAGATAACTTAGAAATCAAGTTACCTTGATCTCAAATATCCCAAATCTTTTATCCACGAATTTCTTTCTTATCTTTGGCTTTTATGCTCATCCTGCAAGAGTTTAGGGTTGGGTAGAATTCTATCCTTCCCTCATCTTTAATAATTGCAACTTTAGCCCTTGCATAATTGCACTTTGACAATTGGGCTTCAAATATGGGCTTTGGGCTTCATTAAGCTTTATTTATTATTAAAATAATAATTCGAGGCCTGCACACAATAAATTATAAATTATTAATAATTGTGCAGAATTAAATGAATAAATATGAAAATGTGATGGTACATGTTATGATAAAAATGTACTTTTGACTACCAATCACTCTACGTCTCTGCCTTCACCGAGAAGGATTTCTAATCCACTAACGGAGTACTGAACTCCTCTCTCAACCTTACAATGCCACCGAGGCAATACAACCACAATCCACCTCTACCGAAGAGGGATAAGGCCCGTAGCCAACAACCAAACTCCACCTCTCACAAGAGGGAGCAAACCACAAGCCTCAACCTCTACCAAAGAGGGAGCAAACCAATCACCCGATCAACCTCTACCAAAGTGGGATACAACAAAAGCAAGGGTGTACAACTTGGAGGTTTCCACAACCTCAAACAATCTCTCCTTTTCTCTTTTCCACAAAACAAGATCCTAAATAGATTAGGATAGAAGATATAGCTCAAGTGTGGAAAAACTAAGTGTTTTGATCAAAGAAATACTCTTGGGAAAATACCAAATAGACATTGAAATGAAGAACAATAAAACAATTCCCAAAAACCTATTTCCTTTGAAAATAACAAAACACTTAAAACAAACAAAATGAATCTTTTTGCTCTTTAAACTCTTTTGAAAACTTCTTTTAAACACCAAGAATAGAGAGAAATTTTAGCTCATCAAATCTTATCAAAAACCATGAAGAGATGGGGTATTTATAGCCCCAAAACAAAACTAGCCGTTAGGCTGATCTGTCAGTCTGACAGGCCTGCGGTCGGCCGGCCCGGCCGACTGCCAACGGTCAGAAATATGACCGTTGGGGCATCCGGTCGACCGCACGGCCGACCGCCCAGATACAGAGAGCAAAGCTCTCTGGTCCGGTCGGCCGCTCGGCCCCGTCCCTGTGTCTGCCAAACGTGCACAAGCCTGTGCACGTCGGTCGACCGGCCTTTGGTGCGGTCGGCCGACCTGGCCTGTTAGCCACAATTCTGGGACAGAGACACATGTTAAAAATATTTTTAAAAATTCTTTTAAGTCTTGTAAAAATACCCAAAATAGTTTTCTCATTTTGCATTAATATATAAACATGTGATAAAAAGTTTAGCTCAAATATCAAGCATATGAAACTATTTTGTGTTTTATCATTTTTACTAAAAACCAAAACATGTATTTTATCAAACTTTGATTTTTCAATAGAAATCTGATTTTTCCTAAAACTCATGAATAGACATATCAAAATAAGTTTGTTTAAGATATGAAGCATGTATGTATATCGAACACATCTAATATACATAAAAACTATTTAAACTTGTTTTGATCTAAACTATTCATGAAAACCAAACCCAAACATAAAACTTGTGTGTGTTGTGCACTTGAGCATATCAACTATACTAAGCTTTACACATGGATCTAAAACACACTAAACTATGGATACCTAAGTCTTCTTGACGAACTTCATCTTCAAGTCGACTCGATCCAAACTCCGTGATCCAACGAGCATCGCTATGAATGATCTTGATGCTCGGGCTCGGGAATCACCAAGTGAAGGCTTCCAAACTCCTCTTTTTGAAGCAATCACCAACTAATATCTTGATCAAAGATCTGTAACTAAAATCTCAAGATAATTAGTAAACATAACTACATGAGTTAATCATCATCAAAACTAGAGAGGAAGGCCTCCGGGCCAACATAGGGAATAAACACAATATACACAATAATTCTAGTATTAAATAAGTACCAAAATATCTGCAAAAAGGGTCAGTGACTATGATAGATATGAAAACATAAAGAAAAATAGAAGTACTGACAAATAATAAAAATACCTAAGAATAATAAAAGTGGCGGGTCTCCTAACAGTATCCGGAAAACACCAAGAACTACAATACCTCGGATCTCCAATCTAAACATGAAAACTCAAGGTCATCAGAAAGCGGCCTAGTGAGTGGTAAAATGAAGGAAGCATAATATACTATAATAGTACAATCATAATAATATATAACACATGTCAAGATAATAATGATACAATATAAATATTTTAACAATTGGCATATCAATATTAGAAATATGTTATCAGTTCTATAATATCATCAATACCTAGTATGTTATAACAGTGTTACTTCTATAATACTACATAATGCATGAATATAAACCATAACAATGTCAACTGGAAGAGTTATATATATGTATCTAATAACTTTATGTTATTATACCATTAACATGTTATTATTATGAATATGAGTAATAAGATTTATTATTTAGTTATATACTAATAATATTAATTTATTTAATTAACATGTATCAAGTCTTAATTAATTTTTATTTATTTGTACTAATAGAAATAGTAGCATGACGGTATAATGATTAATATGAACATGTATATATGAAGTACGCAGAATAAACATACTACAATGTCTCTACAAAGTACAAAAAATGAGGATATATGAAATGCAGAGTAGTACATAAATTCTATGGAGAATGCATGAAGTACAAAATATACATGTGACATAGTAGTGGATAAAATGTCAGGAACTATAACAAGTATAATAAACAATAATATATATGTCCCGAGCATGTCATGTTATTTATACAATAATAACAATTAGTACCATCTGATATTTTAATCAACCTCTTCCAGTGTTCCGTACCACAGGTAGTCCATACCAGTGCTTGTACTCCTGATGAACACATCCGAATATGGTATACGGGTACAATTATCCAAACGAGAGGTGACCAAATAACAAGTGTTCCCGATCTCACTATTGTTTATACTGTTTTATTATGTTAACTGGAATCCCAATGGTCACGGACCTCTAATCGGATGAGTATATCCTATGCATATCCGGGATCACAACCGTAAACGGACTCCTAGTTGCTGAGACCAGGGACC
Source organism: Agave tequilana (assembly GCA_038442645.1). Lineage (NCBI taxonomy): Eukaryota > Viridiplantae > Streptophyta > Magnoliopsida > Asparagales > Asparagaceae > Agave > Agave tequilana. The sequence goes on from JAVJIF010004487.1 coordinate 12,966, forward strand.
TCCACTAAGAGGGGAGCAAGAAACAGGAAACAGGAGCTCATGAAGTTATATACAGTCGATAGCCAGTACTACCATCCCCTGCAGTGGGATAAACATGGATCTAGTACATCCACCCGATAAGATCTAGTCAACCATTAAGTCTCTCGTATCCTCATGTTATATTTATTATATTTAAACTATACAGTGTATCAAGAAGAAGAACAATGTATGGTATATGTAATACGATAATAATACACGAGTTTTGTTAATATCATGAAATAGGATAACGGGAAATGGATAACAAGAGATTTGAGATTCTAGAGGTGGCCCCTGTGGCTTAGATCCATGTGGCACTCAGTTCCTCACATCGCATATCAACAACTCTCATATCCAGAAATGGGAGTTATCATATAGATATCAGTAGCATGAAACAGTCATGTAACAAAAATACAGGAATATTCATGTTTAAGGAACAATGATCCATACAACAGGAATACATAAACAATCAACGCATGTATACAGGTGAATCTATATAACAGTGTTATAAGAACATGAAATAACTATATACAGATTATTCGTGTAGCAGTAATACAAATATATGAAAGAATGTTATCCAGTGAAATAGCGTATCCACGTATCGTGGTACTTGAACATGAAATTATAGTGTCTAATGTAACGGTACCTGTGTAACAATGACAGATGTACATGAAATGACAGTGTCCTGAGTGATAGTATATCTGTGTCACGGTGCTACAAGTACATGAAATAATAATATCGAGTGTAATAGAATGTCCATGTAACAATGATACGAGCACATAAAAATACAGTGTCAAGTGTAATAAGTGTACACATGAAATATAATGCTGAGTGTACTGGAGTGTCCGGTGTACTAGATGATATAAGCACATGTAATATCAATGTCCGTGTAATTATAATAGTGTTAAGGTGATATATGTAACAAGATCATGTGTCAATATATATATTATTAACATGATTTCATTATTATTAATATGATCGATATTACAAAGTAATTAAACACAATGATCTAAGTTATCATATTTAAATTATCAGTTTATTTATAAATCTTGATTTTTTATCAGTATCTTTTAATTAATCAATATACTTAGATAATTCACCTATGTTTTATATTAAATCAAGAAGTAAAATGACTTATTATCTTATTGAACATGTTTAGAGAGTAGTCATGCATATTCTATTTACAATGATTTATCAATAATTATAATTTAATAAATATTTAAAATGATTTACCAATAATCATATTTTATTACTTAAAGCAACCAATCAGTTATATTCAACAAGATAAAATATAATTTTATAAAATAAAAATCTCACATATCTATTACATGTAGTTCATCTTCATACGATCGTAATGACTACAGAATCATCCAATTCGGAGTCCAAATGCTCCAGATATAGCCCGAACACTAAAATCAAAAAAATAGGTTAAATATGTAATAAATATGTCAAAAATGCAAATGTTATAAATTATCAGAGAGTTTTATGCAATTTTACCCTTAATAAGTTTGGATGCTATTTTCCATTGAAAATTCATTCGGGGAAAATTTACAAAAATAAGTGTTGAGGAGCGAAATTACATGTAATTGAAAAGAAATTACAGGTAGATCTCCTCTAAGATTTCTAAGGAAGTATGCCAATAGGATTCTGCAGCGCGCGATCACTTTATCCTTTGATGATGCAATCGGTCAGACAGTCACGCGTCTCCTAATAGGATTTTCTTCTCACTTAGTTCTGAAAATTGAGTATTTGGAAGCAGGAGAACGAGAGAACACTCTCTCTAAGAATCTCTTCTTGAACTTTTAGCCAATCTCCTCTCTCTAGCCAACTCTTTATTTTCCCTCCTTGACTCAACAAGGGACTATTTATAGCCAAAATGGGGTATAACCGCCCCCTTGAATTCAGCAAGACTGAATTAGTCTTTAGCTTCGCGCGAGGCTACGAATGACCTTGCGGCGAAGCTATTTGCAAGCTTCTGGTGAAGCTAGTGAATGCGTGAGAACTCCTCCTCGCCGTTGTTGCTTAATTGTCTCCACTTAATGTGGGATGAAGTGGGCGGGTGTAACTGCCCACTTAAAATGGCGTTAATCCCACTAAATTAGTGGTGTTCACCCATTAAACCCTCGTGGGAAATGGTTAATTAATAACCTAGTAAAGCTCGCTGTGGAGCTAAAGGGGAAGCTCTCTTTTTAGGGCGAAGTTACCTTTGTAGCTTTATGCGAAGCTAAGACTTAGCCTATAGCTTCAGGCGAAGTGATTGCACACATTTATTGCGTTATTCTTTATTATACTTCCAAATTTTCATATAATAAATCTTCTAAATTTCTTGTCTTAAATATCTATTTTGCAGAAGATAATCATGGGGAGAAAGAAGATAAAATCAAATAAATATCAGTTAAGTTAAGATTTGACTAGATCTATTTGGTTAGAGGAGGAAGATCCCAAATCCAATTGGTTAAATTCAGTTTTTGGTGAATCAAGTAGTTAAATCTAAAGATCAACCGAGGATAATGTCAAATACAAAATCCAAATCCAAATGGATAAATGGATAGAGAGAAGATCAACGGATGAGATGAAGCAAATTTGACTCAGATTCTGACTGAATATATTTTAGTATTTGAATTATAACTTTTGCTGCTGAACTTCAAATCAAATGATTCAATATAATCTAGAAAGCAGACTTAAAGGCCTATAACTCTTAAGTTGATCACTATTTCTAATTTTTTTATTTGTTAAGTAATATTCAGCAATCAACACGCCAACAAGCTGCAGATCAGAACTGAATATCCACATCAAATCATGTTTGGAGATAAGAGGAGGATTCAAATTCAGAAATATCCAGCTTCTCCTATCTTCATACTCCTATAACCTCTGCATTTCTCCTATAAATACCTACAATCTCAAAGGCAAAGGAGGACGACCAAGTAGAGAGTAGAATTTAGGCTAATTTGTAGTTTGTAACTTAGGTTTTTTTATTTTCTTTCATGTAATTTTTATTTTCTTTATGTAACTGAGAGGAGATGATATTTTCATGGAGGAATGAGAGCAAGCTTGTACTGAAGGTGACACCGGTATAAGTGATCTTTTCTTCCATTGTTATTTGAATCGAATCGAAGTTTCTTTTTCTTCTTTACTCTTGTTTTCGTTTACTTCCCTCTTCTGTGTTTGTAGATCCAAATGAAACCGATAGCCTCAAAGTTGCCTTACTTTTGCAAGTGTCGTTGATGGCTTATGATGATGGATATCCATTTCTATGGTAGTGTAGCTTGCCCCTTCAATTCATAGTGTAATACGGGAATGGCCAAGATCCTATTTGTTTGTACATATCCACTTTCATTTTCTCCACCTTCTTTATCTACGACTTTCTTCCTAATAATTTTAACTGTTTTTCATTTTCTTTCAAAGAACTAAAAGAAGAACTTTAATCATTCTTTGCAACTTAAAAGAGTACTTGCTAAAAAAGCTTCCATCGCTAGTCTCTCTTTGTGGATCACGACCCGCATAGCCACTTATTATTGCGGTAGAATTGAGCACTTGCACTCTTTATTCTAAGTTTTGAAATTTTATATTTTGTGTGTAGGTAAAACCTCAATCAAATTTTGGCGTCGTTGCCGGGGAGGGACGGTAAGTTATTCTCTTTTAGATTTATATTTTTGGTTAACTTTCTTTATTGATCTTGGTGTACAGGTTTGACAACAAGAAATTTTTACTGCAGTGGACATATAAGTGGCCCTGAACTCTGCTCTAGAAAGCAGAGCCCAGAAACCCTCAGATTTGCTACATTCCTGTTGCAATCTGAGTAAACTATTAACATGTATTTTTTGCAAGTTGGCTGAATTGCATAGTTTAATATCTGTAACATTTATTTCCTTATTTGACTCACTGTATATACATTTCTAACACGACAGTAAAAAGTTGATTGTAAATACTAAAAATGATTTAGACTTTGCATTTAGGCACGTGTCTATTTCATTACATTTTCTATTTACTGTTTAAGAGTGCTGGAGCCAAGGTATGTGTGCATAGCATTTAGTATAAGGTTCATTCTTGTATGAAATATTACTTAAGTGTTACTTTTTTCTATATACTTATACACTGCACGAAATTGATTTAAGGGCTCGTCCAATAAATAAATAGGTGGGGAAGTCATTACCTTCCCTTAGCCTACAAACAATTCCTCACTCACTAACCCAAGTCTAACCTAAAATTGAGTAGACGTTGGCCCTAGGGACATCTCGGACTTAAATAGGAGACGACCTAGGGGGGAGTTGATTTGAATCGACTCTTGCCAAATCGGTGACTAAGGTTGGGGATTGAGGGGTGAAACCCCGAAGGCTGGTGGTTTGGCATAATTAGGCTCGTTCCTTTAAGCACTGATACCTCCCACCGATCTTACCCCTACCTGGCTGATTAACTTGTGGTCAGATTCGACAATATACCCCCTGTGGACAGTCAACCAGTTAGGAATCGTCTAGGTCTAAGGTTTACCCTAGCTTAGGTTAAATTTTTTTATTTGTTTGCTTATTTGTTTGTTTGTGTTTGACTTTTCCTGTGTGACATGGCTTATAATAATAATTTTTTCAATTTTAATGGTAATCCATATTACGCCCCGACCTCTTTTTCGGATATTACTAACCCGGCATATCATAACTTTAACTAACCTAGTGTGTCGGATTGATCTTATCCGAATCAATATAACCCATGCCCCCAGTCTTATGACCATAATTTCTAAAATAATTTCAACTCTTCACAGAGTCAATGGGGATTCATAGCCCCCGAGTTCAATTTTCAACCAACTTGTCCTCCTTATTCACCTTGTCCACAATATTTTCAAGATTCATACTCAGTTCCACCAGTTCAAAATAGAAAATCATTAATCTTGAAAATGAGTATGAGTGAGTCCAAGCAACAATCAAAAAAATCTGACGGACTCACAATTTCACCACAAATTTCAAAATAAAACTTCATCTTTTCAAGTCCAATCGCAACAAAATGATGAACCAATCAACTATGAAAAGATGCTTGAAGCCATGACTCAGGCTCTAATCGCTTGTAATTATGACATAGATCTAATGGTTCAAACTCTCTATTCTCACCGTTTGATCATTTCTGATGTCGTTAACCATTCTGTTAGAGCTGAAGAATTATTTGTTTTGAAAAATAAGATTCTATTTCAGCACACCCATTTGAACTTACTTAAACTCTAAATTTTGAAAATGACATTGACAGTTTGGTAAGTTATCCCTTTTCTAAAATTAAACTTGAGCATAAATATGATCCAGAACCTCAACTTGGTGATTCAATTCTCCTTTTTGATTCAATAATGACTCTGATGTCGTCACCTGATCTTAATCTTTTTCCCGAGTCAACATTGGATCCTGTGCCAATTCAACATGAAACTGAATCGCCAATCTTCTATGATCATCATATTGAACTTGACCAATTTCATACTTTTGAAAGTTTGATAAATTGGCAAGTTCTCATTTTTATGAAATTAAACTCAATGAGAAATGTGACCTAGATTCTCCAATTTGTGATCCAGTTAAAATTCTTGAATCAATATTAACTCCTATTTTGTTACCCAACTTGAGTAATATTTTAGAGTCTGTTTCGCTTCCCACACCTATCATTTGTGAACTTGAATTACCAATGTTAAGTCGCATTCCGTTGTGGAGAAATGAATGTAGACTTGAGTTTCAACTTCTTGATTTGGACCCACTTCCTGAACCAATCTTGACTCCTGAACCTTTACTTGACTCAAGTCTCTTGTACTTTCTAAGTCCAAATCAATCATTCCATCTTTTCACACTCCATTTGGGGACAAGAGTGTTGATAAAATTGATTCTGAAATTATTTGTGAAATTTAAAAATTAGATTGGGTAAAATTCTTAATTAACATCATTCATATATACATCATTATAGTAGGTTATATTAGAAAGGTTTCTGGTGGGTTCCTCCAAACTCTACACAAATTAGATTGGGCCGCATTTCGTGGACCAATTAGACCACCACAGGACCACCACCTTAAGATAATATTTTCCTTCCCTTTCTTCTTTTTCATGCATCTATGCATTAATTCATACATTGAGGACAATGCATGAGATAGGTGTGAGAGAGGGTTCTAATATAACTTAGGTTTTCTTTTTATTATTTAAAAAAATTAACTTTTAAAAACTTTTTGAAAATAGAAATAATATTTTGACATATTTTTTGTAAGAACTTAAGTCAATTTTAAGGAATAGAAAAATCAAAATTAGGATTTCTTATACTTGGTTAAAATAAGATCATTTGTTTAATTTCTAAGGTTAGGAAGAAAATTTGTGAAAGTAATTTAGTTTGATTTTTACTTTGATAATATATGCATGCTTTATACACTTACACACTTAGGGTTCAAAAACAAAGATTCTTATGCCTTATTAAAAAAAAGAAATATATATATAAATCCTTCGATTAAGCTGGGTATTTGTGCCTCATAAAGCATAAATATTCACGCCTAAAGGCGGTTCATATAATAAAATCCTTAGTTTTGTGGCCTTATTGCTCGAGTCCTTAAATCCTTGGGGTGTCTTCTCACCCGGTGCCCTAAGACCGTTTGATTTAAGAGTCACTGATTAAAGGCTCATTACATGGGCAGATTAGAAAGCCTAATAGAACTAAGAAATATTACCACCAAAAACAAAAAAATAAATAAGGCATAAGAGTTAAAATTAAAAAACCCTTAGTTAAAACTTCATGGTCACGAAAGTGCATATGACTTAGGATAAAGTAATAGACTAGATGAGAAGTATAATATGACTCCTTACTTTGATTGATAACAAATTTTTGAATAGAGACTAAGTTTAGGAATAAAAAATTCGATTTTCCTATAACTTATAGATTACTTAATTCTTACAATAATATTTCAAATATTTTTTTCTTTCAAAATGTATTTTAAAATACTAACATTTTTCTCTTTCTTTATGAATTTTGTGGGTGTAATCTACTGAAAACCCTCACGAGACAAAACTCGTCTTCTAGGGGGAAACCTAGAGGCTTAACGGCTTGTTGCACATGCTCAGTGCAATCGCGTAACCTACAAAAGCGGTCTAATAATCTTTAATTTAGTTTTGTTGTTTTGCTCGAGGACGAGCAAAAGATAGGTGTGAGGGTGTGATTGCACACATTTATTGCATTATTCTTTATTATATTTTCACATTTATCATATAATATATCTACTAAATTCTTTATCTTAAATGTCTATTTTGCAGAAGATAATCATGGGGAGAAAGAGGATAAAATCAAATAAATATCAGTTAAATTCAGATTTAACTTGATCTATTTGGTTAGAGGAGGAAGATCCCAAATTCAATTGGTTAAATTTAGTTTTTAATGAATCAAGTGGTTAAATCTAAAGATCAACCGAGAATAACATCAAATACAGAGTCCAAATCCAAATGGATAAATGGATATAGAGAAGATCAATAGATAAGATGAACCAAATTTAACTTAGATTCTGACTGAATACATTTTAGTATTTGAATCATAACTCTCGCTACCAAAATGCAAATCTAATGATTCAAGATAATCCAAAAAGAAGACTTAATGGCCTACAACTCTTAAGTTGATCACTATTTTTAATTCTGTCATTTGATAAGTAATATTCAGCAATCAGAAAACCAACAAGGTACAGATCAGAACTGAATATTCACATCAAATCAAGTTTGGAGATAAGGAGAGGATTCAAATTCAGAAATATCCAGCTTTTCCTATCTTTATACTTCTTTAACTTCTGCATTTCTCCTATAAATACCTACAATCTCAAAGGCAAAAGGGGAACGACTAAGCAGAGAGTAGAATTTAGGCTAATTTATAGTTTGTAACTCAGATTTTATTTATTTTCTTTCATGTAATTTTTATTTTCTTTATGTAACTGAGAGGAGAGGATATTTTCATGGAGGAATGAGAGCAAGCATGTACTGAAAGTGACACCGGTGTAAGTGATCTTTTCTTCCATTGTTATTTGAATTGAATCGAAATTTCTTTTTCTTCTTTACTCTTGTTTTCGTTTACTTCCCTCTTCTGTGTTTGTGGATCTAAATGAAACTGATAGCCTCAAAGTTGCCTTGCCCTTGCAAGTGCCGTTAATGGCTTATGGTGATGGATATCTATTTCTATGGTAGTGTAGCTTGCCCCTTCAATTCATAGTGTAATACGGGAATGACCAAGATCCTATTTGTCATACTTCGTTCACCTTCATGCAAAGGTGCATCGTCGATACGAGTTAAAGGTGAGCAGGCTCCGAAGAGGTAAGTAACTTTTTAGGTTTTAGTTTTTTTTTCTTTTAATTTTAGTGTAAATTACCAACACCACAATCTTTCAAATTTCTTTCAATCTTTTTCAATTTCTTTGTACATATCCACTTTCATTTTCTCCACCTTCTCTATCTACCATTTTCTTCCTAACTTAACTTTAATTCTTTTTTATTTTCTTTTAAAGAACTAAAAGAAGAACTTTAACCATTTTTTGTAACTTAAAAGAGTACTTGCTAAAAAAGCTTCCATCGCTAGTCCCTCTTTGTGGATCTTGACCCGCATAGCCACTTTCTATTGCGGTAGTATTGAGTACTTGCACTCTTTAATTTAAGTTCTGAAATTCTGTATTTTTGTGTGCAGGTAAAACCTCAATCACGAAGTTACCTTCAAAGCCTCGTGCGAAGCTAAGACTCAGCTCATAGCAGAGCTAAACCATTTCTCCCTTCTAACGAAGCTAGGGATGAAGATTCTCGTGCGAAGCTATTGGATCAGCCTCTGGCGGGGCTAAATGGGAGCTTCGTGCGAAGTAAATTGGAAGCTTCGTGCGAAACTTATGGCTTCGGCCTTTTAGCGATCTTCGAATAGACCTGTCTTCATAAACTGCTTTAGATTCTCTTCAAAGGTAATTTTGGCCTATTGTCTGCTTTTCTAGATCAATAGAGCCTAAGTTGCTACCTTGTCCCTGATCCTCAGCTTGTCTGCGACTTATCTTTTATAAATATCGATAAGTTAAACATCATTTAGACCGGTTAATAGAAATCTGAGAGTTTTATCTTTTTAGATTGCCAACAAGACCCCCTTCAAAGTTTCTGTAAATCTGCAATGGAATGGTTCAGATTTTGAAATACTTTGAACTGCTTCGGTTGATGATTAATGGTATGTTGATGTGAACGTCACATTGGTGGTTGAGTTCGACTTCGCCTTTAGCCCCACTTTCACACTGGAATAGGTTCGCATAGGAGCTACAATAAACCCGCTTCTGTGTAGCTTCGTATTTCTAAGTAGCTTCGCATTTGGGCTTCCTTAAGCAACTTTGCTTCTAGATAGAGTTGGACTATCAATGCTCTGTCAGCGCTAGCTCTACGTTCGTTGTGATGGAATGACGTTCCGTTCTCCGAGGCTAACCGCCTTTGTGAGTTACGAGAGGGATTGCTCCCTCTTTCAAGGTTTGAATAATTTCACTTGCATTTACGAGGGAGATTATTATCTTTTTTCGAAGTTCAATTAACTTTGTATGTATTTACGAGGGGGATTATTTCCTTTCTTGAGCTAAGCATTTATATGCTTTAATTTCGCCCGCGCTTCTAGGTTTGAAGTGGTAGCGGCGTGGTCAGGCCATGAGGCCTATAAATAGGACTCTTATAGTCCTTCTCAGATAAACATACTTTTCTCTTTCTGAAGAGTTTGTTCATGACGTCTCCTTCTCAGATAAATAGGACTTTTCTCCTTCTCAGATAAATAGGACTCTTATAGTCCTTCTCAGATAAATAGGACTCTTATTATCCAGCCAAGAACTGGTGAGTCTTGGTCATCCAGAGACTTTATCAATAAATTAGTGACCTTAGGGAGTTTATCTCCCTTAATTTTTTTTAGCTTTACCAGCTATTTCAGGGATTGAATTCCCTTAGTTTTTGCATTTGGCGGATCTTTGGAGAAGGGTTTCAGCCCTTTTTAAACTTCCTTGCGAAGCTAATACTCTGCCTAATCAGGCGAAGAATTTTTCTAGACGAAGTTCCTGCCTTGGCCTTTTTATTTAGGAAGGCTAACCCTGTCATATAGGCGAGGACGAGGCTTTAACTTTTTTGTACAAGTTTAGCTTTGCCATACATGCGAGGCTAGGACATGGCCTTTTCTAATGTTAAGCCAGTCTTGCCATATAGGCGGGGCTAAGATTTTGCCCTCTTTAGGCCAGTCTAACCTTACCATATAGGCAAGGCTATCCTCTGCCTGTTTCGAGGCATCAGTGCCTTTCAAGCTCTCGAGCATTTTGCCTCTGTATAATCTGAAGTTTAACCTCAAGGTATACCGAGGCTGGATCTGGATCAGTTCCGCTGAGGGCGCAAAACTCTGATTTAGCATCTTTCTTTTCACTTAATGCTAACTCATTTTTTTTGTGTTGTAGTGCACTATGCTCCCAATCTTTTTGACTTGATGAAGGAGGACAAAAGTATGTATCTTTATTCTCAAGTCCAGTCTTTGATCATAAGCAGGAGGCACATACTGGAGCAGCTGATGTCAACTCTAGGAGGAGGCCAGCGGTCACTTATCCGCGATGATCCACTTAGCTACGGATTTGTACTGTGTCATTTTCACCAATATCTCACCTTTGCTGGGTCTCTGCTCAAGATAAAGATCCACTTTTCTGGTGAAAAAATCTGCCATTAAGCGAAAGATTACGACCCCGCGAAGGAGCAAAGCCTTTCGTGTCTAGTTGGTCTGGCAGACTTGGAACGACTTCAAGAGCCACTATCATCCTGAAAGTAGATAGAACAACTTATATGCCTTCGGAGTAGAGACTCAATTGTATGAAAGATAATCTTGATGTATTATCAATGTATCTTCCCTTTTAAGTCAATAAAATTTTTGCTTTCTTTTTTTTCCCCCTATTTGCTGTACTCCATGTCTTTCACCTTGAACTTCGGAAGAAACATGAATGAACTGGCTTAGGTTGGGAGAAATCCATCGGGTGCAGCCGTATACTGAGCTAAGTGATCCAACTTGGTTTTCTCCATAGGTCCTTTTCAAAAAGGAAAGAGAAGCTCTTAGCAGAGCTAAACTAAAGCTTTCAGCAAAGCAAAAGATAGGTTTCCAGCGAAGTTGGAAACGAGCTCTCAGCGGAGCTAGTGCAAAGCGGAGTTAACATTGGCTTTCAGCAAAGTTAACTAAGCATCCGCGAAGTTAACAATAGGCTCACAGCGGAGCTATAGCATGAACTTTCAACAGAGTTAAGTTCTCAACAGAGCTAAGCTCTCAGCGGAGCTGACCAAGCTTCATGCGAAGTTAACGATGAACTTACAGCGAAGTTTAAGTTTGTATAACTTCGCTGTCTAGCATCGTCATTTCTAATTTGAAAATAGCGCTTGCACTCCTTTTTAGGCAGTGAATTTAGAGGCGCGTGCAATACCTGAGACGGGATGTTATAGGTGTTGCATGCGCCTATAAACGCCACACTCGGTTGATTTAGACAAGTTCTAACTTCTCTTAGAATTTTCTGAGTCTTTTCAGAGAATTTTCTCTTCTCCCCCTTCGTTCCATTCGAATCTTTCAGAACTTTTCCTCAAGCTCTAATGGTCCCCAAGCAATGCGCAGGGAAAGAGGTGGCGACCTCTGCCACGGTGCCACCATCTCCGCCGTCGTTGATTGAGCGTCCCATCGCGGGTAGGAAAATTTTTCCCTTTTTAGAGATTTTCATCTCTTTTGAAGCCATACTATGGGTATTTCATGGTGAATCCCCCGTGATTCACCATGAAGTTAGTGATCTCAGAGAGTTTATCTCCTTTTTTTTCTGAATTTTAGGAGATTTAATTCCCCTTTAATTTCACAAATAGAAATCGAACAATTTCTTTCTTTCATGTTTCGCCGCGAAGCTGGCCCTTTAGGCTTTTCATACTCTGTCAAGTGACAGGGTGTGAAGCTAGCTTCGGAAGCATAGCTGAAAAGAGAATTTTAAAGTCCTTTGAATAAATTTAGGCACAAGTTTATTTTCAGCTAAACTAGCCCTTTGGGCTTTTTGCATCCTATTAAGCGACAGAATGCGAAGCTAAGCTTCTGAGCGAAGTTAACGCTTGGCTAGCTTCGCTTGAAAAGCGAGGCTCTGCCTTTGGTGATTTGTTTCCTTCTGTGCTCTGCAGAGTGCGAAGTTAAACTTCATTGCGAAGTTAAACTTCAGTGTGAAGCTACTGTTAGGCTAGGTTAGCTTCGCTTTGGAAGCGAAGCTATGCCTTAACATTCTTTTGCTTTCTCCTTTCCTTTTTAACTTCTAGGCTAATATATTTTCTCCTTTTTGTTTTGCAGTGCACTATACTCCTGGACCCATGAACAACCTCTTCGGGTCGGCCAGGGGACTGGATAGAAACATCAGTCTACAATTCCATGGACAAGTTTCATTATTTAGCGAACAGAGCACTCCTGGTCGCGATGCCCTGATCCATACTAGAGATCAGCGCATAATGAGGAGTATCCTGACTACACTCCTCTAGAGGACTGCGACCGAAAGATTTATTGAAAGCCTGGTTTCATGTTCGGAGACGTAGCGCCTGACACAGATCATCAACTGCTGGTTGGGAAGGGCAGTGGATTTTTAATTTGAATGGTGAGAAGTACAATCTCCCGTCCAACAAGCGTCATTTCTCACTATCCTTCATCCAATGCGTAACGAGGCCTTGAAAGATTAAATGGCAAGTGACCCGGACTACCGACTCAGTCCACATGGATATTCGGATAGCTGCTTCTCCTGGTTATACAAGGGCAGGTTTCCCTCGATGCATACCGGGTCTTCACCTTGGGAATGTCCTCCAAGACATCCCGGTGGGGAAAAACTCGAGTATGGCTCAGACCTTTAGAAATCAATTCTTCAGAATCAACGGTAACTACCCGGCAACTGATTTCAGAACCCCAGGTTGGATTTATCCTCCTAAGGCCTAGTGGAGAGACTTGACTCTCTCTATGTCTTGGCCCATTTTAAGGAAGATTTGGAAAGCCTGGGACTCTGCGAGGCTGTTGGAACTAGGCAGCCAGATGAGCGTAGCAAACTTCTATGCCATCTTTGAACTGTATTGCCCAGCTATAGGGACTTTCCTCACCCCTGTAGGCGAATTGGGCATGGCTTAGCATGAGATGTGGGAAGTCTCTGCCTTGTCAATAGGATCCCTCCCTTATGAAAAATATTTCCCATGTGAGGCGGAATTTGCGCTTTTGGAGAAGCAGAAGCCCGCCCTGTTCGAGACCTACTGAGAGCTGATGTGCCACTTCTACATCTGCTTGGGCATGCATGGCAATCACAAGGGAGCCTCGAGCAGTTCAAAAAGTTAAGGGGGATTATCTGTTCCCTAACCTGGAGAATACTCTTGAAGAGACACAGTTCGGGGTTGCGGACGAGGATATCTTCTGGAGGATGAAGGAGCATGCCCAAGGAGACATTGTTCTAGAGGAAGACGATGGCATCTACGAGAAAGGCGACATTCTCAAGAGCTTTCATCTTCAAGCCCACCAACCAAATGTCCCAGAAAGCGCTTTTGGCTGGGTTTTTATCAGTCAGGATGAAGAGATAAGTGGTGCCATCTCCCTCTAGTGATGTTGTCCTCCCCACTGTCCTATTGCTGACCGTTCGTCTAGTACATGGTCATTCTCTAGACTTCTTCGAGCAATGGTGTGTTATATTCAATGGGGTCTTCGTGCATTGATGGAGACTTTCTGCAGCCCACCGGCAATGAAGAGGGGGAAAGGAATGATCTTATCCTGGGACGGACCGAACGTCATGATCAGATTGCCTTATACATACTTGATGGCATGATTCGCTCTTCACTACCCAACTATTATTCAAGCTGGTAAAGAGCCTCCAGAGGGCGTTCGGGTAGCGCATCTTCGTCAGTTTGAAGGATCTTCATGGTCATGGATCTATGTGGCCGCGGTCTGCAAATTATTATGCTGATATGATGTATATAGTCTATTCCGGTGCTTCTCCTATATCCGTGATGCGAGATAAGGCGAGGAGTTCAAGGATGTCGGGGACGACAAGACATCGTTGAACCGGGGAGTCTTCGAATGGCTGGTAGCATCTGGCCTTCTCACTTGATATACAGGAGTGGAGACACCTGTTATTTGGAGCCATACATCCCCAGCCGGTTTGCTCGTTAGTTTGGATATGACCAACTCTACGTTGGCAACCCGAACACTAACCTGGCCTTCATGGGGAGCCTGATTGATGGTGCTCGTGCTTGGCCGTACTTCATTTCTAGTTATACCGAGGCACGGTTGTATATACTGTTGAGGATCCTAAACCTATTGATGACATTAGGGCTCTGCCAATGGTACAGAATTTTGAGCTCCATGCCAACTGAATTTTCTATTAACTCCTTCGGCTTAAAGTGGATCACCAAGCAGCTGAAGCTGAAAGTCACTGTGAAGGAAGGGGCAAAAGAGTCCTAGTGTCAGGCATTCCGGAGTTTATCGCTACCGTCACAGTGAAGCTTCAGACACTGAAAGCCCTCGCTTAAGATGTTACAGGTGCTGTGGCCCCAATAGATGCTCCAGGCCGGGTAGGCATGGCCTCTATGGAAGAGGTGAAAGTCGAGGAGGAAGAAGAGGAAGATCCCGATGTTCACTTCAAGCGGCAGTGAATGGGTGAACCTCGCAGAAAGAGGGTGGTGAAGAAGCCGCATCGCTGCACTCTTGCTGTTATTGTAGAAAGTGAATCAGTTATAATTGTCCCTCCTTCTGCCCCGTTAGTTATCAAACTATCGGTACAGAAACAGGCAACTGACAAAGCTGTTCCTGGCTTGGGTAAGACCAGTTCCTTTTTTACGACATATATATACACATATTATACATATGCATATATTTATTATTATTTTCTCTAATGTAGCTAACTTATTCAACTTGTGATTCAGGAACTGAAGCCGCGGCAGAACAGGGGGATTATTACGATCCCTTGTTCACCTACCGGGAGGGTGACAAGGCCAGCTAATTCGTCATTTCTGAGGATTCTGAGGGTGGTGCGGCTGATGTCGGTCTTTCTGGTGTTGGTGCCTCAAAAGAGAGCTCAGTGGCTTCAAGATCCAGAGGATGGGTTACAGAGCCCTCGGTGAGCGAAGGCGAGCTGAACATTCCAGTCACGGATGCCATCAGGACAGGTGAAATCCTTCCTGAGGTCGCTTCTGGAGCTTCTCCCACTACTACCAAGGTTTCTTCTATGGAGCCTGCTGGAGTTAGCGTTGTCACTGTTGCTGAAGCGATTGAGGCGGTATCTCTTATGATCTCATCACCTCTTGATAATACCTTAACCATTTGTAAGCAATCTTTTCTTGATATTATTATACTTTGTTTTAATGAAGTATTTTTGCAGGTGTTCCGCCCTTGGGTGCCTCGACTTCGAGGGAACCAGTGAGTCTTCCTGAGGAATTCAGGAGAGAGACAAGTACTTCAGTTATTGTGGATGTTGCAGAGTTGGACGTCTTGTATCGCAACCTGCCTTCGTACCAGCCTGAGCCTGCCGGTGACTCTAAGGTGGCCGAGGAGATGATGGCTGTGGAACCAATCACACTCCCAGCTGAGCCGATTGGTGAGATGACGGCGGTTTCTCTGACATCGCCAGTCCTAGCGACTACTGGGCTAAGGGTAATTACCAGCCCTGAATCTCCGGCGCTGGTCGTCGAGCTAGTTCTTCCTGAAGTAGTTACCAACCCTACTTCCATCGCGGCTGGTGTATTAGTTTCAATGAAGACTCCTCCCCAATCATCGGTGATTCCTCATCTTTCTCCAGCTGGTGCTTTTGCCATTTCCTCCACCATTATGACAGTGAAACTGGTAGAAGTTTTGTCTTCTGGGACTTCTCGCTCACTGGGAGTAATTAAAGCTGAAAAAGAAGTCGTGACTGAGATGGTTGACCGCTTCTATAAGAGTCTAAAGAGATCTATTGCTTTGATCTTGAAGGGTTCGACCACCTCATTTTCAGCTCTAAAGGTTGTCCTCTATCAAAATATTAAAAGCAATCAAGACTTCAGAGGGGATGACTAAGCTATCGCATTAGAGCTTCTGGTAGAGAGGTTTAAGAAGGAAGTAGATGAGCGGTATCACCTCAGCAGTTTGGACTTGGATTCATCAGTTGATGAAGAGCTTGAGTGACTTGTTGATAAAATGCGAGAGGCTCACTTTCCAGCACAGGAAGCGGCCAAGGCGGTATCTTCAGATTTGAAATCCTTTTGGAAACAAGAAAAGTAGAAATTGGAGATGTCATTGATGCTTCCAATAGTGCTCTTTTTGATGCTGAGGATAAGATTGAGAAGGCCAAGGAGATGATCAAGAGGACCAGTCTTCTCCTGTCCAAGGCTGAACTGGTGCATCTTGAGGAGATCGCTTGCCAAAATGATGAAGTCTTACAGCAAGAGATAGCATAAAGGGCAACTTTGACCGAAATTGAGGCTCGTTTGTCACAGACAGCGAACTTTAATAAAGTTGAGTTGAGATCGCATGCATTTACCAGAGCTGCTGAAGAGAGAAAGAACAAGCTGGCCACCCTCGAAGAACGGATCAAGTCTTACGAAGCACTATCGTAGCTTGTAATTCATGTATCCCCTTTTTTCTTCTTTTTGAATCAATAAAAAAAATAATTTTATTTGACTCTTTTGTTGCATTTGCTTATTTTTTATCTTCTGAGTTAGCAATAATTTTATGTTATATTTTAACTCTCAAAAGAAGGGAGATAACGGTATAGCCTTCCAACTTATTCCATAAGAATATTAACTAATCTATTCAGAGGTTGACAACATGATAGAATTAGTTATTAGTTAAGTTTTCACTAATAAATTTCAGAAATGACTCGATTCAAATCTTATTAGGACAAAAATGGGACAAAGTGAATTTGACGATCTTTACTGTTCAGAGGTAAATATTAACATAACAGATTAAGGACCATCAGATTTATGAATAGGTTATGATGAATTAGACACCACAACCACATGATAGTTCTTACTAAACTATAAGAACGAATTCTAGAATTTGTCAGCTAAAGGTGATAAACTAGATATGATTGGTTAGAATTTTGCCATTCAGAGGTGATGACTTGGGCATGATGACAAAATGGAGGTAAACCTGATTTAGGGACCCGTCTATTCAGGGGTGATAAACTGAACATGATAGACTAAGACACACTAAACTTTGAATACGCTGCCAGAGTTAGTCGTATTAACTTGACAGCTAGTCCATAAGGGACTGCAAAGATAGATTGGATCTGGGCTCCTATTGGTTTAGAGGTGGTTGACTGGACATAACTAACTAAGGGATCTCAGACTTGCAAACTGCTGTTCATGACAGCAAGAACTCCCGGCCCTGATGGGGGAAGAAGAACAAAGTTATGAACTCATCTGTTCAAAGGTAATAAACTAAACGTGACAGTTAGAGTACAATAAAAGGGAGAGATCTAGGCTTTCGTCGGTTCAGAGGTAATGTGGACATAACCGTTTGGAAGTGTTAGACTCAGAGTCCTGCCGTTCCAGAGGTGGTGAACTGGACATAACGACAAAGGGATAGTCCCTGCCGGACTGGAAGATGAGACTTGATTATCTGTCAGTTTAGAGGTAATGTGGATATAACCGATTGAGAAGCCACCAAGCTCGGGACTTTTACCATTCAAAATACAGAATTCCATTGAGAAAATAGGATTTGATTATAAACTCCGTGGGAACATTAATATCTCATTTGGATGTTATTTGAAAGAAATTGTCAGAGGTATATTGTTAATGTGACAACTAAGAAAGTCCATTGGGGACTTGAAAGGAAAATAATACACTTCAAAGAGAGTCTACCAGAAACTCGCTTGGGAGTTAAAAAACATGAATCCCATAAGAGACTATATGTCAGAGAACTTCATGGGGATTTAGAATGAGATTTATAAAGCAGCCTGTCAGAGGTATTCGAACATAACAGCAATTTAAGTGCAACTGTCATTCTATTAAGAGAACGACACGTGAAATTTTGATCTGTCGAGGATATTGATTTTATCCGCCAGGGAACATGTTAGAATCTCACTACCAGAGATTTAATGTTAACATGATAGGTTTGACTTGTGATTCATTTTGCAAGGAAAAAGAATATTATTTTATGTGGTCCTACCATTCCATGGACATGAATTGGTAAGCGATTTTGGAGAGGAATCAAATAGGATCAGGTCCCTTAGGATTTTTAGCAAACCCTTAGCTGTCAACGGATTTGATATGCCTTTACCAACTACCATTTGAGTTGAGTTAGTCATGTTATTCTCCTCAACATGATGAGTTGTTGAGAACTTATGTTGGACTCAAGAGCCAACATTTTCCTCTATCCTTAGCCGTTAGAGGCGTTGGATCATTTTGTTACTTTAAGTAACATAATGTATCTCCTGAGTTTTCACTCCATAGATGAGCTGGGGATCAAAGGAATGGACACGAATTCTGCGAGAACTTTTTCTAGAGATTAACCTTCCTCGTGAAGTCTCTGTCGATCCTTATTTTGTTTCCATGTTAGAAAAGTTCTGCAAAAGGATGCGTCACAAATTTTCTTCAATAAGTTTGGCTTGATAAGTCATCAGATAAACTCATTTGATCTTCCATTCGATCGATTATCACGATTTGATATGAACGTGAAAACAGTGAAAAGGTTCTGCAAAAGGATGCTTCACAAACCTTCTTCAATGAGTTTGGCTTGATAAGCCATCAGATAAACTCACTTGATCTTCCATCTAATTGTTTAGATCCTTTGGTCGTTGGATCGAGCTTCGTTCGATGGAACAGGAGCAAGGAGAAAAGTCATGCTAGATAAACTATCCTTTTGATTATAAAGAAGAACGCCTAAAACTGTTGTTTAGGCATGCTTGACTTCAAAATATGACCTATTCTTCTAAGCTAAAGATACGTACATATTTATATACTAGAGAAAAATGATAAGGCTAAAACTGAAGTTCATAAACTTGTTTCTTATTCAATATAACCAGTGTTCGATTGACTCGATACTAGTCGACAATGAATTAGAAAAGAGTGACAAGACTAAAACCAAAGTTCATAACCTTATTTCTTATTCAATTATCTAGTGTTCGATCGGCTCGACACTAGTCGACAATGAATTAGAGAAGAGTGACAAGGCTAAAGCTAAAGTTCATAACCTTGTTTCTTATTCAATGTAACCAGTCTTCGATCGGCTTGATACTAGTCTATGGTAATATGATCCGTTAAAGAAAGAAAAAAGCTTTTCTTTGGCGCTCTTCGAAACATCTCAGATCTGAAAGTTCTGATCAGGGGTGTAATGCTAATCTGATCATAAGAAAGATCCTATCAAGGATAGTACTTCTTCAAGAATTTGTCATTGATCGGCATCATGAGTGTATCGCCATCTAAGATTATAAGGTGGTATGCTCTATTTGAGTAGACTGTTTCTATTACGAACGGTCCTTCCCATTTGGGCTGAAATTTACCTTTGGCTTTATGCGTCATGATCATGGGCCGTCTGACGGCTAAAACCAAATCTCCTTTTTGGAATACCCTTTGCTTAACCTTCTAATTGAAGGCTTTTAAGATTCGAGCTTGGTACAACTCAATGTGTTATTGGGCTTGTAGTCGTTTCTCATCTAAGGCTTCAAGTTCTTGAAGACGTAACTGATCATTGTCTTCCTTTGTCATCTTGGTTGCTAAGGCGACCCGTAGTGACGGCATCTGGATCTCTAGCAGTATGACTGCCTCGCACCTGTATACCGGAGAAAAAGGCGTATTGCCTGTCGGGGGTCGAACCGTAGTTCGGTAAGCCCAAAGACATTCATCAAGCTTCTCATTCTAATCTTGTTTGTTCGACAAAACGAATTTCTTGAGTAGCTTGATAATTATTTTATTGAATGCTTCCGCTAACCCATTAGCAGAAGGGTTATAAGCAATTGATGCCACATTCTAAATCCGGTATTTATTGCCAAATTGATAGAATACTTGGCTTGCAAATTGGGGACTATTATCATGAACAATCCACCTGGGGACACCAAACTGATGAATGACATGGTGTTTGATAAAGTTGACCAGGTTGAAAGTTTTAACTTCAATAAGTTGTATAGTCTTTGCCCACTTTGAGAAATAATCGGTTATTGCTAAGGTGAACTGATGATCTCTTATTGACGAGGGGCTGATAGGTCCTATGACATCAATTTCCCATACTTCAAATGGACACGAAGTAACAGTCAGGTGAAGTAACTCCGGAGGTTGATGTATAAAGTCTGCATGGATTTGACAGGCTTTACGCCTTTGTGGATATTTGATGGCATCAGTTATCATAGTTGGCCAATAGTAACCAAGTCTATGCAATCAATCCTTGAGTTTTGGACCTGGTTAATGGGCTCCACATATACCATCATGTGCCTCTTTAAGCACCTCTTGTGCTTCCGAATTGGAGAGGCAACGAAGCATGATACCGTCGTATGAGCGATGATAGAGTGTCTTTACTATCGGATCATAGTAGAAGCAGAGAGACCTTCATCATATAGAAGTTGCTTCTTTAGGGTCTTCCGACAATATGTCATGCAAAGCATAGTCAATGAGGGGAAACCGCCAATCTCTATGTTCGAAGTCGATTGAGGTTACATGAATTTCATTAGTTTCCAACATATGCTTAGGACAGACAAGACGTCGAGTGGCCACCGTGAAATGATAAATTGTATCAGTAGGCAAGGCCAATGTAGCCGCTAGTGCAGCCAAAGCGTCGGCCTTAATGTTTTGAAATCGGGACACATGACCGATGTAAAGCCGTCAAATGAATTAGCCATTTTGATGACTGCATGGTAATTGGGTACCAGATCTTCGTACCGAACCTCATATTCTCCTTTAACCTGATTGACGATCAGTTTTGAATCACCATAAGCTTCAAGGTAGCGTACCCCTATTTCATGGGCCAGCTGAAGGCCGATGAGTAGAGTATTATACTCTGCCATATTATTGGAACATGGCTCCGTCAATGAAAACGCCTAAGGAAGGACATGATTTTGTGGTGAGATTAATGTAACCCCCATACTAGCAATTATCTTGCCTTTTTTAGGGCCTGTTCTTAATGCTCCATCAAAGAACATCTGCCATACTTCGTCCTCTCAAGTCATATTAGATTCAAAAATCTCATCTGAAATATCTTCATGAAGTTTTAAGCTTTCCAGAAATGGATATGCGGCCAGAAAATCTGCAAGCTCCTGACCTTTGATTGCTTTTTGAGGGACAAAGAGCATGTCATATTGAGACAAGAGGATGGCCCACTTAGCTAACCTTGAATTCAGCGATCCTGGTTTCATCATGAGGATACGCAAAGGATTAACTTTGGAAATGACATGTATGGTTTAGTCGACCAAGTAATATCGCGTCTTTTGAATAGCAAAGACAAGAGCTAAGCATTCCTTGTCAATAGGGTTATACTAGGACCCAACTTCTATTAGAGTCCTGCTCAGATAGTAAATGACTTGTTCGTGGCCGTCATCATTCTTTGAGCAAGCAGAGCACCAAGAGAATGGTCCGTAGATTTTACATAAAGCAGGAATGGTCTCCCTGATGTGGGAGCCACTAAGACTGGGGGTTTAGTGAGGTATCTTTTGATATCCTTAAAAGCTACATGACAGGCTTTATCCCATGCAAAAGAAACATTCTTTTTCATAAGCCATGTGAATTGTTGACAATAACCGAAGAGATTTGCGATAAATCTTCTGATGTAGGCCAACCTACCTTACAGACCCCTGAGTTCTTTGAGATTCTTAGGTGGATGCATGTTCTAAATAGCTTTGACCTTGTCTTGGTCAGGATGAATTCCTTTTGATGTGATAATGAATCCTAGGAACTTGCCACTTGAAACCCCCAAGAAGGACTTTGTTGGATTCATTTTCAGCTGATGGGCTCGCATTATATCGAATATTGCTTTTAGGTCATATGATCAGTCTAATCGCAACCTTTGACAGCAATGTCTTCAACATAGCATTCCATCATTTTTCGGAGGTGCTTACAGAAAATTTTATTCATTGTACGTTTATACTGTGTTCTTTAATCCAAAGGGCATCACAGTATAGCAATATACTCCTAACGGCGTCGTGAATGAAATATGCTTCTCGTCTCTGGGTACATCTTAATTTGATTGTACCCTGAGAAGCCATCCATAAAAGACAATCTCTCAAAGCCATAGGTATTGTCAATCATGATGTCAGTGACGGGCAATGAGAACTCGTCTTTAGGACAGGCTGCATTGAGATCATGATAGTCATTACAGACTCAGATTTTTTCTTTCTTTTAAGAACGGAGATAATGTTAGCAATACAATTTGGATGTTTCTCCTCTCATATGAAACCACATGCGATGAGTTTATGAACTTCAGCTTCAATAGCTTCCATAATGTCAGGGCAAAACCATCATTGTTGTTGTTTCACTGGCTTGACGTCAGGCTTAATGTTTAAGCGATGATGGTTATTTGCAAATCAAGACCGGGCATCATAATTCCATACAAAGATATCGATATACTCTCGTACGAGCGCTATCAATTCTTCTCTTTCTGTAAGTGATAAACCTTCACTTATAGATATGGGTTTAGGGTGATCCTGACTACCCAGATTAACTTGAATCATCCTGTCCTCTGTAGGCGGTTTGCGCTATTCGAATCGCTTTTCCCACTAGAAATCAAGTTTCCAAGCCAATTGGGAGTTTATCCAAGAACTCTTCTATAAATACAGAGCCGAGAAGAGGAAAAAAGAAGTATCTCAGAGATCAAAGCATTAGGATTTCTTTACTTTTCTTTTCCTCCAAAATTCAGTTTTTATCAATTAGATTTTAGAAAAAGAGAGATTTTGTGAGAAAGAGGAGGCCATTGTACTTGAATTGACAGATCAATACAAAAGTTTTTCAGTTCCTCTCCTTAATCTTGTTCTTTATTTGCTTGCCCTCTTTATTCATGAAATCGTTTATTCCATATAACATGCTTAGTTTTAATTCAATTATGAGTAACTAAGCTATCTTCATGGCTCGCTAATCTATAACCACCACTAGCATCTAATGTTTAAATAGATAACCCGACTGAATCATTGGTATGCCTAATCTAAGCCTTGCGAAAAATGAGTGTTCTTGAAGGCACATGAGAATGGGTAATTAGATCGATTATTTACTAATACTAGTCAAGGATTTTTCTTACTTTATGCTTGATTAAAAATCTTGATAGTTTAATGTTAGATTTTGACTTAGTGTTATTTCAAGTAGGATTTAATCTTTCATCTTATTTGTCTTACTTGATCTTTATGCAAATCCCTTGGTAGAATTGCTTATAATCCAAAGTGAAGCAATCATCGTTTAAACATTAGCATGTTAGTGGTGGTAAATTAGTATGTTGTGATCTTTTCTCATAACCAAAAATACATCTTTTAAAGTTTTCTTACTTAGTTTTAAGAATCACCAATCAAACAAACACTTTTCTTTTTCTTTTTTTTTTAAAAGAAGATTGCTTTTAGAACTTGACCGAAACGCTTACATCACATCCATCCCTGTGGATTTGACCCGCTTAGCCACTAATGATTGCGGTTAAATTGCGAAATCCAGAGATACACTTCCGAACATCAGATAATACTTTACAAAACTCTCTCTTGGCTTTCGATAATCATATATCCAGGTAACCAGAGTATCGTGTTGATATCAGGAATAAAGGAAACAATCATGTATCAGTATCTAGTGAATATTCATGTAACTGTGAAGTGAGAACAGTGAAGTCATAAACTCAGGTGGATCTATGTAGTTGTGATATAATAATATGAAATAATAGTATCCAGTGTAATAGTATATCTATGTCATGGTGATACCAATACATGAAATAACGGTATTCATAATCATAACTAACACATAAAAATGTGCATACAATAGAGATACATGAATATGAAATATCAGTGCATACAGTAGTAATACTCGAACTGAAATAGCATTGTGTTTTGTTATGAATGAGGTAACAGTGACAGTATCTGAGTATTATCGTTAACATGATATTGAACTAATATTTATCCCAATTATTTTAGTAACATTAACATGATCAATATTATAATGTGATTACACATAATTAACTATTTTCTGACTCTTTACAGTTATCGTAAAAATTATCAATTTATTATTCTGAGATTTCCTTATCAACAATCAATTAGTTATCTAATATATAGATAATTTATCTATAAGTTATATTAAATCAACAATCCTAATAAAATATTATTTTATTGAAAATACATTTAAAAATTATTTACATATATTTTATTTACAGTGATTTTATTGGTCACAAAATTAATTAAATAATAAACACATCATATTGGAAAAAAATTTACAAAAGAAAAACACTCACATAATTATCACAAGAATGTAGCTCGTCTTTCTACAATCGAAATGGCTTGAGAATCGTCCAAATCAGACTCTCGATGGTCAAGATATCGTCTGAATACTAAAATCAATAAAATAGATCAAATATGTAAGAAAAAGGACTAAATTGTAAATATAATAAATTGTCAGGGGGTTTCATGAAATTTTACCTTTATTTATGTTGGTAGCGGGTTTAGGTTGCTAACTTATCTAGTTTAGATCGAATAACCCGACCAAATTAATTAAGTAAATATGAGTTATTGGGTTTCGGGTTAACGAGTTTTGGTTTAGGGTAGTTGGATTTGGGATCTAATATGGGGGAGAGAAAGAACTAGAGAGAGATTGAGAGAGCAGGGAGAAAGGAGAGCAAGGCAGCAGTTTCTAGCGGTGGCGGACGCTGGTGCGCGCGGCAGCCCAGCCGGCCGGCGGCGCCAAGGAGGACAAAAACATAGGGGGAGTGAGAAAGAGTTGGAGAGCACAAGAAAGAAAGAGGAGATGGGAGAAGGAGAAGAAGAAGAGGAAGATGAGGAGAAGGGTGGCTGTGTGGCCAAGAGCGGTGGGCTACCATCACCAGCGGCCTACAGATGGTTGACGACGGGCCGGGATTGTGGCGTGGCTAGAAGGAAAGATGAGGTGAAGATGTAGAAGTAGAAAAAGTAAAAGAGAGAAGAAAGAGAGGGAAAGAAAGGAGGGTCATCGGCGGATTGGGTGTGGCCTGCGGCTGCTCTAGCCTTGGCCGACAGAAGCCAGGTAGGCAAGGTGAGAGAAAGGGTGCTGAGAGAGAAAAAGAGAGTGAGTTATAGAGAGAGGAAGAGTTGATGAGAAAGAGGAAAATTAGACAGATATATAGAGCCAGAGAGGGAGTAAGAGAGTTTAATAGAGAGTGAAAGTGATTAAGAGAGAGAAGGCGATGGAGATGAGGCGGTGGAGATGTTTGGAGAAGGGAAAAAAATAAAAAAAAAGTATTTTTATATTTATTTTTAATTAAGCAAAATTTTGATTAATTCAAACAAATTTTCAAAAATTATGAAAATAAGAAAATATTATCTTGAGCAATGTTATAAAATCAAATTTTCGAAATTTAAGTTTGTAAATTAAAAGTCCTAGAGTCGATCGGCCATACTAGTCGACACCGAATTCTGGAGATTTTCCAAAATATTCTAGAAAAATTTTTAAAAAATCCAATATATTAGAAATTAATATTTAAAACTGAAATGGGCCCAATCTCATAAACTAGAGGTAAAATCAAGCATTTTCACCATATCGGGTATCAGTGCTGTGATCGTAGATGTAGAACCAGAGGTTACATCTTATATCTTTAGAGAAGTTTTCCCAAATAGTTTTCTCAAGAGCTTCAATTCTAAATTCTTAGTTTTCTCATATAGTTTTCAGCCATCATCTCTATATCTATCTTATGGGATCCTTGTTTGTAAGAATTTAGTCTGTGATCTTTGTGGTCACCAAGTGATTGTAATCCTCATTTGCTTTGTGCTCTCCTCTTAGGCAGAGGATCATTTACTTTATGCTCTTTTCTTGGATAGAGAATTGGCAGTTGGAGTTGAGGCTCGGGGTTTTGTGTACATTCATTGTTGTTTTTTTAGTGAAAATAGTGGAAATCTTTCAATAAGGTGAAGGGGGGACGTAGAGCAAGCGGCTTGAACCTTGAAACAAATCTCTCGTGTTTTTGTTTGTTCATATCTCTATCAACTCAACTCTACTCATTGTTTTTATATCTTGCTTGGTTATAATTGCTCGTTATTATATGCTTAATATTGTTTGTATGCCAACACTTGTTTGATCAAGAAAGTAATTAAACACCTCAACTCTATTATAGAGGAATCTTGAGGAGAAGTTCTAGATCCCTTCACTAGGTATTCACTTCACTTCTTGGTTATCATTTGTTTGTTGAGTTTTTATTAATTGAAGTTTTTAAATTTAGCATTTGATTAGCACATCACCTATTCACCTCCCTCTAGGTGATTGTTAATCTGGTTTCCGTCTTCTGCATTTTTCCTCATAATTGGTATCTTACCCATCATCCTCTGAAGCCTTTCAGCTATAGTTAATATTTCAATAGGGGCCAACTAATACTTGTAGATATATCTTATGGGACCTTCTCACATGGGCTTTTTACTTCTCTGGGTTCAAATGGCTAAGATTCTTTAATTTGGGGCTGAAACCCACTCAAACCCAACACCTAGGGCCCATTACTACTATTTGGGGTGGGCTCTAAATGGACTTCTACAGAAAAATAGCCCAGCAGATGCTTGGGGTTTGTACAAAGGAGGTGGCTCAATGTCATCACCCAGCCTACCTAGCTCACCAACCAAGTGCTCCACATACACAGGAAAAATAGCCTTTACTTTTCGTTTATATATTTTAAACATGTCCATAACACCAATAACTTTAATAATAGCCACAAAACTATCACCTAACTGCTTTCCAGACAACTTATGTTAAATCATGAAATTGTTAGCCCCATATTTCAACTCATTTCTTTGTAGATATAAATCATGAAATTGTTACTTTCATATTTCAACTCATCTCTTAAAAGATAAAGATACTCAAAATAGGACATAAAGTCTTGATCAACATGTTAGGTTTATGACGTAAATATGTCATGAAGGTCTACTAATGTTGGACTGGCAGTTTTCTTTTCTGAATCTATTTTGAGTCTGAGTTGGATTCACAATTTTTTATTATGATTGATGGAGTTTGTTTAGGACTTGGAAAGTTCTATGGCCTATAAATAACCCCTTAAGGGTGGCCTTCAATTTATTTCAAGAGAATCTAATGAATTTGTAATTTTCTAAGGGTGTAATTCATCTAGGTGAGATATTAATGAGAAAAGTTTAGCCTCAAGGGTTTGCTATTCTTGGTGACCACGATGGGATTGTAATCTTCTCAGCATGAGGTGTAAGTAATTCTTATTATACTTCCCAAAGTTTTAATAAAGTTTCTCCCCCTTCTCCCCTGGACGTACATACAATCTGTTTGATTGGTGGAACCACATTATATTGTGTGTTGGCTTTCTATCTATATTGAAATATCTTCTTCTTCTCTTCTTCATGTTGCCTTAGTAGATCTTGTGGTTTATTTTCGCTGCGCCATCCTAGTCGATCCGGTAGTGGGGGCGTCGTCTCCTGAATTCACAACAATTGATATTGAGCATACAGATCGTTTCCTAATAATTGGTATCAGAGCAAGATCAACTTGATGACGTCTATGATCAAATTTGATATTCAAAAGTTCGATAGCGTCATCAATTTCAGTAGGTGGCTAATTAGAATGAACGTCATCCTTACTAAGAGCGGGTTGAAGAAAGCACTACTCAAAAAGCCTCAAGCATGAAGGAAGGTACTTGGCAGGAGTTGGATGAGAAAGTCTTGACAGCTATTCAGATTTTCTTGGCTAACTAAGTGTTGGATGAGATTTTTACATAGATAACAACGTCGTTGGCGAATTAGCTGATTCTGAAGCAATGTCTCTTTCTTCTCTGCATGCATGAAGGTACACTTTTCAAGTCTCACATTGCAGAAATTTTCTCAATTATCAATGATTTAGATAAGATAGAGGTTAAGATAGAATATAAGGATCAAGTACTTCTATTACTGTGTTCTTTACCTTCTTCAATAAGGGCATTAGGGAAGCTATCATTTATGGAGTCAAGTCAACAATCAAGGTCAAGGAGTATCTTCTCAACAAGGAAAAAATTGACACCCAGTTGACGGGTGAGTCTCATCATGATGATTCCGGGCAAGTTCATTATTCAAGAGAGAAGAGTAATAATGAAAGTTCCACGGGTAACTCAAAACACAAGAATTTGATGTGCAACTATTGTTACGAGAAGGGACACATTAGATCTGAGTGTTTGTCTCGAAAAAAGAAACAACCAGATGCTAATATCACTGAACTGGTTTGAAGAGATGAAGAACAATGTAATGTTCTATTTGTTACAGATAGATCGGTTGGTAACAAAGATAGATGGGTCATAGATTCTGGATGTTTACAGCATATCAGTTTCAATAGGAAGATGTTCTCTTCATACACCTCGGTTCAAGGGAAAGAAGTCTTCATGAAAAATTCTGCTACAAACAAGGTGATTGGCAAAGGAACAATTCAGTTTCTGCCTCATGATGGATGCATCACTAGTCTTCAAGGCGTTCATTATGTTTCTGAATCAAGGTATAATTTAATCTCTCTTGGAACCCTATAAGGGAAGGATTCTGTTTCAGTTCAAAAGGTGATCTTATGGAAGTTTTCAAAGAGGCCCATGTTATGTTTCAAGCCAAACATGTCGGCAATGTATATATGTTGCAAAATTCGAAAGTTACAGTTGATGGATTGCATTTATCCTCGACTTCAGGAGTGATGGTTGTAGAACAATCGGAGACTACGATGGATTCGAGCTCAGATATTCAGTTGTACCCCGAAGAGAGATTGGGAATAGACATGCAACAAGGTAGTCCAGATCGTTACTCCTATGTTGGAGCAAATTCTCATAGATCTTGTGTAGATCAAGGAAATCATTAGGTAATAAAGTTCAGGTTAGGCATGAGCTTATTCGACCTAATCAAGTTGTGAATCCCATGAGGGGTTTATGGGAAGAGAGAGTGAGATGGAGATGAAGTCAAGTTTGTTCAAGTGAGCGTGGATACGAGCATATGGAACATGGTGGCTATTCTCAAACTTGGATGTATTCAAGTTAAGGGGGAGATTGTTTGATGTGAATACATTGTGAATGTTGACTAATGTCGGATCTAGTAGTTTCTTTTTCTGGATATGTTTTGAGTCCGAGTTGAATTCAAGTTTCTTTATTCTTATTGATGGAGTTTGTTTAAAACTGGAAGAGTTCTATGGTCTATAAATAACCCCTTAGGGGTGGCCTTCAATGTATTCCAAGAGAATCTAATGAATTTCTAATTCCTAAGGGTGTAATTCATTTAGGTGAGATATTCATGAGAGAAGCTTAACCATGAGAGTTTGCTGTTCTTGGTGACCATCAAGGGCTTGTAATCTTCTCAGCATGAGGTATAAATAATTCTCATTGTACTCCCTAAAGTTTTAATAAAGTTTCTCCTCCTTCTCCCATCGACGTACACACGATCTGTTTGATCGGTGGAACCACGTCATATTATGTGTTGGCTTTCTATCTCTTCTTCACGTTATCCTAATAGATCATGTGGTTTGTTTCTGTTGCGTCATCCCAGTCAATCAGGTCGTGGGGGTGTCCTCTCCTGAATTAACAACAATTGATTTCAGAGCATACATATTTTTTCCCAACACAACATTGGGGTGTAACTGATTTTACCATCCAAATACCTCATTCTACCATTAACTCTACGGAACCTAACCCCATGATGAAACTTTACTCTTATATCCCCATACTCACTTGCCATTGTACCTGCAATTATATCAAGTCAATGTATCAGTCCAAGCCAAAAGAGAGAATAGACCACACAATATGCAGAATCTCAATGTGCTATAGTGCTACAGTACCTAAGCTCTATTGATATAGTAACTCATATCGCATGTCTACACTTTTCAAACATCAGAAGAAGCAACACATAATGTCTAATTTCTTTCACTACATTACCCATAGAAAGCCAACACATATTCACGCACACTACACAATAGCTCTATTTTAAGCAACACTGCACCTATTTCCATTACCATATTCCTAACTCTCCTCTTCATACCAATAAGTCTTTATCTTCTTCTATAATATCTAATTTCTTTCACTACATTACCCATGGATGCAGAAGAAATAGGAAGAAGAAGAAGAAAAGGAAGGAGAAAGAGGAAGATCCTCAAAATAGAGTGATTGGAACTATCACAGTCAAGAGGAAACTTACTTCTCAAATCAAAAGTAAACGTAATTAGCCACTCGGTGGTTGGGGAATTTTTTTTCTCCCATTCAAAGGCCTTATAATAAACACTTGCCGACTGGCTGCCTTGAAGGGGACAATCACAGGAAAGAGTACGGATAACTGCAATATAAGATATCTTCAACACCCAAAGGCGTGGAGCACTGCAATTTATATTTTTTTTTTTTTTTTTTTGTAATTTTTGAATCCTAGTTTGTATTCAGTTCTTAGAAGAAGGAATGAAACTGTCTTTTTCTAAAGAATTTTTTGCATCATTCGTTTACTCTCACACTCTATACCTCACTTAAACATGTAATCTGCAATTAATGAGTTAAAGAATTGAAAAAATTAACAAATAAATAAGCATCGCAAGAAGCTCCACTATCAAAACCCATTATTCAACATGTAATCCACTCTCACAATAACCCCACAATCAGAAAACATAAATGCAACAAAAATTCCCAATTTAAAGATTCCAATTTGGCGAATGTTTGCTCAAGTTCGACTCAAGTTCAAGCGCTAAAAACCTAAGTAGTTTTCAGAGCTCAGATAAGTGAGCTATGACATGAATACACTCAATCGAAACACTGAAGGAACGCACATTTGGCGGCTAGGTTTAAGGTGCCAGATACTGGCTTTACTCGATCCCCTTCAAAGATTGACCAGTCCCTGTCGCCTGCAAGTCACCGACTGATGCAACAAGTAAAAACACATCTGGCAAACAGAGAATGAAAATGTATGCTTGTCCCTAGGCTCCTCCTCACACACTGGTAAATGCAAACAGATGACTTAGCTGTTGTGAATTCGGAGATCACCCCACGATCGAATCGATGGGGGCAGTACAATGATAACAAATCATAGGATCTACTAAGACAACGAGAAAAAGAGAAGAAGAAAATATTCCAAATTAGATAGAAAATCAACACACAATATAAAGTGATTTTACCGATCAAAGAGATCGTGTGTACATCTACGGGAGAAGAGGGAAGAAACTTTTGGGAAGTATAATAAAAATTACTTAAACATCACGCTGAGAAGATTATAAGCCCTTTGATGGCTACCAAAAATAGCGAACCCTTGTGCCTAAGCTTCTCTCATAAACTCTCATTTAGATGAATTATAATCTTAGAAAGTATAAATTTATTGAATTATTGAAGGCCACCTAAGAGGGGTTATTTATAGAGCATAGAACTGTCCTAGTACTAAACAAACTCATTAATATGAACAATCACCGCCTTAGAATATAGAAAACTCGAATCCAATTTGAATCTAGAAACAGATCCAGAAAAAGAAACTGTCAGACCAGACATTAGTCGACTAGTCGAATATACCCAGTATTAGTCGACTGGTAATGTGCACAACTCCTTATGCACGTCCGTTCTTTAATGTCCTAAGTTTTGTCTTCCTTCACTATGTATTTCAACAACAAATTCTAACAATCTCCCCCTTGACTCGAATACGTCCAAGTCCAAGAATAGCAACCATACTCCATGTGCTGGCTCCAATCATAATTAAACTGTAACACCTCATTCTCGGAATACGTACGTAGATACGGGTTCTGATTTTTTGATCATATTTTTCAGATTTTTCTCCCCATATTTAGTTTTATTTTGTGATTACTTATGTTACTAGTTGGTATCAGATCCAGATTTTCTAACTGAGAGTCAGCTCGAGTCTGAATCGGCGACTCGATCCGAATATACTGCTCAATTTGATCTTTTTGTTGGTCAGATTTGACTGATTTCACTTTCAAATATTATTTTTCAATATTTTAGATTTTTTTCATTATTTTCTGGCATTTTTTTGAATTATTTTGTAAAATCTTCAAAACTAATATCGACCAGTGCTGCCGATCGATTCTTGAATTTTAAATTTACAAATGGAGTGATTTCTAGAAACTGTTTTCATATTGTTCCTTATAATCATATTTTCTATCTTAGAATATTTTTAAAATTTTTTCTGAATTTATCAAAATTCGATCGGATTTGGTGTCGAGTTGTATCACTAGTTGATTCCAAGAATTTTTTAATTTGAAAAAAGTATTGAATTTATTGAACTCGATTTCACCATGTAGCTCAATATAACTTTTTCTATTTTTTAAATTTTTTAGAGTCCTTTCCATTTTACTTTATTTTTCTAGCATTTCTGGTGTACGTTGTTTTCCCGGATCCGGAGTTTGTACCCGGATAATTTCTTTTCTTTTTATTTCTTTCCCTATTTTTCTTCTTCACTCCTTTCTTTCCCTCTTTTTCTTTTCTTTTTTCTTTTCCCCATTTTTCTCCACCACATAAACCCCCTAAAATATCTTCTCCTTTTTCTTTTCTTTTTATTCTTCTTCTTCCTTTCTTTTTCTTTTTCCTTTCTTTCTTCTTCTCTTGGCCAGTGACGCTAAGCTCCTCCCTCTCCCTCTCAAGTTCCCACTCTCTCCCATAATCTCTATTTCTCTCTCTAAATTCCCACTCACCCCATCTTTCTCTCTTTCCCTCACTCTCCAGTTTTAACATCTCCCCCTCTCTCTCCAACCGGCCACCACCACCATTATCGGGCACACCAGCCCACCATCTCCACCTCCGGCGAGTCCACTCCAGCCACACTCCTCCCCAACTCCCTCCACCTCAACAACATCATCAACAATATCATCACCTTCATCACCATAACCTCTCCTTCTTTCCTCAACCACCACCACTTCTCAAACCACCCATCCACCATCACCACAACTTGAATAACCACCACCATGCCCACCTTCCTCCACTACCAAACTCCACTCCCCCTTTCCTCCTTGGCCGGCCCTCCTCCTTGCCGGTAGCGCGTAGCCGGCGGCGCCAACCACGGCCCATGGCCGTGAGCAAGACCTGGGCAGACGGCCACTGGCCCTGAGGTAGCCAGGCCACGACAACATGGCAATGGCCTGTTGCAACTCTCTCTCCTGCAGCTCTCGCCCTCTCCTTTCTCTCTAGCTCTTCTTCTAATTGGTTGCAAGTGCGCGTGCACGTGTTTTTGAAATTTCAGATTTCGCGACGTATTTTATGGTTTGAGGCGAGCGTTCTCGTTTTATTGGGTATCCCGCTTCAACAAGATTTGTATTTCATAATATATTCTGGAACTATTGTATTTGTGATGTGGACTGTGCATCGGTATTGGTGTGGGCGTGTACTTGTATTCTGTGGACACATGTATTTGTACCGGTGTGATATATTTGTATTGGTGGACGATTGATGTAATAGCATAGTTTAGTTTTTGTACATTTATACTGCTGTGATATCTGCTCTATTATCATGTGTGGCTGACCCTTCGTGGTTGTCAGTCCCCGGACTTTAATCTCCTAGGTTTTCTATCTTTCGTCAGGAGCTTAGCTAAGCTGTGTGACTGTGTAATTAGACTATTGGATACCTTGTCAGGGACGGCTTACTACGCTCTCGCTTTGCTCAGTCTTCGAACTTAAACCCTTTGAATTTTACTAGCAATATCATGTGTCTACGAGCCGAGCTTAATTGTGTAGCCTTATCAGTCATGGTCTAGCTATGTCCCCGCTTGCTAATCCTCCAGGCTTAATCGCTTGGCGGTTCTCCTACTTGTTATCTATATATGCATGTATTGTTTGGTACTAACACCTTCTGCAGGTACTTACTTAACCTCCGGGCTTAACCACTTTGTGGTTTTACTATAACCCTCGGGTTTAAGCTATTTGAGATGCATTAAAGTCCTATGAACTTTCTATACGCTATGCCTAATAGGCGAACCTAGATTCAGCACTTTGTCGCTAAGTCCGTTCGAGCGTAGTTACTCTATGGGCGTGGCGTCGCCACATCTGGTAGCATCGTGTTCATACACTTGCTTCGTCATGTGCGTTTAGTTGTACCGTGAGCGGTAACCATGCCGAGCGTGATGGCATCTAGTGTTATAGATTAGCTTCACTCCAGCTCTGCTTAGCTTCGCTTGGATATTCACTCGCTTGCTTACTTGATAGCTTAATCAATTCTTTTATTGATGGTTGTGAAGAGTTTGAAATTCTTACTTATACTGTTTTTCAAAACTGTATTGTTTTCCTGTATTCGTACCAATTCCTTGCATTTGTACCATTTTCTATATTCGTACCGATCCCTTATATCGGTACCATTTTCCTGTATTGTGATAAACGAAAGTTAATATCTAATGTGCTAATCACTTGACACACTATCACATGCTATGTTTTTCACCTGACACCTATTATGCTATTACCTGACACATGTATGCTATCATCTGACATTTGTATATTATCACTTGTCACCTGCTATGCTTAACACTTTACTTGTAATTATCATATTATGGGAATCGTATAACTGCTATCCTGTATTAAATGCAATGATCATGTATCTCCAATACTAATGTACTCCTCTTACTCCCGTAACTCCTGAACCTCTCATGCTCTCGCTATTCCTGTAAATTGATAATTACTTAATAAACTATAAAAAAGATAACTTACATCCGATAAGAGGGAAACTAATGGATTTCAAGTGGTGAATATATTTACAGTGATATTAGGTATGTTTTGCAACTAAAACTACCGATTCTACCTAAGGGCCTCTAGGTATTCCGAGGGGAGCGCTGGCTCCCTACCTCCTATTATATTCCTGAATGAGTATACAATAAGACCTACCTCCTGTACGCCTTGCGGCCGATTTTATACACTAGCAACGGAACACCCTGAACTGTGGTCTCGGGCAGTACAAGATCTACTGTAAACATAACCCATTGGTTTCATCATCAGTTTTCAATAACAACTTCGACTTACTCATATATGGATGTATGTGCGATAAAACGTACGCCTATACACATACTTAGATATATGGGTCGGATGAGTAATAATAAAATGCTAATATAATAATTCATTGTGTTGTTTTGTAGTTCACGTTGTATGAACTCAGATTACGGTAACATGAAATACAAAGTATATATATGAGGGTTTCCGTGTTTGGATTATTCCTTCGATGTACTAGTCCCATGAGTCAAAAACTAAGCTTGTACAACGAGTTTTGCCGCATTCAGTTTTATTAATGTTATTAGTTTTCTCAGTTTAGGAGATAACTCGAGTTGCATAAACCTAGGATTCAGCAGTCTGAGATACAAGGTATATATATATATGAGAGTTTCCTTATTTGGATTATTCCTTCAACGTACTAATCTTACTGATTCGAAATTTGAGCTTATACAACTGGTTTTACCACATTTACTTTACTTGATTCCTCTTTGCCTACTCATATTTGTCTATGCTCACGACACGATTTTCAATACATGCCTTTTGATTCAAATTTATCGATACACATGTGCCTATTTATGCACGCCACTTGGCACTTATCTTAACACTCATTGGGCAATTTTTTGACTCCCCTGGACCTGCATGTCCAAATCCCAAAGCTTGATCCATGGTGAACTTCCTGTTGATCAGAGTTGTGCATCGGTAATATAGTGGATTAGTGGTTGACCATCTGGGGTCCTTTTCTTCCAGGCCTCCTGCCCTACTCTCAAGTTTTCCTTTTATAACTTGTGAGCACGTTGTACTGCTTTTACTTAGATATCTTTTTGTATTCTCGCTTTTTTCGCCTATCGGTGATGTAATATTCTTATAATATTGTGTCACATCATGTATAACTTTATAATTGTACTCTTATGTTGGAATGTATAATGTACCACATACTTTCATATTCTGGTTCTTGCCTATACTGATGCTTAGCATATATATATATATATATATATATATATATATATATATATATATATATATGAGGGTATTTCTGATGTATGTATATACATCACAGTAACGTTTCCGTACCCGCGGGATCAAGGCGTTACATGAACAAATCTGGACTTCATCTCCATCTCACTCCCTCTTCTCCATAACCCCCTTATGGGGTTCACAACTTGATTAGGTCAAATAAGTTCAGGCCTAACCTGAATTTTTTCACCCAACGATCTCCTTGATCCGTACAGGATTTATGAGAATTTGCTCCACTATAGGCGTAACGATCTGGACTTTCTTATTGCACGTCTAGTCCTAATCTCTCCTGAGGGTAAACTGAATATCCGAGCTTGAAACCATTATAGTCTTCGATTATTCCACAGTCGCCACTTTTGACGCTGAAGATAATTGCAATCCTCTAACTATAATTTTTGAATTTCGTAGCATATACACACTGTTGACACGTTCGGCCTGAAATATCACGTGGGTCACTTTGGAGACTTCCATAAGATCACCTTCAGAACTGAAACTTAACCCTTTTTTCTTGTAGGACTCCAAGAGAGATGAGATTATACCTTGAATCGAGAACATGATGGACGCATTGAAGAGTAGTAATGCATCCATCAGGAGAATGAAACTGAATTGTTCCTTCGCCAATCACCTTACTTGTAGCAGAATTTTTCATGAAAATTTCTTCCCCTTGAACCGAAGTGTATGAGAAAAATATTTTTCTATTGGAACTGATGTGCTGTGAATATCCAGAGTCAGTAATCCATTTATCATTGTTACCAACTGATCTGTCTGTAACAGATAAAATGTCGCACTTATCTTCATCTTCTCCAATCAGTTTAATGACATTAGCATCTAAGTAGTTTCTTCTTTTAAAGCTAATAATCAGCTCTAATGTGCCTCTTTTTGTAACTATAATTGCACGTCAAATTCTTATGTCTTGAGTTACCCGTGGAATTTTCAATATTACTCTTCTCCCTTAAAAAGTGAACTTGCTCGGATTTATCACGCTGAAACTCACCTGTTAACTAGGTGTCAATTTTGTCTTCATTGAGCAGATGCTCCTTGACCTCATTGACCCTGATTGTTGACTTGCCTCCATAGATGATAACTTTCCTAAAGCTCTTATATGAAGAAGGTAAGACTACAGTAATAGAATTGCTTGATCCTCATCTTTTATCTTAATCTCTATCTTATTTAGATCATTGGTATTACAGAAAAATTCTATAATATGAGATTTGATAGGTCTACCTTCATGCATGCAGAGAAGAAAGAGATGTTGCTTCAGAATTAACCAATTAACTAATAACTTCTTCAGATAGTGGTCCTGAAGTCACTTCTACAACGATGACGCTGTTTTCTCTGAAGAAAACTCATCCAACAATTTATCTACCAAGGAAAGCTGAATAGCCATCAAGACTTTCTCATTCAACTCCTGCCAAGTTTCTTCCTTCATGTCTTGAGGTTTTTCTCCCTACCGAGCAGTGCTTTCTTCTAAGGATGGAATTCATCTTAATCTACTACATGCTGAAATTAATGATACCATCGAACTTCTGAATATCAAACTTAATTGCAGATATTTTTCAAGTTGCTCTTACTCTGATACCAATTATTGTGAATACAGAGACGCACCCACAGCCAGATCTACTAGGCGGTGTAGCGAAAACAAATCACAGGATCTACTAAGGCAATGAGAAGAAGAGAAGAAGATGATATTCCAAAGTAGACAGAAAGCCAACACACAATGTAACATGGTTCCACCTATCAAACAGATTGTGTGTACGTCCATAGGAGAAGGGGAGAAACTTTATTAAAACTTTCAGGAAGTACAATAAGAATTATTTATGCATCATGCTGAAAAGATTACAAGCCCTTTGATGACCACCA
The DNA here is from genome assembly GCA_038442645.1 of Agave tequilana. Taxonomy (NCBI): domain Eukaryota; kingdom Viridiplantae; phylum Streptophyta; class Magnoliopsida; order Asparagales; family Asparagaceae; genus Agave; species Agave tequilana. The sequence continues at coordinate 50,821 of JAVJIF010004487.1, forward strand.
AGAATAGCGAACCCTTGTGACTAAACTTCTCTCACGAATCTCTCACTTAGATGAATTACACTCTTAAGAATTATAAATTCATTGGATTACATTGAAGGCCACCCCAAGAGGTTACTTATAGACTATATAACTCTCTAGTCCTAAATGAAACAATCACCATCTCAGTATAAAGGAAATCGAAACCAACTCGAGTCTTGAAATAGATCCAGAAAAAAATGTCAGACCTGACGTTAGTCGATTAGGCCAGGGTATTAGTCGACTAATACCATGTATTAGTCACCTAGGCCCAAATACTAGGCCTAAATATTAGTCAACTACTCTGATAAAATTTGAGAACCTCAACTCTCTGTTGGCCAACCTAGTCAACTATACAATGTATTAGTTGACTAATCCATGCAAGTGGTCGACTATACCCAGTATTAGTCGACTGATAATATGCACAACTCCTTGTGCATGTCTGTTCTCTGATCTCCAAAGTTTCATCTATCTTCACCACGTATTCCATTCACAAATCCCAACATTAGCAACATTTATTTGTTCTCCCGACACATAACAGAAATGATCAGCCAACTTTTGAATTCTTTTGCACTCTTGAAGATTGGTTTTTGTGATGAGCAAGTAGTCTTTTGCAAACAGCAGGTGCAGATGGGTAGGCACTCCAACGAAGTTTTAAAATCAGAGATGCAGCCTTCATCTAATTCTTGTCTTAGAAGGAGCGAGAGAACTTCAGAGCATAAGATAAATAAATAGGGAGAAAGAGGATAATCTTGAGGAGGAGAACCACTTCGAGCTTCAACATTGATCAGCACGACAAAGCTAGAGTTAATAATGCAGCCCTTAGTCCATTTGATCCGTGTGCCATCGAACCTCATACCATTAAGCAACTTAATTAGAAAGTCTCAATCCATCTTGTCGTAAGTTCTCTCCATTTCGAGCTTAAGCCAAAACAAGTCCTTCACCAGCATTGGATGTTTTAGGAGAGCGTGCAAACTGTTGGGACAGTAGTATGTTATCAGATATAGATCTACCAGGAAAAAAGATTGACTGCCAATCGGGTGAAACATTAATTGACCACCAAGATCCTATCAATAATTTATACAGGTGCAACATAGGCTAATCGGGTGAAACTGTCCAGGTTTTGAAGCTTTTTTAATCTTGGGAATTAAGACGAAACACGTCGATTTCCATGATACTGGCATCTCCCCCGTTATGAAGAAAGTCTGAATTGCCGCAATCACATTGAAAGTACACCTACAAGGGGGTGAATAGGTGTAGTGCTAATCTAATGACAAATAATATAGGATTAAAGCTTTTACACTAACACAATAGATAACTAATGGGTGAAAACCGAATTTCCGATGAAGGGCTCTAGAACTTTTCCTCATGATTCATCTAGATTAAGAGTTGAGATGCTTCAATAGCTCTCTTAGTTCAATACAAGTGTGAGCATATAAACAATATCAAGTATGAATAAGTGAACAATAATAACAATGCGAGATATGAAGAGAGCAGAGATAGCTAAACACAAAGACAATGATACGTTTTGAGGTTTGAGCACCAAACTCTACGTCCCCGTCTTCACCGCATGAAGGATTTCTACTGTCTCCACTAAGAAACTCCACACAGGATATAAACTCAAACCTCTACATAAGAGCAACGTCTATGCTCAAAACAATCACCTCTACACAAGAGGGAAGACACAAAGTTAAAGCACAAAGCAAAAGGGAATGGTTACAACACTTGGTGATCACAGAGGCCAAAAATAATAACTCTCACAATAAAAGTTCCAAAATGTTAGATGTTGCAGTAAATAACTCAAGCTTGTGAAACAAGGATTTAAGAAGTGAAGAACAAAAGAAAATACTTGGGAAAACTTCCTAAATGATATAGAAATTTTAAACTTGAAATTAGAATTTCTCAAAATTTGTTTTCTTTGATTTTTCAGAACTTTGAAACAAAATAGAGATATGAATTTTGAGCACAGAAACTTCTTAAAAACTTATTGAAAAACTCTGTTAAAAGTGAGAAAATTATCTCTTAAAACTCTTATTGAAAACTCACCCAAAAATCTTTTATATATATAGCCTCACGAAAAACTAGCCATTAGCTTCAAAAATGTGCCAGAAATGGCCTGTCAGTCAACCAGCCAGTCGACCGTCCACCAGTCAAATTTCTGACAGTTGGAGGCTTGCGGTTGACCGGTCGGTCGACCGACCTGAGACCAGTCTATACAATGGTCAACTTTTGGCACAGTTTTGAGGCCTAAAATGTTCGAATTTGGAAATAGACATATAGAAAGAAATTGTGAATATTTATGTTATCTTTCTAAGGCAACTTAAATCAAATCTATATGACATTAGAGTAGAAAATTATGATTACAATACTAAAATATGTCAAATCAAAAAACTGTAAACTGTTTTTAGAATAAGAACTATCTTCAAACAAATATTTGACATTTTAAATGACTGAATCCAAAAATCATTATAAAATAAGAAATGTAGCTCGAATAGTTATCTTTATAACATAATTTGAATCATATTGATTGAATATTAAAATAAAAAGTTATAGACAAAATATTAAAAGAATGTCGAGCAGATCGGCAGAACCGTCGACTGGACGGTCGATTGGTAATTCAAAATATTTGATCAAGCCATACCTTCATAGAATAAAAACTAGACTTTAGGCATAGTGCTAGGTCCTCAATACTACCGTGTACCCTAGGGCTAACGGGTCATGATCCACAAGGTGGGACAGCGATAGAAGCGTTATGTAAGTTTTTTTCTTTTAATTTACCAAAATTAGTTAATGCTTATCTTCGCAGTCTATGAAAAGAAAATAAAAATGTTAAGCTAAGTTAAGAAGGAGATGGTATAAGAAAGATGGTGGTGTTGTTGTTGTAATTACAAAATAAAAAGAAAGACTAAATAAAGAGGAGAATTGTGATTTTAAACTAATGAATAAAAAAAGAAAACAAAAAGAGTACTTACCTCTACTGTCGAATCATAACAAAAACTTACCTCAGCGTGAAGTAAAGCAAGCAAAATAGAAAGAGTAACTTGAATGTCGTACTTAGCCAGATTGAGTATAATGAAGAAAAGTGAGAAACCTCCTTTAATTGTCACCTTCAATATAAGCTTCTTGAGAAAGAATTACAATAGTGTCAGTCTAAAATAACTCTTCATCTCTTTTCTCATGCAACGCTCTCTAACCTAAAAATAAAAATTACACTGAAAAAGAAAAGAAAAAAACTAAACTAAAGCTTTCTGAGATGGTGCTCATCTGCCTTCGAGGTTACAGGTATTTATAGGGAAGAAAAATGAGAATTGGACGAGTACGAAGATAGGGGAGCTTGCGCTCTGCCTGATTCATCTAAAGAGCCGCGGAAACACAAATTTCCTCGCATTTTCGTGGCCAGATCTTGGCTGTAGGGTCAGGATCTAGGGTCGTCGTCCATTCACGTGTCTTCTATCCTTTTATCCGCTTGATTTTGAATTTCTGCTTAAATTGATGATCCATCCTTTTATCCTCAGCGAAACCGATAAGGTTTTCATAAAATTTATTTTTCCTTTTAATTTGGATGATATTATCTCATCTGATATACCCGGTCTTTAGATAAGATGGCTTCTATAAACTCCAGATTTAAATCGATCCCCTTTCTTTTAAACTTCTGAATTTAATCGGATAAATCTGTCAATCTCTCTCTTTTCCTCCTTAATTATCATGCATGTCACTGGACATGAAAATACATTAATAACAGAGTCTATGTAAATATAAATGCAGAAATATGACACATTTGATATGAAAATATGTAGTGCACGTGTATGATCACACCCCCACAATTATCTTTTGCTCGTCCTTGAGCATAATAAAAAGTAGAGCTAACCTAACTTAACTCACTTTCGTAAGAATCACGGTTGCACTAAGCAGGTGCAACAAGCCGTTAAACCTCTAGGATACCCCTAGAGGATGAGTTTTGCATCATGAGGGTTTTCAGTGAATTATACCAATAAAATCCATAATGAAAGAAAAACAGAGTGTTAGTATTTTTGAAAACGTATTTTGAAGGAAAAATATTTGAAGTATTAATGAAAAAATTCAAGTAATCTACAAGTCATATAGAATTATCAAAACTTAGTCATTCCTAAACATAGTCTCTATTCATAAACTTATTTTCAATCAAGGTAAGGATTAAAATTGTATTTCGCATCTAGTCTATTTTTTTCCCTAAATCATATGCACCTTGTGACCGTAAAAATTTGACTTGGGATTCTTCAACTCTAACTCTTCTGTCTTATTATTTTCTTTTTGAATTTTATTTATGGTTTTAATGTCTCTTATCTCTATTAGGCTTTCTAATATGGCCATATAATGAGTTTTAGTCGGTGACTCCCAAGCCGGATGGTTTTAAGGTACCAGGTGAGAAAACATCCCAAGGACTTAGGACTCGAGCAAATAAGGCTACAAAATTAAAGAGTTTTATTTATATGAACTACTTTTAGGCATGAATACTTATGCTTTATGAGGCACAAATAGCTAGCTTAATCAAAGGATTCTTATTATACATATTTTTTCTTTTTCTCTATCATTTCTTTATAAGACACAAGAATCTTTGTTTTATAATCCTAAGTGTGTAAGTGTATAAATGCATATTTCATGAAGGTAAAAATCAAGACTAAATTACTTTTCCAATCTTTCTTTCTAACCTCAAAATCAAACAAATAATTTTATTTTGACCAAGTATAAGAAATCATAATTATAACCTCATATTCCTTAAAATTAACTTAATTTTTTACAAAAATAAGTCAAATTATTATTTTTTTTCAAAAAGTTCTTTTTTTATTAGTAAAGTTAGTATGTTAGTAAACCCTCCCCCACACCTCACTCATGCATTCTCCTCAATGTATGAAGAAATGCAATAATACATGAAAAAGGAGAAAGAGAAGGAAAATTGTCACCTCACAGTGGTGGTTCCGATGGTGGTCTCATTGGGTCAAGAGTTTTTGCCCAGTTTAGATACTATGGATTTTCATAAAACTCACCTTTCATGACCTCTTTCCTATTAATATTTTATACTCCCCAATATGAATAGGATCATGCAAGATCCAAAAATAAAACTTTCCCGGTTATTGACCAATCTTGAGATATCATCACATAATGTTTTAGGAGCATTGAGTTCAATTGAATTTGTAATTGTCATGTGAACTCAGGAATTGCTTCAAAAGTTTTTTCTAAAGAAGATTTTCTTCTATAGGTTAGTTTTGGTATGAAGTATATGCAGATGTTTATTGGTAAGGTTGTTAACAGTAAGACTCAGGGGAGTTGTATCGCCACTGATTCGGTAAAGAGTAGTGATGATTATCATATTCTTGTTCATAATACTGGGATTGGGGTATATATTGATTCGGATAAGGCCAATCTGGCATACTTAATTGGTTAAAGTTATGTAATATCAAGTTAATAATATCCGAATTGAAAGAGGTTGGGGTGAAGTATGGATCACTATATTCATTGGTAAAATTAAAATTATAATCCATATCACAAAAAATATCAAAAACAAATACAAACAAATAAACAAACTAAAGAAAGAAAAAAATCTATTCTAAATTAGGGTAGAGCTTAGACTTAAAGGACTCCTAACTGTTGATTATTCACAGGAGGCATATTGCAGAACCTGACCACAAGTTAATCGGCCAAGTAGGGGCAACATTAGTGGGAGATATCCGCGCTTAAAGCGACATGTCTAATTATACCAAAATACCAGCCTTTAGGGTTTTGTCTCTCAATCCCCAACCTTAGATACCGATTTGACAAGAGTCAACTTCTAACAACTTCTCCCTTAAGATAATCCCTATTTGAGTATGAGATGTCCCTAGGGCCAGCATCTACTCAATGTTAAGTTAGGCAAGGTTAGTGAGTGAGGAGATGGTTTATGGGTTAAGGGAGGATAATGACTTCCCCACCTTATCTTGTTTAAGGATATGCCCTTAATGCTTTTAGTGCAGTGTACAAGTATAAAGTAAAAGGTAACACTTAAGTAATATGATATTTTTTCTAAAGTATATGCAATGCACACATACCTTTGCTCTAACACTCTTTAATAGCAATGTAAAGAAACAAAATAGACAAATGCATTAGGATGAAAGAGTCTTATTTTTTAGCATTTACAAAGTAACCATATTACTGCTGAGGTTAGAATCATATACAGAGTGAGTTAAGCAGATAAATTATTAACTGCAAAGAGCTAACCTCTGAAAATCAAGCAACCTGAAAGAAACTATAGTTAGTACTTTATCACAGTTGTGAACTCTGATGCTCTGCCTTCTTGGATAGAGGCACAGAGCAGCAAAATATCCACTACAACTCCTAGTTTTCTAAAATTAGCTCCTGTGTACTAAAACAGAGAAGAAAAAGGGATTAAGTCATTAATGTAAATCAAAAAAGGAAAAAAACTTACTGTCCCTCCCTGGGAACGACGCCAAAATTATGATCGAGCCAAACATGCACAGAAAATACAGAATTTTAGGAACAATGCTAGATCTTCAATGCTACCGTACAGCCCAGGGCTAACGGGTCGTGATTCACAGGGAGGAACAATGATGGAAGTGTTATGTAAGTTTCTTCTTTTAATTTACTAAAACTAGTTAATACTTATTTTCTCAGTGTATAAAAAGAAAATAAAAATGTTAAGTTAAGTTAAGAAGGAGATGGTAGAAGAAGAGATGGTGGTGTTGTTATTGTAATTACAAAAGAAAAGAAAAGACTAAATAAAGAGGAGAATTGTAATTCTAAACTAATGAATAGAAAAAGAAGACAAAAAGAGTACTTATCTCTACTGTCGAATCATAGCAAAGACTTACCTCAGCATGAAGTAAAGCAAAGAAAATATAAAGAGTAACTTGAACGCGGTGCTTTATCAGATTGAGTATGATGAAGAAAAATAGGAAGCCTATATTGATTGTCACCTTCAGTATAAGTTTCTTGAGACAAAATTACAATAGTGTCACTCTATAATAACTCTACCTCTCTTTTCTCATGTAACTCTCTCTAACCTAAAAATAAAAATTACATTGAAAAAAAAGAAAAAAAAGCTAAACTAAAGCTCTCTGAGATGGTGCTTCTCTGACTTTGAGGTTACAGGTATTTGTAGGGAAAGAAAATGAATATTGGATGTGTACGAAGATAGGGGCAGCATGCGACCTGATTCATCTAAAGAGCCGCAAAAACGCGACTTTCCCCATGTTTTCATAGCGTAAGGCCAGGATCTGGGGGTGCTTGTCCGTCCAAGTATCTTCTATCTTTTTATTCTCCTGGATTTTAAATTTTTGCTCTGAAATTGACGATCTATCCTTTTATCCTCAGTGAAACCAATAGGGCTTTCATAAAATCTGTTTTTCTCTTGAATTTGGATGATATTATCTCATCTGATATACCCAGTCTTCAGATAAGATGGCTTCTAGAAATTTTAAATTTGAATCGATTCTCTTTCTTTTGAACTTCTTGATTTAATTGAATAAATCTATCAACCTCTCTTTTCTTCCTTAATTACCCTGCATGTCACTAGACATGAAAATACATTAGTAGAAGAGTTTTATTTAAATATAAATGCAGAAATGTGACACATATAATATGAAAACATGTAGTGCACGTGTATGATCAATATTGAACTAGCCGATAGGCATCGGTCAACCGCCAGTTCGGCCGATCACAAACCAAGACTTGGGTGTGACAGTCGATCGACCGCCAGGTTTTCCAGTCAACCTTTCGATTGTCTGACAAATGTGCACAAGCGAACACCCAGAAACAACCAAGAGGCTCGGTCGACTGCCCAGTTGATTGAGGTTTTACCTGCACACAAGAATACAGAATTTTAGAACTTAAGAATAGAATGTGCAAGTACTCAATTCTACCGCTATAACAAGTGACTATGCCTGTCGTGATCCACAAGGAGGGACTAGCAATAGAAACTTTTAGTAAGTTCTCTTTTATGCTACAAAGAATGGTTAAAATTCTTCTTTTATTTTTTAAAAGAAAAGAGAAAAATAAGTTACAGTTAAGTTAAAAAGAAAGTGGTAGATTGTGAAGGTTAAGAAAATAGAAAATGGGTTTATATAAAGAAATTAAAAAGAGTGATAAAATAGTTAGGAGATTGTGGTGATCTAAACTGAAGAATTATAAGAAAGAAACTAAAAATTACTTACCTCTTTAGTACTCATATAGCTTGGATCCGAGATATGACTTACCTAGTCTTTGAAGGTGATCAAGCATGGCGTGTAGGATCTTTCCCATTCCTGATCTACACTATGAATAAAAGGGCAAGCTAAACTAACAAAAGAATGGTTGTTTCATCACCATAAGCCATCAATGGAACTTGCAATGGCAAAGCAGTCTCGAAGCTATCATATTCACTTGGATTGCAACACGTCAGAGGAAAGTAAACAAAAACAAGAATAAAGAAGAAAAAGAAACTTCAATTCGATTCAAATAACAATGAAATAAAAGACTTACTTACACCGGTGTCACCCTCAGTACAAGCTTCATCTCATTCCTCCATGAAACTCGTCTCTCCTCTCAGTTACATAAAGAAAAGTAAAAAATACATAAAAGAAAAAATAAAAACCTACACTAAAAAGAATGAAAAACTGGTCTAAAATCTATCTCTGCTTCTTTTCATTTAACTTTGAGATTGTAGGTATTTATAGGAGAAATGCAGAGGGTAGAGGAGTATGAAGATATGGAAAGCTGACTATTTCTTAATTTGAATCCTCCGTTTATCTCTAAACTTAATTTGATGTGGATATTTAGTTCTGATCTGTATCTTTTTGGTCTGTCGATTGCTATATATAACTTATCAAAAGATAGAATTAGAAATAGTGATCAACTTAAGAGTTGTACCCTTTAAGTCATCGTTCTGTATCATCTTGAATCATCAGATTTGAGTTTCAATAGCAAAAATTATGATTCAAATGCTAAAATATATCCAGTCAAAATTGCTTCATCTCATTCGTTGATCTTCTCTCTATCCATTTATTCTTTGGATTTTGAATTTGGACTCTGTATTTGACGTTATCCTCAGTTGATCTTTAGCTAATCAAAATGGATTTATAAAAATCTGAATTTTACCAATTTCCATTTGGTGTTATCTTTCTGATTTGCTCTGATCTTCAGCTGAACATTTGCCCCAATCTTTGATTTGTTCTAAGTAGATCTGGGATCATCCTCAGCTAACTTAATAGATCCAGTTAAATCTGATTTTAACTGGTATTTATTTGATTTAATCCTATTTTTCTTTATTATTATCTTCTACAAAATAGACATTTAAGATAAGAAAATTAGCATATATATTACATGACAAATGTAGGAGTGTAATGAAAAGAAAGAAAAATCTGTGTATGATCACACTCCCATACCTATCTTTTGCTCGTCCTCGAGCAAAATAATAAAACTAATCAGAAGATTATTAGACCACTTTCGTAGGTTACGCGATTGTACTGAGCATGTGCAACAAACCGTTTAACCTTTAGGTTTTTCCTAGAGGACGAGTTTTGTCTCGTGAGGATTTTCAGTGGATTACACCCACAAAATCCATAAAGAAAGAGAAACAAAGTGTTATTATTTTGAAAACACATTTTGAAAAAGAAAAAATATTTGAAGTATTATTGTAAGACTTCAAGTAATCTATAAGTTATAAGAAAATCAAAATTTTCATTTCTAAACTTAGTCTTAATTCAAAAACTTGTTATCAAATAAGGCATGGAGTCAAACTGTATTTCTCATCTAGTCTATTATTTTTGCCTAAGTTATATGCACCTTTGTGATCGTGAAATTTTGACTCGGAGTTCTTTAACTCTAACTCTTATGCCTTATTATATATATATTATTTTTTAATTTTAGGTAATATTATTCCTTAGTTATATTAGGCTTTCTAATTTGCTCATGTAATAAGCCTTTAATCGGTGACTCTCAAACCAAACGGTCTTAAAGCACCGGGTGAGAAAACACTCCAAGGACTTAAGAACTCGAGCAAATAAGGCCACAAAACTAAGAATTTTATTATATGAACTGCTTTTAGGCGTGAATACTTATGCTTTATGAGGCACAAATACCAGCTTAATCAGAGGATTTTTATATATATTTTTCTTTTTCTTTTTCTTTTTTAATAAGTCATAAGAATCTTTATTTTTTAACCCTAAGTGTATAAGTGTATAAAACATGCATATATCATCAAGATAAAAATCAAGACTAAATTACTTTTCCAAATTTTCTTTTTAATCTTAGAAATCAAACAAATAATCTTATTTTGACCAAGTATAAGAAATCCTAATTATGATTCTCCTATTCCTTAAAATTGACTTAATTTTTTATAAAAAATATGTTAAAATATTGTTTCTATATTCAAAAAGTTTTTAAAAGTAAAGAAAATGTTAATAATTTTTTAATAATAAAAAAAACATAAGTTATGTTAGAACCCTCTCCACACCTATCTCATGCATTATCCTCAATGTATGAATTAATACATAAATGCATGAAAAAGAAGAAAGAAAAGGAAAATATTACCTTATGGTGGTAGTTCCGGTGGTGGTCTGATTCGGTCAAGCGTTGCTACCCAATCAACATAGTGTGGTGGTTCATAGAACCCATCTTTATTGACCTCTTTTCTATTTATATATTTACAGTCCTCAATATGAATAGGATCATGAAAGATCCTATCTTAAAGCTTACTCTCTTTACAAGACCAGTCCTGGAAAATCATCACAGAGTCATCATGGTCTATACCTATGTCCAACAAAAGAATGTGACTTGGTGGAATGGTTAACTTGAGCTCAAGAATGAACGGTTCAGGAACCAATACTAACTCGAAAAAATTAACTTTGGGTTCCAGAGTTGGTGTTGGTTTAAAGTTGAGTCCAAATCTAAGAATTGAAATTCACATTCTTTTTCCATCAATGAAATTTGACTATCCAAAATTGGTGATTCGATTTCTAGATCTATAGATACGGGAATAAATGTTGACTCGGGAAATTGGTCCAAAGTGGGTAAGAATACCAGAGTCAACATAGATTCGAAGACAAAAACTAAATCACAAAGTTGGGGATCAGGTTCACATTCATGATCAAGTTCAATCTCATTAATATGAAAACATGCCAATTCATCAATTGGTTAATATTGGCCAAGTTCAAGGCTTTGTGGTGAAATTGATTTTTTGTCAAAGTATTCAAGATACCATAATTCTTGATTTTCATCAATATGGCTAGAAGTGTCGAGAATAGTCAAAGATTGGGTAGAGAGAGTTTCCTTATTCTTACGTATGTTTTCCAATCTACTTAGTCTTACTTGTATCATATCAAGTGGATCATTTTGGAATTGAATCATGGATTCCATACTCTTTTCTAAGTCGGCATATTCTTCTTGAAAAATAGAGTAAGGATTTATGACTTGAAAATTTTGACGAGATTTTGAGTCTTCTAAAATTTGAATTCGTCGCTCAAGATTGTCTAAGACTTCTATTCTTTTTTCCAGTCAATTGATTCTTCTAATAGTTGTTCGGGAGAAGGATTATATGAAGCTGGGTGTTGGTAAGATTGTTGACAATATGACTCGGGGGAGTTGTATCCGAATTGACTCTGTGAAAAGTAGTGATGATTATTCTAGTCTTGTTCATAGTATTAGGACTAGGGCACGTATTGATTCGGATAAGACCAATTCGGCCCACTAGGTTGGTTAAAGTTATAATATGTCAGGTTGGTAATATCCGAAAAAGAGGTCTGGGTGTAACATGGATTACCATTAAAATTAGAAAAATGGTAGTTATAAGCCATATCACACAAGAAATGTCAAAATCAAATAAAAAACAAATTAAAAAAATCTAACATAAGTTAGGGTAAACCTTAGATCTAGACGACTTCTAACTGGTTGGACTATCCACGGGGGGGTATATTGTAGAATCTGATCACAAGTTAATCGGTCAGGTAGGGAAAAAATTAGTGGGAGGTTGATTAGTCTCTAATTTTGCATAATTTTTATCACATCTTCACATTTATTTCGTATTAAATTCTGCTAATAAAGCTTTGTTTGCTTGATTCTAGGTCCATGGTGTGCAATGAAAAAGAAGGCCCTAAATTACTATTTAATTGGTAATTAAAGGCCTAATAAGATAGCCGATGATCTGGGAGGCTGATTCTGTCAAAAGCAGAGGCTGCAAACCAGAAACCGGGTAAGGAGCTGACAGGGAACAGATAAGACAGCGCGCGGCTCGAAGCACCGTGCCGCGGCCACGTTATTGCCGCGGCCACGACCGCGTTTTGGGCCAGGGTTTGTCCCGTGGCCCCCTCTTCCCTGGTGGTTATAAATACCCCCTGCATCTCAGAGTTGGAGATATACAGAGTTTTAGGAGTAGTTTTTATTCCATGTTGTAGTTTAGGGTAGTTTAGTTTAGATTAGTTCTTCTTCCTCCATTGTACTTTCCATTTTGTAGATCTTGTAATAGGGAGAGAGAGTGGTACATGCTTGCAATACAAGAGTGCTTGTAATAGAAGGTGACAATTTATGAAAGGTGCTCTCTTTACCTCTCTATATTTTCTTCTCTCTAATCTCTTTTACATGTGTAGCTAGTCTTTTCTCTCAGGCAACTAACTACTAACCACCAACTAGTCTAACGTCTTTTATGATAATCCACATGAATCTAATAGCATCGATTTGGCCTTGCTCCTACAAGAGCCATTGATGGCTCATGATGATGGATCTAACACTCTAACTTCCTAACTCTTTAATAAGCTAATATTACAATATTTCATGCTTTCTCTTATCGGGCTTTGATGATTTAAGTGTAGCTTGCACTTGTTATGTTGAGTTGGGATGTGATGAGTTACATATGGGCCATGCTTTGTAAAGCTCTTGAATTAAGGACTAGTGATAGCCAATGTTACATGTGAGGCAACTATCACTAAGAGGTTAGCGTGTCGGTGAAGTTATTAGTAGTTAGTTGCCGTGAGTTTTCTTTCCTTTTCACTTATTTTAGAAACAATCTAAAAACTACAAAAATCATTCTTTTCTATGTTTCTCTCTTCTTTGTGTTCCACCGTACTTCTCTTTCATTATTTGTTTTCTTTTATTTTCATTCTTTAAAACTTTAAAGAACCGTTAACATACCGTGAACATACCGTGTAAGCTTCTATCGCCTCCCATCCTTGTGGATTCGACTCGTTTTTGCCTCTATGCTATAATGGAAGTATCGAAGTAGCCAAAGCACACACACTTTAAATATCGATTTCAAAACATACACTTTTTGTGCGCGTTTTCCCCCGATCAAATTTTGGCGTCGTTGCCGGGGATGGGAACGGTTTGATTTCACATTTTTGTTAACCTTTCTTCTTTGTTTTTTTGGTGTGCAGGTAAAAGTTTTAGGATTGCAGAAGTCCACACTTGCTCAAGTGTGGTTGGGTAAATTCTTGTATATTTTTATATTCTGCTGCTAATTTTTGTTTATATTACCTATACACTGTAAATAATTTTAAGAATTAAAATACGGTAATTGGATGATTTAAAATAGCTTAGACATTTGCATCTAGGAACGTGTCAATTTTTTTCAATATACTGTATTTTAGTCTTATGTTGTTGTGATACTGATAGGAGATGTACATATTGCATTGCATATAGTTAGGACAAACACTTCAGTAATTTACTCGCTTTTTTGTGTTCATCTTATCTATATTGCACACTTGCACGAATTAAACTTAAGGGCAAAACCCACAACTTAAGGAGGGGAAGTCATTACCCTCCTTAGCGCAAAAATCACCTCTCTACTCACACAACCCAAGCCTAATAAAAATTGCTAGACGTTGTCCCTTAGGGACATCTCGGACTCACTTAGGAGATTGACCTAAGGGAAAAGTTGTTATAATTTGACTCTTGCTAAATCGGTGTTTAAAGTTGGGGATTGAGAGACGAAATCTCGAAGAACGGTGGTTTGGCATAATTAGGCCCGTTGCTCCGGCACGAATATCTTGCCCCTACATGGCCGATTAACTCGTGGTCAACTTCTGACAATAGACCCCCCGTGGACAGTCTAACCAGTTAGGAGTCGTTTAGGTCTAAGTCAACCCTAGCATAGGCTTGTTTTCTTTTTCTTTCTTTGTTATTTGTTTGTTTATTTTTCTTTTTCTTTTTTTTTAAAAATTGTGATACGGATTTTAATAACAATAATTCTTTCAATTATAATATGAATCTATACTTCACCCCGACCTTATTTGACTCAGATAACTCTGACCCGGCAATGTACAACGTGAACCAACCATATATGCTTAGTTGGGATTATCCGACTCAATATGACCCATATCCTCAATCATATGACTATAATTTTCAAAATAATTTCAACTCTTCAGTCAATGGGGATTCACTTCCCTGAGTCACATTTTCAATCGCCTTGTCCACAATTTTTATAAAGTTCATTCCCCAATTTTGGTTCATGTACTCCTTTTCCTCTTCCACTAACCGAAGAAAAATCTGATTTGGAAAGGAGCATGAAAGAGTCCTTATAACAAATGCAAAATTTGCTTAATTCACAATACTTCTCACATCAAACTTCACATACCCCTTTTCCAGAGCATCCAATTGAAGAAAAATTTGAGTTAGAAAAGCGTTTGGAAGTCTTTTGTGAAAGAATGTAAAACATGTTGGACTCATCATCTCAACTAAATTTTCAAGAGTCTTACTCATCTTTTTCAGTCTCACCGATTCAAAATGAACAACTATCAATACTGGACTTGAGTATGAAACCCTTGCGTGAGTCAGATCAAAATCCGATGGACTCACAAATCCACCGTAATTTCTAAAATCAACTTCCATGCTCATTTTTCAAGAACCAATTATAAAGAGTATGGAAGACATGATTCCGAATCTAAATTCTATTACAAGGCCTATCAGTAGAGTAGGCGCACTTATGAGCAAATTGATCAATGAGAGCAAGGAAAGTCTTTCTTATCAACTTTTGACCGATCCTTATGTCCCTAACTCTACTGATTGGACCCATGAATCATGTCATTTTGGAAATCCAGTTCAATTTCAGAATATACATTAGAACTTGACCACACTCCAAATTATGAAAAATCGCCTGAACATTCTTGCAAGTTATCCCTTTCCTGAAATTGAAACCGAACCTGAATGTGATTCTGAACCTCATGTTAGTAATTTCATTCGACGTTTTGATTCAATAATGACTCCGGTATTTTTACCAGATTTTTTCTCTATTCCGGAGTCAACATTGAATACTGTACCAGTACACCGTGAAATGGAATCACCAATCTCTTATGATCACACTTCATTCATGGGGAAAGTATGTGAACATAATTCTTTGGTTTGGATCCTATTTTTGAACAAATATCGACTCTCATTGTTGACTCTCGACTTTATCTGAGTCAACTTCCCGAGTCAGTATCGGTTTTTGTTCCAATTGAGTCCAAATCAATTATCTCTCAAAATCACACTTCATTGTTGGACAAAAATGTTGACAAAAATGACTCAATAATTATTTTAAAAATTGAAAATTAGATGGGGATAATTTTTTAAATAATGCAATTCAGTCCATCATTCCTTTACTGGGTCATATTAGAGAGGTCATTGGTGTGTTTTTGCAAGATCCACACTATTTTGATTGGGTCGCAATGCTTGACCCAATCAGACCACCACCGGAGCCACCCCCTTGAGGTAATCTTCCTTCCCTCTCTATTTGTTTCATGTATATACACACTCACGATGCATTGAGGACAATGCATGAGATAAGTATAGGGGAGGGTTTACTAACATAGTTTTATATTTTCTTTCTTTTATACTTCTTTTTATTAAACAAAAAAATCTTTTATATAAAAACTTTTCTTCTCTTTTTACAAAACTTTTTGAATTAAGAGAAATAGTTTTGATCCATTTTTAAGAAAATTAAGATTATCTTAGGAATTAGAAGACCTAAAATTATGAAATTTTAAACCAAGTCAAAATAATAGATCTTGTCTAAATTTTAGGATAAGAAAGTAAGATTGAAAAGATAATTTGATCTTGAATTTTTTTGCTTAGATTTATGCACTTCATACTTAAACAGTTTTTAGGATTGAAACAAAGACTGAAAATGCCATAAAAATATATTGAAAAAAATGGTAATAATAAAAACCACTATGAAGTTGGGTAATTATGCCTCAGGAAGCATGATTATTCACACCTAAAATGGTGGACAAAAATAAAATAATCCCCTTTAGTTTTGTGGCCTTGTTTACTCGAGTCCTTAATCTGACGGATGTTTTCTCATCTGATGCCCTAAGATCATCTGGTTTGGGAGTCACCAGCTAAAAACTCACTACCCGGATAAATAAGAAGCCTCAGAAAATGAAAGGAAGAAAAAGAAAAAATATATATATAATATAAATAAATGGAATAAAAGTTAGAGTCGATATCCCAAAAATCTTCACAGTCCACAAAGTGCATATTTTTTTAAGAGTTTTATGAAAGATCAAAGAGTTAATTCCATTTTAATTCTTACATTTAATTTATAATAAGATTTTTTACATTTTGACTTAGTTTAAGAAAGAACAATTTCTGATTAACCTCTGACCTTGGATCACTTATATTTTCGCAAAAATATTTCAACACTTTTCTCTATTTCAAAAATGCGTTTTCAAAATACTAACATTTGATTTCTTTCTTTATGAATTTTGTGGGTGTAATCTGCTGAAAACTCTCATGAGATAAAACTCCTCCTCTAGAGAAAACCTAGAGGTTTAATGGCTTGTTGCACATACTCAGTACAATCGCGTCATCTGCAAAAGTGGTGTAATAATTTCCTTAGTTTTTTTTGTTTTGCTCGGGACGAGCAAAAGATAAGTGTGGTGGTGTGATTAGTCTCTACTTTTGCAAATTTTTATCACATCTTCACATTTATTTCATATTAAATTCTGCTAATAAAGCTTTGCTTGCTTGATTCTAGGTCCATGGTGTGTAATGAAGAAGAAGACCCTAAATAACTATTTAATTGGCGATTAAAGCCCTAGTAAGATAGCAATTGATCTAGGAGGCTGATTCTATCAAAATCAGGGGCTACAAACCAGAAACTGGGCAAGGAGCTGATAGGGGACAGACAAGACAGCGCGCGGCATGAAGCACCGCACGCGCGGACACTTTATGGCCGCGGCCGCAGCCGCGTTTTGGGCCAGGGTTTGTCCCCTGGCCCCCCTCTTCCGTGGTGGCTATAAATACCCCCTGGGTTCCAGAGTTAGAGATATACAGAGTTTTAGGAGTAGTTTTCATTCCATGTTGTAGTTTAGGGTAGTTTAGTTTAGGTTAGTTCTTCTTCCTCTATTGTATTTTTCATTTTGTAGATCATGTAATAGGGAGAGAGAGTGGTACATGCTTGGAATGTAAGAGTGTTTGTAATAGAAGGTGACAATCTATAAAAGGTGCTCTCTTTATCTCTCTATATTTTCTTCTCTCTAATCTCTTTTACATGTGTAGCTAGTCTTTTCTCTCATGGCAACTAACTACTAACCACTAACTAGTCTACTTCTTTTATGGTAATCCATATGAATCTAATAGCCTCGATTTGACCTTGCTTTTGCAAGAGCCATTGATGGCTCATGATGATGGATCTAACACTCTAACTTCCTAACTCCTTAACAAGCTAACATTACTTTATTTCAGATTGCTCTTATCGGGCTTTGATGATTTAAGTGTACCTTGCACTTGTTATGTTGAGTTGGGATGTAATGAGTTACATATGGGCCATGTTTTGTAAAGCTCTTGAACTAAGGACTAGTGATGGCCAATGGATACATGTGAGGAACCATCACTAAGAGGTTAGCGTGTTGGTGGAGCCATTAGTAGTTAGTAGCCGTGAGTTTTCATTCCTTTTCACTTATGTTAGAAACAATCCAAAAACTACAAAAATCATTTTTTTTATGTTTCCCACTTCTTTGTGTTCCACCGTACTTCTCTTTCATTCTTTATTTTATTTTCTTTTCATTCTTTAAAACTTTGAAAAAACGTTAACATACACGTGAACATACCGTGTAAGTTTCTACCACCTCCCGTCCTTATGGATTCGACTCGTTTTAGCCTCTATGGTATAACGGAAGTATCGAGGAAGCCAAACACACACACACACTTAAAAACATACACTTTTTGTGCGCGGTGCTTCCCCGATCAAATGTATCCGTGCCTAAGCAACAAGCTCAATTATGCCAAACCACCAACCTTCGAGGTTTCGCCTCTCAATCCCCAACCTTAGACAACAATTTGGCAAGAGTCAAATTCTAATCAACTTCCCCCTTAGGTCAGTTGTAGATTGTCAAAAAATTACTGAGGATAAGTCATCAGAAGGCAGAGTCCGAACCCCAGACGTAAGTCTAATCATAACCACCAGTGCAGTCCTAAGACACAGAGCCTGAAAGTCGCGTCTCAGCATTACTACGGTACCAAGACGCAGAGCTTACCAAGACGCGAGGGTTGAAATCTGCGTCTCTACTTCACCGCAATACCCAGACGCATGACCCGAAGCCCGCGTCTCACGTAAAGCTTGACGCAGAACTTGAAGCTCACATTTCAACTAAATGTGAAGCTCAAGCGTTACCTCAACAGCTAAACGTGAGGCTCGAAGCCCACCTTTCAACAATAGAGGAACCCTGTGTCTCTGTTATAACTGCCCACATTATTGGGTCAATTACTGCCCACTAATGAGGGAATTAACCCACATTATGGAGGGTTTCTAGGGGACAATTTTACCCCTAAAACCCCTATGAATAGCTCAGTCTGCTACTGAAGGAGGGGCTTTTTTTGCTAAGTAGAGAATCCTTGGTCGATTGAAGAGAATCTCGATCAGAACTTCTAGCTGAGAAATATTTAAGAGTTCAACTCTTCTAACAACTTGCTGAGTACAAGTTTATTTTTGCCTCAAATCTCTTTAAGATTATATTGGACAGGAGTTGTGCTACTTCGTCCATAGTCCGAAGAGAAGATTCCCAGAAGACTGTGACGCTCACCCGGTCAATAGAAAATAAGATTCACTTTCTACTGTCACATCAAGAACCCAGCATTAATAAAGAGAAAATTTGAGCTTGAATATCTTCCCTCTCTTGTAATCAAAATTTGTTGAGATTGTTGTAATCTTTCATTGATCCAAGGAAATTTTACTCAAACTCCACCAAATTTTCTCTGATAAATAAGAGACAGCAATTCCGCTAAGGATGATTTTCTCTACTGATGAGCAAGTCGTGGCGCAAGGTGATGTCACATACATGGGAAAAATGGTCGAATCACTTATCATAGAATTCGACTAGGCAAAATATGAAGAGTTTCTCTCTTCCGGCTCTAAGAGCCTGAGGACGCGGCAGTACCAGAAGGTGTCTTCAGAGATACGCTCCAGGATTTCCTCAGAGGCTTCTCTGAATATGGTCTCCGTAGAGAACATCATGGCTGGTCATATCACACGCAAGGCCCGCGTCAACGTCTCCCACGAGACCCACGAGGTCAGTGTTGCTGATGGGCAGCTAGCTCCCGCCCATCCTCTTCCATAGCTCCAGGTTACCCGGGGTTCACAACAGCCCGCACGGCGTAACCGGAATGTCGAACGTCGACAGAGGCGAGCGCACGTTAACTATAGATGCAAGAAGTCAGAACAATTATCTATTTAGCAGAATCAGAACGCGAGGCTCAAGCCCGCATCTCTTCTAAGCTATGTCAGACGCATGAAGTCCGCGTTTGGAGACCTAAACGCGAAGCTCAAAAGGCTTGTGTTTTTTAAGCTTCACTTCCCAAACGCGACGTTCAGCAGCGCGAGGTCTATGCCTCTCCTCAGAGACACGAGACCCGCGTCTCTACAACCAAACGCGGGACTTAGAAGGTCCGCGTTTCTCCAGTGTCGATAGCCAAATGCGACTGTCAGCAACGCGTGGTCCGCGCCTGTGCTCATCAGAGACGCGAGACCCACGTTTTAAAGCCAAAATGTGACAGTCGCGTCTATTCTACAGAATGTGAGCTCTGTGTCTCTGAGCCTCGCATTTCAGAGTTGCGACATAAGGATGGCTCTTAAAAGCTGAAAAGTCCTCGAAACCCGAGGCTAATCTCTTTGATTCTCTTCTGACAGATTTAAAGGATTACTTGATAAAGAAATGGAGTGCTAATCAGATTGCTCCATCCTGTTTCTATGAACGGCTCATCATAGCAATATTCTCTGAATGTGGGTACAGCTCACATGCGAGCAAGCAGTCGGTATTCAGACGATTGATTTCAACCTCTCGATCAACCAAACGGCATTGGTCATACAGAAAAAGAACATTCTCTGACACGGAATACCCCAATGTCACTGCAAACATGGCAGGTCCAAGCACTACGCCAAGCAGATGTAGGAAAAAACAACCGGCAGTTAGCTCTGACGAGTCTGATACGGAACCAGAAGATGTATGCCGGTATACTCGCACTCGGACTGGTGCGGTAGCATCGATTGACTACAGTGCTCTAGTCTGGGTCATTGAAGTAAATGAATCACACTCTGTCATTGCAGATTCATAGGCCTCAAACTCTTCTGTAGAGAAGGAAGCCTTCGTGTATATGGCAAACACTCCTGAGGAGACGGCCAGGCGTTTGGAACAAGAAGCCCAGGTCTAGAAGGAACAATTTGATATGATTCGCGCCCAACAAGAGTCTATTGTACCCTCAAACAGATGCTTACACAGTTGCTCGAAGACAAGAAGAAGTCGAATGCCAACACTTCTTCTGAAAAATCTAAAGGTAAGCAGAAAGAAGGGGAGAGTTCATCTTTTGTGCACATAGAAGAAGAGAAACAGTCCAATTCCGAGTCGTCTAAGTCCCCATCTAAAGAGGGAGGCGATCCAAAGAACAGGGGTGATCATTCTAAAAGAATGAATAAATTAGAACAGCGCCTGGAAGCCTTTACCAATCAGAAAGGCCTCCAAGAAGCAGGAGTAGTCCGGCCGTACCCGACAGAATGGGATCTTGTCCTATATCCTCCCAGTTTAAAGCTCCGAGTCCATAGGCCTTTGACAGCAAAGGGTCACCGAACCAACACATTTACTATTTCAAGTCTCAGACAAGGAACATAGTAGCAAATGATGCCATCCTGGCATGTTTGTTCATCGGTACTCTGAAGAGACTCGCTTTTGAATGGTTCATGAAACTCCCTAAAGGCTCTACCAAGAACTGAGGTGATTTGGAGAAGCTTTTCCTTACACTCTTCTTCGAAGACGACTCGGAGGTTACCATGCCAACTCTCCTCGTAAAAAAGCAACGGAAAAAAGAGTCAGTCAAAGCATTTGTGAAAAGATTTCAGAATATGGCATTCTAATGTCCTAGCAGTATAACCCAGGCCACCCATGTGGAAACGTGTCACCATAATTTGCAAACCTCACGCCTAACCAAGATAGGAGTTGCCGAAAGCCGCACCTGGAAGCAGTTGGTCCAGCAAGATGAATAGGCTGAAGAGATTGCCGCCAAGGTTAAGGCAGAAGTAAACAAGCCCAGATCTGAAAAGTCGACAAGGCGTGCACCAGAAGTATCCTTCCAATCAAAAAGAAAGACACATTGGCAACAGAGACGAAATCTCCCGCTAAACCTCAGCCAGCCAGAGGGGGTCGTTCTCTAAGTCAACCGCGCGCCAGCAGGCAGTACTCCTTCAAAGACGAGCACGTTGATTCGTTATTCAAATTACTCAATAAGAGCAACAGATTAAAACTTCCTGAAGCTAGACGTCCTGAAAAAGTCGGCAAGACCGACAATCCCAACTACTGGGGCACCCCACTAGGAGCTGTTATATCTTCAAAGATATTCTTTAAGCTCTGATTGATGCGGAAGAGCTCAAGCTCCATCCAGAGCAGAAGAAAGTGACAGCTAATATGATGTCATTTCTTCAGTTCTGAAACCAGCTCCAAGTCTGGCATCCAAAAGGGGAACTAAGAATGTGTAACACCCCGCTCCCAGAATACGTACTTAGTTGCGTATTCAGATTTTTCGATCGTATTTTTCGATTTGCTTCCTGTATTCATTTTGTATTATGAATTATTTATATGATCGTTTGACCTTGGATCCGGATTCGTGGACTCGGACTCAACCCTAGTCTGAACTAGGGACCCGATCTCAGGTTATTACTCGATTTAGTCTTTCTGGTATTCAGATTTGATTGATTTCAGTTTCAAATATCATTTTACAATATTTTAGATTTTTCATGATTTTCTGGAATTTTCCTGAATTAAGTTGTAAATCTTCAAAACCGGTGTCGACCGGTACCACTGACCGATTCTCGAATTTTTAATTTACAAACGGAATTGAAATTATAAAAATGGCTTTCACATTATTTCTTAAAATCACATTTTCTATCTAAATATTTTTTCTGAGATTTTTCTGAATTTATCAAAATCCGGCCAACTCGGTGTAGACCGATATTGCCGGTTGACTTCAGGATTTTTATTTTGAAAATGAGATCAAATTTATGAAAATAAATTTCACCAAAAATTCTTATATAATATTTATTATTTTTGAGAATTTTTGAGAAGCTTTTCAAGCTACTTTATTTTTTGGACTTTTCCAGAGTTTTCGGTGTTTTCTCAGATACCGAAATTTTATCCAGATATTTTACTCTTCTCTTTTTCTCTCTCCTCGCTAGACGCGAGTTCCTAACTCAGATTCAATCTTTAATGCAGTGATCCTCTCCATACTGCATTTAATGCATTTCAGAACAACTCCCATCAAGTCATGACTTTGTCCTTTCTGTTAAACGCAGCTTTCGCATTTTCTTCTGGACGCGGCTTTAATTTTCGCGTTTGGCTCCTTATTTGCCTAGACGCAGCTTTGATATCATGGGGACGCAACATCCTTTGAATGAAACACAAGTTTCACTTTATATGATGGGATTGGCTACATTATTATTATATTTCCCCCATTATATATACACCCCCCTCTTTACATTCTTCTCTCTCTCTTTCACATTTCTTTCCTTCTCCATTTCTAGCAAGCTTGCAGGCCACGAAAATGGCAGCCATGGGCTTGCCTTGGCTGGCCAATTCTCCACCATTTTTCCCTCCATTTTCACCACCAACTCCACCACCTCGTTCTCCTCCATCTCCTTCTCCATTCCAACAACAACAACTACAACATCACCACCTCCACCATCTTCTTCTTCCTCTTCTTTTCCATCAAATAACCCATTTTCACCACCACCTTCTCCACCTTCTCCACCACTACCTACTCCATCTTGGCCACCAACGACCATGTCATCTTCCTCTCCTCGTCGTGCTCTTTCCGACGAGCTATTGCTTCGCTCCCCAAAATCTCTTTCACAAAACTCCATTTTCACCATATGAACTACACTTGCACCCCATAAATTTGCTTGGGCTTGGAGCTTTGGTCACTTTCTCTGGCCAACTCCGGCCGCCGCCGTGACCGCCGGCCATCGCCGGCTACCACCCCTTCCCTTCTCTTCTTTCCTTTCCTTCTTTCTTTCTTTTCCTTCTTTCTTTCTTTCCTTTCTTTTTCCTTTCCTTTTCCTTTTCCTTCTCTTCTCTGTTTTTTTCCCTACCTGCGTCTTTCTCCCTGTCAAACTTGCGTCACCCTTCCCTGCGTCCCTCTCACTTCTTTCGCTGCGTCTCTCTTTTATTTCCTTGTCTCTCTCTCCTTCTCTATTAATTGCTAGACGCGGCTCACCTTCGCATCCAAGCAATTCCTTAACGCGAATCTTCGCATTCTTGATTCTTGTATAACGCGGCCTTCGCGTTCCTGTATTGACGCGGCGCGGAGCTCATGCCCGCGTCTGTGTCCTTCTCATATCAACACAACTCGGAGCTTATGCCCGCGTCCGTGTTCTTCTCGTGTTAACGTGACGCGGAACCTACGTCCGCGTCCGCGTTCTCCTCGTGTCCTGACTTGAACGCGGGTCTCGAACCTTGCGTTTGTGGCATCTACGCGACGCGACCCCCGCGTCTGCGACCCCCGCGTCTCACTCTCAAGCCCGCGTCTTCCTGTTCAATCTCTCTCCCCATACTCTCTTTCCCTGTACACACTCTCTCTCTCCATGGACTTCTTTCTCTAGCTCTCACTTTCTCTCTCTCCACTCTCACATTCTCTTTCTCTCTCTTGATTTTCTCCTCTCTCTATCACTTTCTTTCTAACGCGTTGACGCGTTGATTTCCTGGATTCCGGTGATCGGGGATTTCACTATGCTTTCTGAAGATTTAGGCGAGTGTTCTCGCTTTCCTCTTGGCTTTCCTACTTCATCTGGTCGACTTGTATTACTTACGATTTATGCTGTTTGGAACTATCACTTTCTTTGATTGTGTTCAACTATTATTCTATCACTTGACAAGTACATGCTTGATATGTTAATACTTAACATGCTTTTGCTTGACACCTATCATCTTCATGCTAATACCTGACACCTGTCTGTATCACTTGACAACTAGCGTGTCATCACCTGACACCCAATTTGCCACTTGACACTTGCTTACTATGACATGACTTATCACTTGCCTCTTGAAAATACTAATACTTGACCTGTGATTATCACATTTACGGGAATACTATACTTGTTATCCTGCATTACATGCAGTGACTTGAATCTTGTACTTGTTATCCTGTATTATATATACAGTGACCTGAATCTATAGTACTCATGTACTCCTGAACTCCAGATCATGTCTTACACCTGCTATTCCCATAAATTGGTAATTATATGATAAATCATAAAAAGGAACAACTTGTATCGGGTCGGGGGACACTTGCGGCTATCAATATATGTTCGTGTTTACAGTGGTACTAGGCATGTTGTGCAACTAAAACTTCCGGTCTGACCTGTGGGCCTCCAGGCGACCGAGGGGAGTGCTGGCTCCCTCCTTCTTGGTACCACCTTGATAAGGGCATTCTATAAGACCCTCCTGATCGCCTTGCGGCAGGTTCCGTCCACCAAGCAACGGAACAATCCTGGGTCGTGGTCCCGGGTATGTACGGGACCCACTGTAAACATTGTTTGTTGATACCCATGTTGGTTTCCAATAACAACCTTGCTTTACTCGGATGTGGATATATGTGCGCTGGGACGCTAGTTCACATATCTAGACATCAGGGTAAGACGAGTAATAATAATAATAAAAGATGCCAGCCATGTATCTGCTGTAAGCCTTGCCATGTTTGCTTGTATCGGATTTTACTTCGGATTTCTGGTTTTATGATTATTATATTATACCTGTTCATATCCTGCCTATCTCTTGCTCTTATCTTATCATACTATGAATCTTTCCTACTTGATATCATATACTGTATATCTACTTGCTCCTACATGCTTGTGCCTACGGCACGGTTTTCATGTTTATGATCCAGATTTATCGGTACACCTGTGTTTACCTATGCTCGCCACTGGCTTTCGCATCACCACTCGCCGGGGAGTTCTGACTCCTCTGGATCCTCATGTCCAGGTTTTGGAGAGTGGAGCGTGCGGATTCTCCCAGTTGTTGATCAGAGTGGCGCAGCGGTAGCGTAGATCTCCAGCAGACCGTCCAGAGCCCTATCCTTCCAGGCCCTCATGTTCGGCTCTTGAGTTTTCCTGTTATGACTCTGAGCCTCCATTTGTACTATTCATACTTGTACATCTCTTTGTATTCTCGCATTTGCGCCTGCTGGTGATGTAATATTATTGTAATATTGGATCACTTCCTGTGATAACTTTGTAACTGTACTCATGTGTTGGAATGTATAATGCACCACTTGCTTCCGCACTCTGATTCTTGCCTGTACTGATGCTTAGCGTATATACGGGAGGGTATTTCTGACCTGCGTATATACGTCGCAGTAACGTCTCCGTACCCGCCGGGATTGGGGCGTTACAGGGTGGTATCAGAGCCTAGGCTCTACATCCTCAGTACGTCCAGGCGGCAAATTATTGGTAAAGAAATTTGTAACTGGAATGCTTGAGTCCTGGTTATACACTCCAACTACAAGTACAGAGTTATCTATTCTTTTTTGATCATCTTTCCTTTGATTTCTAGTCCCTTCCATCTTTCCACTGTTTTGATTTTTCGTAACCTTTATACCAACTTAAGATATGGATATACTAGGGGGTAGTGGCTAGTTCTGAATGAAGCGATTATATGATCTCTTTGGCCAATTCTATGAAGCTCGGGTATTCTCAGGATTGATCCTGATCGGGTTATCTTTCAGAAGTCAGTAGTCAGAATTCTCTATGGATATTCTACATCTCGGCTATATCTTTCAGAGTGATTGATGCCTGGTATTCAGAATTCTCAATTATCGGTCTTCTTTATTATGCTCAGGACTATCAGGGTTTTCTTTATCTTCAGTATTCTGGCTCATCCTCAGAGCGACATTAAGTATGCAGTACAGCGGGAATTCTATTGCAAAGCTGTGTTATCAGTCAATATTATTCGGCATTGTTCGAAGATTTATACAGCCGGAAGTGCAGAGGATGTCTATATTCTGATTATTGTTCAGTCAACTTGAGAGCCCTACCTATAGTGCTTCATATCTTAATTGGTATAATTCCCGTCCTTGTCCTCTTTGTGTTCAATTTACCCCTTATCGAAATTGCGAGGACGCAATTTTTGTAAGGTGGATGGATTGTAACACCCCGCTCCCAGAATACGTACTTAGTTGCGTATTCAGATTTTTCGATCATATTTTTCGATTTGCTTCCTGTATTCATTTTGTATTATGAATTATTTATATGATCGTTTGACCTTGGATCCGGATTCGTGGACTCGGACTCAGCCCTAGTCTGAACTGGGGACCCGATCTCAAGTTATTACTTGATTTAGTCTTTCTGGTATTCGGATTTGACCGATTTCAGTTTCAAATATAATTTTCCAATATTTTAGATTTTTCATGATTTTCTGGAATTTTCCTGAATTAAGTTGTAAATCTTCAAAACCGGTGTCGACCAGTACCACTGACCGATTCTCAGATTTTTAATTTACAAAGGGAATTGAAATTATAAAAATGGCTTTCACATTATTTCTTAAAATCACATTTTCTATCTAAATATTTTTTCTGGGATTTTTCTAAATTTATCAAAATCCGGCCAACTCGGTGTAGACCGATATTGCCGGTTGACTTCAGGATTTTTATTTTGAAAATGAGATCAAATTTATGAAAACCGATTTCACCAAAAATCCTTATATAATATTTATTATTTTTAAGAATTTTTGAGAAGATTTTCAAGCTACTTTATTTTTTGGACTTTTCCGGAGTTTTCGGTGTTTTCCCAGATACCGGAATTTTATCCAGATATTTTACTCTTCTCTTTTTCTCTCTCCTCGCTAGACGCGAGTTCTACCTAACTCAGATTCAATCTTTAATACAGTGATCCTCTCCATACTGCATTTAATGCATTTCAGATCAACTCCCATCAAGTCATTATGACTTTGTCCTTTCTGTTAAACGCAGCTTTCGCATTTTCTTCTGGACGCGGCTTTAATTTCCGCGTTTGGCTCCTTATTTGCCTAGACGCAGCTTTGGTATCATGGGGACGCAACATCTTTTGAATGAAACGCAAGTTTCACTTTATATGATGGGATTGGCTACATTATTATTATATTTCCCCCATTATATATACACCCCCCTCTTTACATTCTTCTCTCTCTCTTTCACATTTCTTTCCTTCTCCATTTCCAGCAAGCTTGCAGGCCACGAAAATGGCAGCCATGGGCTTGCCTTGGCTGGCCAATTTTCCACCATTTTTCCTCCATTTTCACCACCAACTCCACCACCTCGTTCTCCTCCATCTCCTTCTCCATTCCAACAACAACAACTACAACATCACCACCTCCACCATCTTCTTCTTCCTCTTCTTTTCCATCAAATAACCTATTTCCACCACCACCTTCTCCACCTTCTCCACCACTACCTACTCCATCTTGGCCACCAACGACCATGTCATCTTCCTCTCCTCGTCGTGCTCTTTCCGACGAGTTATTGCTTCGCTCCCCGAAATCCCTTTCACAAAACTCCATTTTCACCATATGAACTACACTTGCACCCCATAAATTTGCTTGGGCTTGGAGCTTTGGTCACTTTCTCCGGCCAACTCCGGCCGCCGCCGGTGACCGCCGGCCATCGCCGGCTACCACCCCTTCCCTTCACTTCTTTCCTTTCCTTCTTTCTTTCTTTTCCTTCTTTCTTTCTTTCCTTTCTTTTTCCTTTCCTTTTCCTTTTTCTTCTCTTCTCTGTTTTTCTCCCTACCTGTGTCTCTCTCCCTGTCAAACTTGCGTCACCCTTCCCTGCGTCCCTCTCACTTCTTTCCCTGCGTCTCCCTTTTATTTCCTTGTCTCTCTCTCCTTCTCTGTTAATTGCTAGACGCAGCTCACCTTCGCATCTAAGTAATTCCTTAACGCGAATCTTCGCATTCTTGATACTTGTATAACGCGGCCTTCGCGTTCCTGTATTGATGCGACGCGGAGCTCATGCCCGCGTCTGTGTCCTTCTCATATCAACACAACGCGGAGCTTATGCCCGCGTCCGTGTTCTTCTTGTGTTAACGTGACGCGGAACCTAAGTCCGCGTCCGTGTTCTCCTCGTGTCCTGACTTGAACGCGGGTCTCGAACCTCACGTTTGTAGCATCTACGCGATGCGACCCCCGCGTCTCACTCTCAAGCCCGCGTCTTCCTGTTCAATCTCTCTCCCCATACTCTCTTTCCCTGTACACACTCTCTCTCTCTCCATGGACTTCTTTCTCTAGCTCTCACTTTCTCTCTCCTCTCTCTCATTCTCTTTCTCTCTCTTGATTTTCTCCTCGCTCTATCACTTTCTTTCTAACGCGTTGACGCGTTGATTTCCTGGATTCTGGTGATCGGGGATTTCACTATGCTTTCTGAAGATTTAGGCGAGTGTTCTCGCTTTCCTCTTGGCTTTCCTACTTAATCTGGTCGACTTGTATTACTCACGATTTATGCTGTTTGGAACTATCACTTTCTTTGATTGTGTTCAACTATTATTCTATCACTTGACAAGTACATGCTTGATATGTTAATACTTAACATGCTTTTGCTTGACACCTATCATCTTCATGCTAATACCTGACACCTGTCTGTATCACTTGACAACTAGCGTGTCATCACCTGACACCCAACTTGCCACTTGACACTTGCTTACTATGACATGACTTATCACTTGCCTCTTGAAAATACTAATACTTGACCTGTGATTATCACATTTACGGGAATACTATACTTGTTATCCTGCATTACATGCAGTGACTTGAATCTTGTACTTGTTATCCTGTATTATATATACAGTGACCTGAATTTATAGTACTCATGTACTCCTGAACTCCTGATCATGTCTTGCACCTGCTATTCCTGTAAAATTTTAATTATATGATAAATCATAAAAAGGAACAACTTGCATCGGGTCGGGGGAAACTTGCGGCTATCAATATATGTTCGTGTTTACAGTGGTACTAGGCATGTTGTGCAACTAAAACTTCCGGTCTGACCTGTGGGGCTCCAGGCGACCGAGGGGAGTGGTGGCTCCCTCCTTCTTGGTACCATCTTGATAAGGGCATTCTATAAGACCCTCCTGATCGCCTTGCGGCAGGTTCTGTCCACCAAGCAACGGAACAATCCTGGGCCGTGGTCCCGGGTATGTACGGGACCCACTGTAAATATTGTTCGTTGATACCCCCGTTGGTTTCCAATAACAACCTTGCTTTACTCGGATGTGGATATATGTGCGCTGGGACGCTAGTTCACATATCTAGATATCAGGGTAAGACGAGTAATAATAATAATAAAAGATGCCAGCCATGTATCTGCTGTAAGCCTTGCCATGTTTACTTGTATCGGATTTTACTTCGGATTTCCGATTTTATGATTATCATATTATACCTGTTCATATCCTGCCTATCTCTTGCTCTTATCTTATCATACTATGAATCTTTCCTACTTGATATCATATACTGTATATCTACTTGCTCCTACATGCTTGTGCCTACGGCACGGTTTTCATGTTTATGATCCAGATTTATCGGTACACCTGTGTTTACCTATGCTCGCCACCTGGCTTTCGCATCACCACTCGCCGGGGAGTTCTGACTCCTCTGGATCCTCATGTCCAGGTTTTGGAGCTTGGACCGTGTGGATTCTCCCAGTTGTTGATCAGAGTGGCGCAGCGGTAGCGTGGATCTCCAGCAGACCGTCCAGAGCCCCATCCTTCCAGGCCCTCATGTTCGGCTCTTGAGTTTTCCTGTTATGACTCTGAGCCTCCATTTGTACTATTCATACTTGTACATCTCTGTGTATTCTCGCATTTGCGCCTGCTGGTGATGTAATATTATTGTAATATTGGATCACTTCCTGTGATAACTTTGTAACTGTACTCATGTGTTGGAATGTATAATGCACCACTTGCTTCCGCACTCTGATTCTTGCCTGTACTGATGCTTAGCGTATATACGGGAGGGTATTTCTGACCTGCGTATATACGTCGCAGTAACGTCTCCGTACCCGCCGGGATTGGGGCGTTACAGAATGGTCAATATAGACCCGCATCATCAGTAAAAGAAAGGTCCTGTGCTTGTCCTTACACCACAGGGAGAAATTACGTGGGTTCATCCCGACCTTGTGGAAAGCCAACAGTGGACTACTGTTACCAACAGGAAGTCTAAAGGTAAGGCAAGAGCTTCACCTTGTAATGTAGTGTATGCCTCTTCCCGAGAAGTAGAAACCGATATCTCCTCACTAACTGATTCAGAAGAGGAAACGATCATCCTTACTGCAGATCTGAATGCACCACTCGTGGCTGAAACTCATTCGAGACAGTTATACTTAAAGAAATACCACGAGTTAGTGACAAATCCACCTGGACCTATATCAGAGCCAACCAAGCCCTCTGCGAAACAACCTGTGGAGAAGCAGAAAGAGTTTCGGTATTCCAAAACTCTCCCAAAGGACAAAGCAGAGGAAACTTTAGTTCCTTATCGCTTTGATGTCTTGGCTTAACTGGAAAGGATAACTGATAGGTAGTAAAAAAATGCATAAGTGTCATCACATTTACTATCACATTTTCATATTTATTCATATAATCATGCACTATTAACTAATATTTTATTATTTATTGTGTGCAGGCCTTGAGTAATAAAAATAAAGGAATAATGCCTTAAAAAAAGCCCAAAAGCCCATGTTCAAGCCCAATGCAAATGTTGCAATTATCAAATGTCAAAATTGCAATTACTAAGGGCAATAGTTCAAATATTAAAAGAAGAGGGAAGGATAGACTTCTATTCAATCCTAAATGCTTGCAGGATGAGGATAAAAGCTAAAGAAGAGAGTGCAAAGATAACAAATTCATTGTTAAAAGATATTGGAAGATTTGGATTTAGGGTAACTTGCTTCCCAAGTTATCCCGAAATCTCAAAATAAAGAGTCAGGATACAGCTTCCAGACGGATCAACCCAAATGGACGGACCAGAGGAGGCCACGCGCAAAGCGCGTGGCCAGCCGACAATACTTGGCTGCGGAAACGCGGCCAAAGCAGCGTTTCCGCGGCAATCTGGATGAGACTGGGCAGCTGTTTTCTTGGAGGAATCGTACTGGGACCCTACTTCCTTCTGCACCTATAAATACCCCTGCAGAGCAACAGAGAAGGGCGTCCAGCGAACTACAGAGCTAAATCTAGGGTTTTTAGGCTAATTTGTAGTTTAGGTTTTTATTTTTCTTTTTTTTAATTTTTATTTTTTATGTAACTGAGAGTAGAGGATGCTTTCATGGAGGAAAGAGTTCATGCTTGTACTGAGGTGACATCGGTGTAAGTCAAACTTTTCTTCCATTGTTAATAGAATCAACTCAAGGTTTGTTTTTGTTATTTTATTCTTGTTTTATTTTTGTTCTTCTATTCTTTTTTTATTTTTGTTCTTCTATTCTTGTTTTATTCTATTTTTGTTTCTCTCTGATGTCTTGCAAACCATGAGATCTGATCGCTTCGAGACTGCTTAGCCGAAGAAGTGCCCTTGATGGCCTATGGTGATGAACAGATCCTATACGCCATGCTTGAATGCCTTCAAAAACAAGGTAAGTCGTTGCAACGGATCAAAGGTAAACAGGGCAGAAGAAGTAGGTATGTGTTTTTTTAGTTTATAATTTTCTTTTCTTTCTTTAGTTTAGATAACCAACTCCACATCTTTCCAATTTCTTTCACACTTCTCATTGTAAATACCGCACTTCTCATTGTAAATACCTTTGTAAATAACAAAAAAAAAAAAAGAGATAACTTACTAAACAAGCTTCCATCGCTAGTCCCTCCCTGAGGATCACGACCCGCATAGCCATTGCTACAGCTGATAGAATTGAGCACCTAGCACATCTCTAATTCTTAAATCTGATATATTATATTTTGTGTGCAGGAAAATCTCAATCAAAATTTTGGCGCCATTGTCGGGGAGGGACGGTAAGTTATTCTCTAAAAAAACTAATTCTTTTATTCTTTCTGTTTGCAGGTTCAGAGAACAGGAAATCTAACAGCAGCAAAGGACACATAGCAACTCTGTGTCTCTGCCCTCGAAGGCAGAGCGGCAGAGCCTACCATAGAGCCACGTTTGCGTGGCAATAGCCACGTTTCCGCGGCCTGTGTAGTTCACTACTCTGTTTTTTTGCAGGTTGCTGCAAATTGAAATATTTGTTTACTGCTCTGTTAACTTTTCTCTGTGATCACCCTGCACACAGCTAATTAATTAACAGTTACCTATTTGTTGAAAAATAAAAAAAATTAGACTCTTGCATATAGGCACGTATCTATTTAATTTTTTTTAATTTTTGTTGAAGAGTGCTGGAGACAAGGTACGTTTGCATTGCATATAGATTAGGAAACACTCTTGGCTGATTTACTGCTTTTTGAGTGATTACTTATCTACTGCTTTACACGTACACAAAAAAATTTAAGGGCATAACCCATAAATAACATAAGGTGAGGATTTCATCACCCTTCCTTGGCCCACAAATCATCTCCGTTGCACTCACAACCCAACCCTAAATAAAAATTGACTAGACGTTGGCCCTAGGGACATCTCGGACTCAATTAGGAGATTATCCTAAGGGGGGATGGTGTTGGAATTTGACTCTTGCCAAATCAGTATCAAGGAAGGGGATTGAGGGTCGAAAGCCTGAAGATTGGTGGTTACTTAATTAAGGAACGTCTTTGACGGAAAACCTCCCACCAATCTTGCCCTGACCTGGCTGATTAACTTGTGGTCAAAGTCTGCATTATACCTCCCGTGGACAGTCTAACCAGTTAGGAGTCGTCTAGGTCATAGGTCTACCCTAACTTAGTTTAGAATTTTTTTTTGTTTTTCCTTTGTTTGCTTATTTGTTTGTTTTTTGTTTGTATTGTGTGATATGGCTTATAACAACAATTTTTCCAATTTTAATCCATATTACACACCAACCTCTTTTTCAGATATTACCAACCCGGCATATCATAACTTTAACCAACTTAGTGTGACGGAGTGGTCTTATCCGAATGAATATAACCCATGCCCCCCATCTTATGACCATAATTTTCATAACAATTTCAACTCTTCACAGAGTTCATGGGGTTTCGCTTCTCCCGAGTCCAATTTTCAACCAACTTGTTCTCTTTATCCACCTTGTCCACAATCTTTCCAAGCTTCATACTCAGTTCCACCAGTTCAAAATAGAAAACCATCAATCTTGGAAATGATGGAAATGAGTATGCATGAGTCCGAGCAACAATCACAAGATAGAAAACCATCAATCTTGGACATGATGATGCGTAAGTCCAAGCAACAATCACAGAATCTGATCGACTCACAATTTCATCACGATTGTCCCAACAACACTTCCTCTTTTCAAGTCCAATCACACCAAAATGATGCATCACTCGACTATGAAAAGATGCTTGAAGCCATGACTCAGGCTAGAATTGCTCGTGATCATGAAATAGATATGATGGTTCAAACTTTACGTTCTCACCGTTCGGCCATTTCTGATGTCGCTAACCATTCTGTTAGAGCCGACGAGTCAAGTTGCTTTGGAAAACAAGATTCTAGTCTAGTACAATCATTTAAACTTGCCCAAACTCTAATTTTTGAAAATGACAATGACAGTTTGGCAAGTTATTCATTTCCTGAAATAGAACTTGAGAATGACTATGATCTTGAACCTCAACCTAGTGATTCAATTTTACTTCCAGATTCAATAATGACTCCGGTGTCTCCACCTGATTTCAATCTTTTCCCCGAGTCAACATTAGATCATGTGCCAATTCATCATGAAATTGAATCACCCATTTTTGATGATCATATTGAACTTGACCAATTTTATAATTTTGAAAGTCCCATGGATAAATTGGCAAGTTCTCATTTTTATGACATTGAACTCAATGAGAAATGTGACCTAGATTCTCAAATCTGTGATCAAGTTCAAATTCCCGAATCAATATTGACTTCTGTTTTGTTACCCGACTTAGGTAATATTTTAGAGTCAGTTTTGATTCCCACACCTACCATTCCTGAACTTGAATCACCAATATTAAGTCACATTCTATTATGGAAAAATAATTGTGGACTAGAGTTTCAACTTCTTAATTTGGACCCACTTCTTGAACCAAGCTCGACTCCTGAACCCTTACTTAATTTAAGTTACTTTCCTGAGTCGGTATTTGATCCCGTACTTCTGACGTCCAAATCAATCATTCCATCTTTTCGCACTCCATTTTGGGACAAGGCAATTGACACAATTGACTTTGAAAATAATTATGAAATTTGGAAATTTGATGGGGTGGAATTTTTAAAAAATGTTCATACAGACATCATTTCAGTGCG
Source organism: Agave tequilana (assembly GCA_038442645.1). Taxonomy (NCBI): domain Eukaryota; kingdom Viridiplantae; phylum Streptophyta; class Magnoliopsida; order Asparagales; family Asparagaceae; genus Agave; species Agave tequilana. Next base: position 85,641 of record JAVJIF010004487.1, read on the forward strand.
TTATACAAGTGAGATTTCTGGTGGGTTCCTCCAAATTCCACAAAAAGTAGATTGGGCCGCATTTTATAGACCAATTAGACCACCACCGGAACCACCACCTTGAGGTAACATCTGCCTCCCCTTTTTTCTTTTTCATGCATACATGCATTCATTCATACATTGAGGATAATGCATGAGATAGGTGAGAGAGAGGATTTACTAGCATACTAACATAGTTAGATACTAACTAATTAACAAAAAAAAGGGACAATATTTTGACTTAACTTTCGAAAGAAATCTAAGTTAGTCTTAAGAATTAGGAAAATCATGATTAGGATTTCTAAAAACTTGGTCAAAATAAATAAATTGTTGAATTTTTAGGTATAGAAAAAATTGAATAAGTAATTAGTCTTAATTTTTACCTTAATGAAATGTGCATACCTACACTTACACATCTAGAATTCTAAGACAAACACTCTTGTGCCCTATATATAAATAAAAAAATAATGTAAAAAAAAGAAAAAAAGAAAAAAAAGATAAAGAAATTCACTGATTAAGCTGGATACATGTGCCTCAAGAAGCATCAGTATTCACGCCTAAAGGTGATTTTATAAATAAAGTCCTTAGTTTTGTGGCTTAGTTCACTCGAATCCTTAAGTCCGTGGGGTGTTTTCTCACCCAATGCCCTAAAACTGACCGGTTTGGGAGCCACCGACTTTAAGTTCGCTACATGAGTGGATTAGAAAGCCTAAGGAAACTAAAAAAAATTACTTATATATGTACTAACACATCTAATAGTCAATTAGTTAGGTATGAGGGCCTCAAGAAGCCTTCATGCTTACACGAAAGAAAATTAGATGAGTTATACATATTAAAAAAAGAGAAAAAAATAATAATAATAAAGGGTCATGAGAGTCCAAGTTAAAGAATTCCTAGTAAAGATTCACAAGGATGCATATGACTTAGGGTAACGAAAGAGACTATACGAAAATTCAATTTTTACCCTTACCTAAAATGGATAACAATTTACTATATAAAGACTAAGTTTAAGAATGAATAAAAATGAAAATCTTAAAAACTTATAGATTACTTAGTCTCTTCAAACATATTTCAAATATTTCCCTTTTTATGGATTTTGTGGGTGTAATCCGCTGAAAACCCTCACGAGACAACACTCGTCCTTTAGGGTAACCTAGGGGTTTAACGGCTTGTTGCACATGCTTAGTGCAACCGTGATTCCTATGAAAGTGAGTTAGCTAGTTTATTTTTTCTTTTTCTTTTTGATTTTTACTCGAGGACGAGCAAAAAGATAAGTGTGGGAGTGTGATAGGTAGTAAAAAATGCATAAGTGTCATCACATTTACTATCACATTTTCATATTTATTCATATAATCATGCACTATTAACTAATATTTTATTATTTATTGTGTCCAGGCCTTGAGTAAAAAAATAAAGGAATAAAACCTTAAAAGAAGCCCAAAACCCCATGTTCAAGCCCAATGCAAAAGTTGCATTTATCAAACGTCAAAATTGCAATTACTAAGGGCAATAGTTGCAAATACTAAAAGAAGAGGGAAGGATAGACTTCTATTCAACCCTAAATGCTTGCAGGATGAGGATAAAAGCCAAAGAAGAGAGTGCGAAGATAACAAATTCGTTGTTAAAAGATATTTTGAAGATTTGGATTTAGGGTAACTTGCTTCCCAAGTTATCCTAAAATCTCAAAATAAAGAGTCAGGATACAGCTTCCAGACGGATCAACCCAGATGGACGGACCAGAGGAGGCCACGCGCGAAAGCGCGTGGCCAGCCAACAATACTTGGCCGCGAAAACGCGGCCAAAGCCACGTTTCCGCGGCAATCTGGATGAGAATGGGCAACTGTTTTCTTGGAGGAATCGTACTGGGTCTCTACTTCCTTCTGCACCTATAAATACTCTTGCAGAGCAACAGAGTAGGGCGTCCAGCGAACTACAGAGCTAAATCTAGGGTTTTTAGGCTAGTTTGTAGTTTAGGTTTTTATTTTTCTTTTTTTTTTAATTTTTATTTTGTATGTAACTGAGACTAGAGGATGCTTTCATGGAGAAAGGAGTTCATGCTTGTACTGAGCTGACATCGGTGTAAGTCAAACTTTTCTTCCATTGTTAATAGAATCAACTCAAGGTTTGTTTTTGTTATTTTATTCTTGTTTTATTTTTGTTCTTCTATTCTTGTTTTATTTTTGTTCTTCTATTCTTGTTTTATTTTTGTTCTTCTATTCTTGTTTTATTCTATTTTTGTTTCTCTCTGATGTCTTGCAAACCATGAGATCTGATCGCTTCGAGACTGCTTAGCCGAAGAAGTGCCCTTGATGGCCTATGGTGATAAACAGATCATATATGCCATGCTTGAATGCCTTCAATAACAAGGTAAGTCGTTGCAACGGATCAAAGGTAAACAGGGCAGAAGAAGTAGGTATGTGTTTTTTTAGTTTATAATTTTCTTTTCTTTCTTTAGTTTAGATAACCAACATCTTTCCAATTTCTTTCACACTTCTCATTGTACATACCACACTTCTCATTGTAAGTACCATTGTAAATAACAAAATAAATAAAAAAGAGATAACTTACTAAACAAGCTTCCATCGCTAGTCCCTCCCTGAGGATCACGACCCGCTTTGGCCCTTGCTATAGCGGATAACATTGAGCACCATGCACTATTATTCTTAAAACTGAAATTCTATATTTTATGTGCAAGTAAAATACTAACATAGTTAGATACTAACTAACTAACAAAAAAAAGGGATAATATTTTGACTTATCTTTTGAAAGAAATCTAAGTTAATCTTAAGAATTAGGAAAATCATGATTAGGATTTCTAAAAACTTGGTCAAAATAAATAAATTGTTGAATTTTTAGGTATAGAAAAAAATTGAATAAGTAATTAGTCTTAATTTTTACCTTAATGAAATGTGCATACCTACACTTACACATCTAGAATTCTAAGACAAAGACTCTTGTGCCCTATATATAAATAAAAAAATAATGTAAAAAAAAGAAAAAAAGAAAAAGAAATTCACTGATTAAGCTGGATACATGTGCCTCAAGAAGCATCAGTATTCACGCCTAAAGGTGATTTTATAAATAAAGACCTTAGTTTTGTGGCCTAGTTCACTCGAATCCTTAAGTCCGTGGGGTATTTTTTCACCCAATGCCCTAAAACTGACCGGTTTGGGAGCCACCGACTTTAAGTTCGCTACATGAGTGGATTAGAAAGCCTAAGGAAACTAAGAAAAATTACTTATATATGTACTAACACATCTAATAGTCAATTAGTTAGGTATGAGGGCCTCAAGAAGCCTTCATGCTTACACGAAAGAAAATTAGATGAGTTATACATATTAAAAAAAGAGAAAATAATAATAATAATAAAGGGTCATGAGAGTCCAAGTTAAAGAATTTCTAGTAAAGATTCACAAGGATGCATATGACTAGGGTAATGAAAGAGACTATACAAAAATTCAATTTTTACCCTTACCTAAAATGGATAACAATTTACTATATAAAGACTAAGTTTAAGAATGAATAAAAATGAGGATCCTAAAAACTTATAGATTACTTAGTCTCTTCAAACGTATTTCAAATATTTTCGTTTTTATGGATTTTGTGGGTGTAATCCGCTGAAAACCCTCACGAGACAACACTCGTCCTTTAGGGTAACCTAGGGGTTTAACGGCTTGTTGCACATGCTAAGTGCAACCGTGATTCCTACGAAAGTGAGTTAGCTAGTTTAGTTTTTCTTTTTTTTTGGATTTTTACTCGAGGACGAGCAAAAAGATAAGTGTGGGGGTGTGATAGGTAGTAAAAAATGCATAAGTGTCATCACATTTACTATCACATTTTCATATTTATTCATAAAATCATGCACTATTAACTAATATTTTATTATTTATTGTGTGCAGGCCTTGAGTAATAAAAATAAGGAATAAAGCCTTAAAAGAAGCTCAAAAGCCCATGTTCAAGCCCAATGCAAAAGTTGCAATTATCAAATGTCAAAATTGCAATTCCTAAGGGCAATAGTTGCAAATACTAAAAGAAGAGAGAAGGATAGACTTCTATTCAACCCTAAATGCTTGCAGGATGAGGATAAAAGCCAACGAAGAGAGTGCAAAGATAACAAATTCGTTGTTAAAAGATATTTGAAGATTTGGATTTAGGGTAACTTGCTTCCCAAGTTGTCCCGAAATCTCAAAATAAAGAGTCAGGATACAGCTTCCAGACGGATCAACCCAGATGGACGGACCAGAGGAGGCAACGCGCGAAAGCGCGTGGCCACCGACAATACTTGGCCGCGAAAATGCGGCCAAAGCCGCGTTTCTGCGGCAATCTGGATGAGACTGGGCAACTATTTTCTTGGAGGAATCGTACTGGGACTCTACTTCCTTCTGCACCTATAAATACCCCTGCAGAGAAACAGAGAAGGGCGTCCAGCGAACTACACAGCTAAATCAGGGTTTTTAGGCTAGTTTGTAGTTTAGGTTTTTATTTTTCTTTTTTTTGTAATTTTTATTTTTTTTATGTAACTGAGAGTAGAGGATGCTTTCATGGAGGAAGGAGTTCATGCTTGTACTGAGGTGACATCGGTGTAAGTCAAACTTTTCTTCCATTGTTAATAGAATCAACTCAAGGTTTGTTTTTGTTATTTTATTCTTGTTTTATTTTTGTTCTTTTATTCTTATTTTATTTTTGTTCTTCTATTCTTGTTTTATTCTATTTTTGTTTCTCTCTGATGTCTTGCAAACCATGAGATCTGATCGCTTCGAGACTGCATAGCCGAAGAAGTTCCCTTGATGGCCTATGGTGATGAACAGATCCTATACGCCATGCTTGAATGCCTTCCAAAACAAGGTAAGTCGTTGCAACGGATCAAAGGTAAACAGGGCAGAAGAAGTAGGTATGTGTTTTTTTAGTTTATAATTTTCTTTTCTTTCTTTAGTTTAGATAACCAACTCCACATCTTTCCAATTTCTTTCACACTTCTCATTGTAAATACCACACTTCCATTGTAAATACCATTGTAAATAACAAAATAAGTAAAAAAGAGATAACTTACTAAACAAGCTTCCATCGCTAGTCCCTCCCTGAGGATCACGACCCGCATAGCCATTGCTACAGCGGATAGAATTGAGCACCTTGCACATCTCTAATTCTTAAATCTGATATATTATATTTTGTGTGCAGGAAAATCTCAATCAATCACTCTTTATGAGAACCTAAGACTATCTAAGTCAATAAGAGAAATTTTGAGAGAAGCTCTAGCCGATGCTGAGATCTTCATGACCCAGATACTGGCTGGGCCACAGGAGGAAAATAAGGAAGATTGTCTCCACGCTTCTCAAAATGCCCCCTGCATTACCTTCTTGCCAGATGACATGTAGGTCAAAGGGAAACATGATAAGCCCCTGTACTTCACAGGGTATATTGGATCGTCTGAAGTGGGCCGCATTCAGGTAGATGTAGGTTCTGCATTGAGCATTATGCCTCGCCGGGTCATGTAGCACTTAGGGATCCCCACCCATTATATGAGCGCCACCCAAGCTACCATCTATGATTTCAACGCCAATGGTACACCCAATTGGGAAGATCAAACTAAAATGTCAGGTTAGGGATCTGAGATCTGAAGTGACGTGCTATGTGAATGACACCGACACTTCATACAATTTGTTGCTGGGACAATGGTGGATCCATCGTAACTCCATCTTCCCCTCCATTCTGCATCAAGTCATCAACTATATTGACGGAGGAGGTAAAATCCGAACGTTGATCGTCAAAAGGCATCCATTTAAGGGGGTAGAGAACTATTTCATAGACTCCCTTCTGTACTAGGATTCTCTAGAGACGAATGAGAATCCACAGCCAGAGAAACCAGACTCTGGTAACTAAGCAGACACTGAATCAGAGGTGGAAGAAGAGTGCCTTTGGGAATTAAATCCACTTATAACGAGCATTAATAAACTCGATGTTAATAACACTGTCGATGATGTAGGCGAGTGGTATATTAATGAAAAGTTGAATTTGGCTTACTTTTCTGCGTTTGCTTCGATTCAGTGCCGTCAGATACTAGTACTAATGTGGATGATGACCCTTGGTCGGCAATAGATGCGCTGACATCATTGCATGTACCGGTGAAGTCATCCCTCATGATGTACTAAGATATCGGCGATGCGCAAAAATCAGTATTCATGGTCCCAGTAAGGCGCAAAGGCCAAAAACTAATTCTTTTTGGAAGAATCTAATCCGAATTAATGCCTCGCGAAGACTCCAAAAGTGAGAACGAATCACTCAAATCGCCCGTTATGAGCCAAATGTACTCAGAATGATGGAGAACATGGGGTACGATTTAGCAGATGGTCCTGGCTTGAACTTTGATAAAGGAAGGAGAACAGTACTTCGATCCTTCGTTCCAAAGGGAAAACCCTCGATTATTATCATCGAACTCACAGGGGGTTGGGCTGTGTGTCAACGCCAATCTCATCGGCCTCTAAGTCTGAAGAGTTATTATATCATTACCATTCGTCAGGAATGTCATTATGGGAGTCAGATGTCAGTGTCGGCAACATCTGAAAGAACTTTCGGTAAACATGGCTTCAACGAGCCACCCAAAAGATGGAGATAACGAAATGATCCAATCAGATACAGATCCTTAGATCAAATACCTAAACACTCTCTGGGATATTTGCTTCGAGCAACGTAAACCACCCACAGAGGATAAGGTAACCCAGGTCAATCTGGGAGATGAGGTTAATCCTAAGCCCATCTTTATAAGCGAAAGCTTATCACCCTCTGAGAAGGAAGATCTAATATCCCTTGTGGAGGAGTATATAGATGTTTTTACTTGAAATTACGAGGATATACGTGGGCTTGACCCTCAGGTGGCTATGCATCACCTCAACATCAATCTGGATGCGAAACCAGTCAAACAACAGCAGCTACGCTTCCGTCCAAAAATAATGGAAGCAATCCAGTCAGAGGTCAAAAATCTCGTAGACTCTGGTTTCATCAAGGAGGAGCAACACCCTGATTGGGTAGCCAATATCGTCCCTGTTATCAAGAAAAATGAGAAGATCTGAATTTACATTGATTTCCACGATCTAAATGAGGCCTATCCTAAAGATGAATTCCCCTTTCCAATCACAGATGTCATTATAGATAACACGTGTGGTTTTGAACGAATGTCCTTCATTGATAGATTCTCAGGATATAGTTAAATCAAGATGTACCCTGATGATGAAGGCATACATCTTTCAGGATGCCATTGGGGGTGTATTGCTATACTGTCATGCCCTTCAGATTAAAGAACGCGGGGGCAACTTAGCAAAGAGCTATGAATGCAATTTTCCATGAGCATATACGCAAAACTGTAGAGGGCTACGTCAAAGATATTGCAGTAAAAAATCGTGCTAAGGGCGATCACATAGCAGATCTAAAGATAGTGTTCGATATCATGCGGGCACACTAATTGAAGATGAACCCTACCAAATCCTTCCTGGGGGTAGTCAGTGGTAAATTCTTGGGATTTATTATGACATCTAAAGGAATCCACCTCTATCCAGAGAAGGTCCACACTGTTCAGGAGATGCAACCTCCAAGGAATTTCAGAGAGCTTAAAGGGTTTCAAGGGCGACTAGCGTACTTCTGAAGGTTTATCTCAAATCTCTTGGGAAGATGCCAACCCTTCACCAGATTAATGAAGAAGGGTGTCTCATTCATTTAGGACAATACTTGCCAACAAGCGTTTGAGAAAATCAAGCGGTTTCTCATGCAACCACCTGTCCTTACAGTTTTGGTGTCAGAAAAACCTTTTCTGATATAGTTCGAGTGATGGATCATTATTTAGGAGCTTTGCTAGCCGAGAATAATGATCAGGGACACGAGCATGCAATCTGCTATCTGAGTAGAACCATGAACGGAGCTGAACATCGGTACAACCCGATCGAAAAGGAATGTTTGGATTTGGTATTTGCCGTCCAGAAAATGTGACACTACTTGGTGGGCCAACCTACAAATGTCATATCAAAAGTCAATCCTTTAAGGTTTCTTATGACAAAGCCATCATCACTAAATGGTCAGTTAGTGAAATGGGCCATATTGCTCTCTCAATATGAGATGCAATTTCTGCCGCAAAAGGTTGGGAAGGGGCAAGCAGTGGCAGATTTTCTAGATGAGTATCTAGATCCAAGAGTGACTAAACTTTATCAAGATCTCCCAGACGAGATCGCTGAAGTTTGTTTGACCCAGACATCTTTCGAAGGGCAGGTATGGCAACTCTTCTTCGACAGTGCATCAAGAACGGGTCCGCGAGGAAATGTCGTAGCAAGAGTGGGGGTAGTGCTTATCTCTCCACACAGAACTACGTAATCCCTCGTGCATTCTCATTTACCGAGCCATGTTCTAATAATGTAGCGGAATACAATGCTCTCTTAATCGGAATACAAATCGCCGATGAGATTGACGTTAAAAATCTCAAAGCATACGGTGACTCTAAGCTCATCGGTAAGCAAGTTCGAGGGGAGTACGAAGTCAGACATGAAGATTTAGTACCCTATTACAACGCAACTATTTACATAGCCGAGAGGTTCAGAAACTTTTACATTGACCATGTATCTTGCCAACAAAATGCGCATGAAGATGCACTGGAGTCCCTCGCTGCTTCATTGGCTCTTCCAGCTAGAGCAGTAGGGAAAATACTCATCTATAGCCATGTCCTGCGTTGCCCAAGATTCGCTTTTGCAGACCACCGAAAGCCGACAGGAGACCATCAAGTCAAAGAAGCCCTAGAGACTTTAATAGGTCCCGAGCTCAGGGATTGGCGATTCCCGTACATCGACTATGCATTGTACGTCATCTTTCCTGATGATGTAAAAGAGGCGGCTACCATTAGAAGGAAAGCCTCTAAATTCTACTATAACACACGAACACTATATCGCCGATCACATGATGGGATCTTCCTTCGCTGCCTGTCACAAAAGGAAGCACAGGAAGTGCTTAAAGAAGCATATGATGGTATGTGTGGAGCTCATCAGCCCAGCCTGAAACTTGGGGATCAACTCTGAAGACTGGGGTATTACTGGACAAAGATGATCCCTGATTCCATCGCTTACGCCAAACGATGTCATGCCTGTCAGGTCCATGGTGACATCATCCACCAGGCATCAAGGCATCCTCACCCTACAAATCTTTCTGACCATTTGAGATGTGGGGAATGGATGTGGTTGGCCCCATAAACCCACCTTCATCCAAAGGACATCGGTTCATACTAGCCATAACTGATTACTTCTCTAAATGGGCTGAAGCTATTCCCTTGAGGGAAGTAAAGACATCTGACGTGATCAAGTTCGTTAAATATCACGTCGTTTACCACTTTGGTGTGCCATGACGAATTGTCCATGATAATGGGACTCAATTCGTCAGCCAAGCCTTTCAAAGGTTCTGTAATAAGTTCTGAATCTAGGGCGTGTCTTCAACGGCATATTATTCAGCCGCCAATGGCCTTGCAGAAGCTTTCAACTAGACTATTGAAAAACTTCTTAAGAAATTCGTCTCAAACAGCCAACGTGACTGGGATGACAAATTAAGTGAATGCCTATAGGCTTATCGCATGATGATTCAAACCCCGAAAAAAGCTATCACAGTTTTCTTTTGTATATGGGTGTGAAGCTGTACTCCTACTAGAAATCCAGATCCAATCTCTACGCGTCGCCTTGACAACAGAGATGATAAATGAGCAGAAGCATCAAATGTGACTCTACGAGTTGGAGGCTTTGGACGATAAACACCTGCAAGCTCAACAACAGATCGAGCTCTATCAAGTTCGAATTACCAGAGCCTTCAAAAAGAAAATCAAGGAGCGGACTTTCAAGAAAGGTGACCAGTCTTAGCCGTCAGAAGGCCTATGGTCATGACGCATAAGACAAAAGGAAAGTTCCAGCTCAAATGGAAAGGACAATTAGTAGTGGAGTCGGTTTACTCAAATAGAGCATATCGCCTTATAACCTCAGACGGTGATATGCTTATGATGCCAATAAATGACAAATTCTTGAAGAAATACTATCCTTGATAGCATTCTTCTCCTGATCAGGTTAATACTACACCTCTGATCGAAACTCTAGATCCAAGATAGATGCCAAAGAAAAGCTTCTTTCTTCCGTCACTGAATCATATCACGGTCGATTAGTGTCGAACTGATCAAATGCTAGTTACATCATGGTGCATGATGTAAACATTGAAGAAGAAACAAAATGCAAGATTTTGATTTTTGCCTTGTTACTCGTCTTTAAGGTATCTATGAATATCTGACGCCTCAGACGGCTAAGGATAAAGAAAATGTTAGCTTTTAAGTCCAACATAAGTCTTCGACAACTCATCATACTGAGGAGAATAGCATGACTAGCCCAACCCAAACAGTAGTTGGTAAAGGCACACCAAATCCGTTAATAGCTGAGGGTTTGTTAAAAATCCTAAGGAACTTGGTCTCATTGTTTCTTTCAAAATCTCCTACCAATTCTCTCCCATAGAATGGTAGGGCCACGAAAATACATGTGTTCATCTCTCCAATGAAATGAACTAAGACTTATTATGTTAACGGTAAACGTCTGACAAGCCGAATCTCCCGATCCTCAACAGATTCCGTCAAGTTAATATTAAACCTCTGACAACGAAACTCATTTAAAATCTTTGCTGTTATGTTAATATTATACCTCTAACAACGAATCTCCCATCTCCCTAGGAAATCAACGATTGTCATGTTAATATTACACCTCTGACAATTTATTTTATTTTTTTCACCAAAATTCCCTACCAATTCTCTTTTATAGAGTGGTAGGTCTACAAGCTCAATCACTGCTTGTTAACACTACACCTCTAACAGTAAAAAGTTTCAACACTCCCTAGCGAGTACAAACTTTCACTTGTTGTTCCCTTACATGGAGTCACAACTCTGCAAGCTTGTCAAGTTAATACTACACCTCTGACATTCCAAACTCCACTTGTCAATTCTCATCAATAGAATGACAAATCCTCAAACTTACTCATATCGCAAACAATTCTTATCAAGTTAATACTACACCTTTGACATTCTAAACTCCACTTGTCAATTCTCATCAATAGAATGATAAGTCCTCAAAATTGCTCATATCGCAAATCAACTACTGTCATGTTAACATTACACCTCTGACAAGTTACTGTTAAGTTTAACACTACACCTCTAACAGTGATTAAGTTGCTGCCAAGTTCAAAATTAAATCTCTGATAGTTACTTATCCTCAGGCTTCCGTGTCGAAGTTGAGATGAGCGATGCTAAGTTCAATACCACACCTCTAGCATCTAGTTCATTGTTAAGTTCAATAACACACTTATGACAATAACTTTCTCTCGAACTTCTCTATCGAAGTCCAGATGACTAATGCCATATTCATCTCTAGCATTATCTTTACTATCAAGTTAACACTACACCTATGACAGTAGCATTTTCAGTTTTCTCAAATGAAACTGAAATTCTTACAGAGCTAAGTTAACATCACACCTCTAGATCACATCCTTGTCAAGTTAATATCACACCTCTTACAAGATATATTACAACCCGTTAAGTTAATATCACACCTCTAACGGTAAAAATTCTCCTAGATCCCCAACGGGTCTAATCTCACTTGTTATTCTCATCAACAGAATAGCAGGTCCACTTAAAAGCACCGTTAAGTTAATATTATGCCTTTAACAGTGTTTCCATCAAATCCCCAGCTGATTCCTAATTACGTTAATATTAAACCTCCAATGAATACTCAGTCATAATCCTCCATGGAGGTGAAAATTTTACTTGTCATTCTCACCCATGGATTAGCAAGCCCGCAGAAACCATCCCACTCATGTCAAGTTAAATATCTCACCTCTGACAGCAATCTTAAATTCCTTAAATGGAATTTTTTAACTTTGACTTGCTAAGTAAATATCACATTTCTAGCAAATCAAAAAGAAATCATTTCTATTTGTCTAATTTTCAATACCAAAAAGTAGTCAAGACATATAAGAAGATAAGAAAAAGTGTCACTTTTATTGATATTCAAACATATGAAAGTGATACAAGACGCTTTTTTATACAATAAGATTGAGTGTTGTAATAAAAGAGTACAAAGAAGCCCCTTTACTAAGTAAAACGTTGCACTCACTCCTTAAAACATCAAAGGTACATTAAACTCTTCTTGACTACGATAAGGAAAAGCGGATCGACTTCTTCTCTTCAAGGTCAAAATGCAAGGGAGCATTCTGATTTCACCTGGCCAACTAGCGTGGGTCGTAATTGTAAATCACCTAGAGGGGGGGGTGAATATATGATAATGCTAATCTAGAAACTAAATGCGAAAGCTAAAATAAATTTTGCAACACACTTAATACAACCAACAAGTGTAGCCGAATTCTCCGTGAAGGGCTCTGGACTAACTCCTCTTGATTCCCCTAGATATGGGTTGAGGTGCTATAAGAAGCTCTTGTGGTTAAGTATAAGTGAGGCACACACAAGCAAGCCAAGCATATAAGGATGATAAGCAATATGAAATAATGCAAGGCACAACACAAGTAATATATTATATGAATGAATGAATGATGCTTTGCACAAATAAAAGAGAGAGTTAGAGAGACAATGGATCAAACGCAAATACATGGATATGTTTCGAGGTTCGAGCCCCTAGCTCTACGTCCCCGCCTTCACCGAGAAGGATTTCCAATCCACTATCTTGTTCACCGAGGACTCCCACCAAGGGAACCTCCACCGAGGAGGATTTGTACAACAAGGGAGTACCGAACTCCTCTCTCAAACACCGCCTCATAACCGAGGAGTAGGCTCATAGCCAAACAACCACAAACTCCTCTACCGAAGAGGGTTACAACCAAACTTCACCTCTCACTAGAGGGAGCAAACACAAGCCTCAACATCTACCAAAGAGGGAGCAAACCAATCATCCGATCAACCTCTACCAAAGAGGGATACAACAAAAGCAAGGGTGTTTACAACTTGGAGGCTACAACAACCTCAAACAATCTCTTTTTCACAAAACAAGATTCTAATAGAATAGGATAGAAGATAAGCTCAAGTGTGAAAAAACTAAGTGTTTCGATCAAAGAAATATTCTTTGAAAAATACCAAATAGATATTGAAATGAAGAACAATAAAACAATTTCCCAAAAACCTATTTCCTTTGAAAATAACAAAACACTTAAAAAAAACAAAATGAATTTTTTTGCTCTTTAAACTCTTTTGAAAACTTCTTTTTAAAACCAGAGAGTAGGGAAAAATTAGCTCAGAAAATCTTAGCCAAAATCATGAAGAGATGGGGTATTTATAGCCCAAACAGAAAACTAGCCGTTAGGCTGATCTGGCAGCCTGACAGGCTTGCGGTCGACCGGTCGGTCGACCGCCAACGGTCATATTTTCGATCGTTGGGGCATCCCGCTCGACCGCCCAGATACAGAGAGCAGAGCTCTCTGGTCCGGTCGACCGCCCGGTCGGCCGTCCCATTGTGCTGCCAGACGTGCACAAGGCTGTGCACGTCGGTCGACCACCGGGTCGACCGGCCCTTAGTTTGGTCGACCGTGCGGTCGGCCGACCTGGCCTGTCAGCCACTGTTCTGGGTCAGAAACTGGGGTTAAACTTATTTCTAAAAATTCTTTAAAAACTCCTAAAAATTCCCAAAAATAGTTTTATCATTTTGCATTGATATATAAACTTGTGATAAACATTTCAACTCAAATATCAAGCATATGAAACCATTTTTGTGTTTTAACATTTTTATCAAAAACCAAAACTGTATTTTATCAAACTTTGATTTTTCAATAGGAAATCTGATTTTCCTAAAACTCATTGAAATACAAAAACATGATATTTAAACACATTGAAGCATGTTGCATATGGACAAGAGTCTAATATACATGAAACATATACATATCATAGTTTTTGTCTTTAATTCCAAAAATATGTTTTGCTAAAAATACCAAAACATAAAACACATGAATAGGTATGTCAAACTAAGTTTGTATAAGTCATGAAGCATGTATGTATATAGAGCACATCTAATATACATAAAAACAAAGTAAACTTGTTTTGATCAATCTATTCATGAAAACAAATATTGGTTAAGCCAAAAACGAAAAACCAATATCTAAACATAAAACGTGTGTGTGTTGTGCACTTGAGCATATTAACTATTCTTATCTTTACAAATGGATCTAAAACACACAAAACTAAAACTAGGATACCTAAGTCTTCTTGACGATCTTCATCTTCAAGTTGACTCGGTCCAAACTCCGTGATCCAACGAGCAAGGCTATGTATGATCTTGACGCTCGGGCTCGGGAATCACCAAGTGAAGGCTTCCAAACTCCTCTTGTTGAAGAAATCACCGACTAATATCTTGCTAAATGATCTGAAACTAAAATCACAAGATTATTAGTAAACATAACTACATGAGTTAATCATCATTAAAACTAGAGAGGAAGGCCTCTGAGCCAACAATCTCCCCCTTTTTGATGATGACAAAACTCATGGAGTTATATATGCATGGATTAAAGTTAAGCTTCAAGGAAGCTCCCCCTTAACTCATGCATAAACAAATAAACATAATGAATATGCAATGAAGGCTCTTAAACATGAATGCATAGATATGCATAAACAAGAAAAGGTTCTAGATACCAATGAAATGTTCAAAAATATGCTCTAGATACCAATTAAAATTAAATTAAATTAATATATGCAAAACATAAACATGCATATATAAAACACAATCAAACTCAAAATCTTTCTCCCCCTTTTGTCAATCATCAACAAAGGGGTAAAAACCAAAACAAAATAAAATCTTCTCCCCCTTTTTAATACAAAGAAACAATCATCAATAAGGGGTAAATAAAGATAATGTTCTCCCCCTTTTTGTCTAAAACAAAAACAAAACTAAATATGGGTGATAATCAATTAAGATATCAAATGAAAATATGTCAAAGTAGCATCTTGATACCAATTGAAAGCAAATATAGATCAATAAAATAAATGGTATATGCTATATACATTCATGAAGAGGAAGATGTGAAGCTTCCCTACCTAGATACATTACATGAAGGAGGGATGACGCCCTAATTCACATAACGTATACTATGCAATGCATAAGAGGAGATGTGAAGCTCCCCCTACACACGTATACCACATAAAGAAGAGATTGTCAAGCTCTTCAATACAAGATACACTCATCATGAATCTATATGTAGAAGAGATGTTAAGCTCTTCTTGCATATAGGCAATATAAATCAAAACTTTTGAATATTTCCTTTAAACAAAATTTTGAATTTTCTCAATTTAAAATCTAATTTCCTCAATAAAACAAATTTGATACCAATTTAAAAGTATTATTCTTTTTAAACATATGATACCAAATTGAAATTATTATTTTTTATTCATAAAGCAAGGGAGTGAAAAAGGTAAACCAAATACCAATTGAAATATAAAGACAAATTTTCTCCCCCTTTATGAAATACCAACTAAAACAATGCGTAGGCTTGAAATAAGATACCAATTGAAAATTGAATCAATTGAAATAAAGTTAAAACTAAAGCTTTAGCATAAACAAAATTTTGTGCTTTAAGATATATGAATATAATAAGCACAAATAAAATATATATATGTATGAAAAATTAGATACCAATTGAAATTGATACTCTTTGAAGTGCAAGCATACATATACAAAAAATATATGAGTATACAAAAAAAGTCAAAATTGATACCAATTGAAAGAATTTCAATGATACCAATTGAAACAACAATAATGATCAAGTGTATATATCATATAACTACCACCCAACACATGCACATGTATCAATGGATTCTTTCTATATAGAGCATACATAAGCATGGTCGCCCATCCATCCTCCCGTGGATGGTAGAGGTTTTCAAAAATAGATTTGAAAATTATAGTATGTTTGAAAACATCTCTACCATAAGAAGAATACGAACTAGTTAAATGGAAAAACTTGTTAACTAGTACGAAATCCTTCAAGTAAGGAATAAAAAGAAATTATTTTTCATGAAATAAGAAATTCACATGATATCAAACACTCAAGTCAATTAAGCAAAAATATGACTCATGAAAAACAAAACATGAGTAAACAATAAATGTGAGTGTACAAATAAGATGTGAAGATCATAATCATGAAAGATAGACAATAAGCTCAATATTCCTTGAAACATGAAAACATGAAAATCATCAAAAAATTATTTAATCTTCAAGGTATATGTATGTCCTATACAAATTAAAGTATACATACATATCCAAACACAACGAGTCCACAAAGATATATGCATGAAGGCACGTGGCTCAAAAAGATATATATGTATAACAATAATCTGGATAAAATAGACATATACATGAAGTGAAAACACATGAACATAAAACAAAATCAAAATGGGAATACAAGTTTAAAATGCATGGATCATCAAAACTAGACTATACTAGCACATTTAATGGGAACAAATAAGCATTCAAGCTCAAACATATATAGATTTATTTGTGACCCACTATATGCACAAATATATACTTGGTCTTAATGAAAACTAACATTTAAACATATATTCAAATCATGAAGTATAAAATGATACATAAATCATCATGATAAAACTAAACATGATTATTATGTAAATCCACATGTTATTAGATTCATGATGTACATGATAGCTAAACAAAGGTGAGAACACTAAAATAATGGTCCATATTAAACATGGGTGTCAAAAGTCTATACATGCATGTCAAGGGTCTAATAAACATGACATTTTCATAATAATCAATAACATCAAAACGTGCTAAAACAATGATATGAAAAGCATGTAAACAATAAACGGGAGTTAGAGATCGATACCAAAACCTATGAGGCAACTCTCCATGTCTCCAAAACAAGGTGGTCCTCTCCACCAAACATCCCTTGAAAGTGATGCATCCAAAATGTTTTCTTTAAGTACGGAACGCATCCACTCCAAGATGCCTCTACTCTCACGTCATGCGAGAGCCCACACCTACATCAAACATAAGAGGGGTGGTCTTTGGTACCCATATCTTATTGGGTCTTTGGGGGTTAGTACCTTCTCTAGCACAAACAAATTTATTTACTAAATTTACATCATGTAATCTATCAAAGCAAAATGTAGCAAGGTGGCCCTTACGTCAATAATGTGTACAAGTGTACACATGAGCATACAAGTGATGATCGTGTCCATGAGGAGCATGTGTATGCCGTGGAGGGTGTGCATGAATAGATGAAACTTGTTTCTTTCGAAACAAAGATTCCAAACGTGTATGACCCACTACACATTGGCTCAAAGTGGAGCCCAAACAATCAACACTCTTCTTAAGCATTGATATATCATTGTTAATCAAAGAAGAAGTGTGGCATGCAATGGGTATGCTAGATGGAACTACCCTAGCATGGCAAACGTGTGCATCAATCCTATTTTGCAAAGAAACATTTTTCTTTAAACAAACATTTAAATCATTTGAAATGGAAATTATTTTATTTTTCAAAGCAACATTCTCTTTTATAACAAAATTAACTTTTGAAGATAAAAACTCATTTTTCTTTAAAAATGATTCACAATAATTTTTATTTTTCAAAAATTTATTCTCTTTTAGAGCAAGATCTAGTTGAGACCTTAATGAATCCCTTTCATTATAGATCTCCACTTTCTCTTGCAAAACACAGTCAAGTTTAGAAGACAATTTTTCTTTTTCTTTATTTAAAGCAAAAGTCTTCTTTTTCAAAACTTTATATTTTTCTATCAATTTTTCACAAACAATAGAAAGTTCTTCATTCAAAGCATGTGCATCAACAAATTCATCACATGAAGAACTAGCACTATCTAGTTGAGTATCCGAGTGTACCTCAAGGGAGTCATTCCCTTGGATCATATAGCATTATTGTGGCTCGGATTTATCTCCACTAGATTCCTCTTCTTGTTGAATAGGCAATTGAAGCTTGGAGGTGGTGGTGGTTGTCAACAAGTTCCACACTATAAATGCGGAATCAAAGTTAGAAACAAGCATAAGATATTCTTTTGAAAGCGTGCTTCTAATGGCCTTTAGGGCTTGTGCATTGGCCCTTATATGCTTGCTATCACTAAGGTAGGATTCCTTGATAATGGCAAGGTGAACCTTATATCCTAGGGTTTGTAAGTAAATGGACATCTTAGTCTTCCAAACAATGATGTTGGAAGGGTCAAACATAGGTGGGGTCATGAAGTCCATGGATCCAAACTATATGTGTGGAAATAAGCAAATGTGCAAATGCAAATGGTAGATTAGCAAACAAGGATCTCACTCCTAGGATGTTAAGCCTAAGTATCAGGAGCGTAGGCTCTGATACCAATTGTAAATCACCTGGAGGGGGGTGAATAGGTGATAACGCTAATCTAGAAACTAAATGCGGAAGCTAAAGCAAATTTTGCAACACACTTAATACAACCAACAAGTGTAGCCGAATTCCCCGTAAAGGGCTCTGGACTAACTCCTCTTGATTCCCCTAGATATGGGTTGAGGTGCTATATGAAGCTCTTGTGGTTAAGTATAAGTGAGGCACACACAAGCAAGCCATGCATATAAGGATGATAAGCAATATGAAATAATGCAAGGCACAACACAAGCAATATATGATATGAATGAATGAATGATGCTTTGCACAAATAAAAGAGAGAGTTAGAGAGACAATGGATCAAACGCAAACACAAGGATATGTTTCGAGGTTCGAGCCCCTAGCCCTACATCCCCGCCTTCACCGGGAAGGATTTCCAATCTACTATCTTGTCCACCGAGGACGCCCACCGAGGGAACCTCCACCGAGGAGGATTTGTACAACAAGGGAGTACCGAACTCCTCTCTCAAACACCGCCTCACAACCGAGGGGTAGGCCCGTAGCCAAACAACCACAAACTCCTCTGCCGAAGAGGGTTACAACCAAACTCCACCTCTCACTAGAGGGAGCAAACACAAGCCTCAACCTCTACCAAAGAGGGAGCAAACCAATCACCCGATCAACCTCTACCAAAGAGGGATACAACAAAAGTAAGGGTGTTTACAACTTGGAGGCTACAACAACCTCAAATAATCTCTTTTCCACAAAACAAGATCCTAATAGAATAGGATAGAAGATAAGCTCAAGTGTGAAAAAACTAAGTGTTTTGATCAAAGAAATATTCTTAGGAAAATACCAAATAAATATTGAAATGAAGAACAATAAAACAATTCCCCAAAAACCTATTTCCTTTGAAAATAACAAAACACTTAAAACAAACAAAATGAATCTTTTTGCTCTTTAAACTCTTTTGAAAACTTCTTTTTAAACCAGAGAGTAGGGAAAAATTAGCTCAGAAAATCTTAGCCAAAACCATGAAGAGATGGGGTATTTATTGCCCAAATAGAAAACTAGCCGTTAGGCTGATCTGGCAGCCTGACAGGCTTGCGGTCGACCGGTCGGTCGACCGCCAACGGTCATATTTTTGACCGTTGGGGCATCCCGGTCGACCGCCCGGTCGACCGCCCAGATACAGAGAGCAGAGCTCTCTGGTCCGGTCGACCGCCCGGTCGGCCGTCCCATTGTGCTGCCAAACGTGCACATGGCTGTGCACATCGGTCGACCGCCGGGTCGACCAGCCCTTGGTTCGGTCGACCGTGTGGTCGGCCGACCTGGCCTGTCAGCCACTGTTCTGGGTCAGAAACTGGGGTTAAAATTATTTCTAAAAATTCTTTAAAACTCCTAAAAATCCTCAAAAATAGTTTTATCATTTTGAATTGATATATAAACTTGTGATAAACATTTCAACTCAAATATCAAGCATATGAAACTATTTTTGTGTTTTAACATTTTTATCAAAAACCAAAACTGTATTTTATCAAACTTTGATTTTTCAATAGGAAATCTGATTTTTCCTAAAACTCATTGAAATACAAAAACATGATATTTAAACACATTGAAGCATGTTGCTTAAGGACATGAGTCCAATATACATGAAACATATACATATCATAGTTTTTGTCTTTAATTCCAAAAATAAGTTTTGTTAAAAATACCAAACATAAAACACATGAATAGGTATGTCAAACTAAGTTTGTATAAGTCATGAAGCATGTATGTATATAGAGCACATCTAATATACATAAAAATAAAGTAAACTTGTTTTGATCAATCTATTCATGAAAACAAATATTGGTTAAGCCAAAAAAGAAAACCATTATCTAAACATAAAACGTGTGTGTGTTGTGCACTTGAGCATATCAACTATTCTTATCTTTACAAATGGATCTAAACACACAAAACTAAAACTAGGATACTTAAGTCTTCTTGACTATCTTCATCTTCAAGTTGACTCGGTCTAAACTCCGTGATCCAACGAGCAAGGCTATGTATGATCTTGACGCTCGGGCTCAGGAATCACCAAGTGAAGGCTTCCAAACTCCTCTTGTTGAAGTAATCACCAACTAATATCTTGCTAAATGATCTGAAACTAAAATCACAAGACTATTAGTAAACATAACTACATGAGTTAATCATCATCAAAACTAGAGAGGAAGGCCTCTGGGCCAATAGTAATCCTTCACTTAATGAGCATCTCCACCACTAGAAGTCATCCAACGAGCATAGGCCTTTAGTCGTGTCACTTCTTTAAGTAAATTGGTGAAGGGAGTATCCGAGACCTTACTGGTGACATCCTCTTTCCTGTGGCCTTCGAAGACACCATACCCACCACCATACCCACTGTGACCATGACAACCTGGGGCGTTACTAGTGCGTCATGTCCAATAAGGCCTTGACGGGTACTAGTAACCGCGCGGATCATCCTCGCCCACGGACAGGAGCTCTGATTTCCTGAGTGCTCGCCAATTGAATAAGTAGGGCCAGTCCAAATATTCTATCATGAACCAAGCATGCCCATGGACAAGAGTTCTAAATTCTCGAGTGCTCGCCGATCGAACAAGCTGACCAGTCCAAATGTTCTCCCATGAACCCGGTAAAGACGCAGGAGACTAACGTGAGGCTGCCAACCTGCAAGGAACAAAAACCCAAGTGTTAGAATTCTGTAAAGACAGGAACAGGGAATCTGAGGACAAATGCGAGATTTAAGTCATGAA
The DNA here is from genome assembly GCA_038442645.1 of Agave tequilana. Taxonomy (NCBI): domain Eukaryota; kingdom Viridiplantae; phylum Streptophyta; class Magnoliopsida; order Asparagales; family Asparagaceae; genus Agave; species Agave tequilana. Next base: position 106,796 of record JAVJIF010004487.1, read on the forward strand.
CTCCAGACGCGGAGTTAACCGGCACAGAGAATATGGATCCAAACGCAGTCTGATTTTAGACTTGCGTCTGAGATGTGAGATGCAAGGCATAAATCAATGATGCATACGCGGGTCTTAAAAATAGTCTGAGGTAACTCTAAGATGCAGCGTTTGCCACACTCGCGTCTGAGACACAGGGCTCACCATATTTGGATCCCGAGGACTCAAAAAAGTAGAGTTCAAATTCTCTAAGTCAAGAACCCCAAACGTGAGCTTCATATACACTGCTCATATTTCAAGATCCAAACACAGAGTCTATCACACTCGCATTTGAAGAATTTAAGACTTAGATTTTGAAGTCAATAAGCTCGCGTTTCATCAAGGAATCTGAAAGGCACGTCTACAGAACAGGGACATGTCAACTAAATTTCACAGGAAATCTCAGAAAAGCAACGGTTGAGCTAATAATTCGAGTTGCTCAGAATGGATTTTCAAACAAAGTGCGTGTAGTAATGAGACCAGCTCGAATTCTCTAGCCTCTACACAAAAGGAATGAAGCCTTCAGAAGGAGACACTGCCATCATCAGTAAAGGGCAGTGCATGACGTACCAGGCCATTGGGCTTTTGGTCAGTGCCCGTAACCTGCTCTGGATCCCGGCTACCATCACCGGGAGCAGGGAGATTGACTTCCCGTGCCCTAGTAGGACCGCTGGGTACACCACGTCGGCAATGATTACTTCAGGCGGCAGCGTTGGCACCACACAACGCTTCAGTTACAGCATGAGGAAACTAGCCAAAAGAGCACAGTCGGAGATAGGAATCTGGGCCTGGTAGTGAAAACTTTAAAAAACTATATCAGGTTTGAAAGTGTCCTCACTTGACTCGGTGGTATAGGAGCTTGTGGAGGCATTGATCCTCTCGATGATTTCTTCATCGGTGCAAGGGGCTAGACTAGTCATTGGGCTAGATTTTTCATTTATGTCAGTAAACAGATAGCTTGCCTAGGATATCTGCTTAACACCTATGTTCCTCCAGGGGGATATTTGCCCGCAAATGTGAAAGTGGCACAGCACTTCCTAATATGTCTCGTACATTACAGGATCCTCTTTCCTCAAGAGGTGAAGCTCCTCAGAAGTTAGGACGTACTCTTCATAAGAGGCATCTCTTATTACTAGCCCCGAAACTTCATACAGCTCATGTAGAGTAAGCCCTATTTCTCCGACTGGGGTAAAAATGTTCCCATCAGGGGATTATAACGCTCCAAAATGCCATAAAAGTTGTAGGAGCTCTGCGGGAGGCCATACTGTACGACCCTAACCAAATGGTATAATCCCACTTATGTCAACAAATTCCTGAGCTCAGTGAGAACAAATCCAACAATCCTGCTGCACCATAACTTGTCAGTAGAGTGGACCCACCCGGGCTAACGGAAGTAAGCTGGAAAATTAACCCTCACCTTTAGAAATTGATTGATGAAGGTGGAGGCCAGCTGAGGGGTTTCCCCTTTTGGATATTCACTCTTGACTAACCCGGGAAATAAACCGAACACATATTTCTTGTGGCCAACAGGGTATGCTTCTTTAGCACCCAATTTGCCGAGGGACACGCCGGAGACGAATATGGAAAGATCCCACTTCATCGCGCGGTGTACCAACATGTGCTGAAGATAGAACAAAGAGGACATCCTCTCCATGTTGGGAAGGAAAAACCTCCTATCCCCTATTTGACGGAGCCACTTATAATCTCCGTCACACAAGATCCTATCTTCCTCAGTGATGGCGTCACCAAAGAAGAAGGCGGGCTTCCTCAGTAGAGCCCGAGAGTTTGACTTGAATAGCCCATCAGAAATGATCTCCCAAGGGTTAGCATACTGTCCTTGCTGATCCTATCATTTCTCTCCTTTGACTTACCAATAGTCACAGGAGTAGTCCGCTAGAGCACAATGGTCAAATTTGAGTCAGCGCCACCTATGTGCCCAAAGTGGCACTTCTTGGATAATGGGCTAGAAGAATATCATACTGCAAAGAGGGAAACACATAGTCAGAAATCTATAAGAAAATGGCTAAGTGTTTAAAAAAACTCAAACGCAGGAATGAATCTAGACGTGGAATTCAGTAAAACCCGCGTCTAAACTAAAAGATGCGAGGCTTGCATGAAGCCCGCGTTTAAAATCCACAAATTTAGAAATTTTTCTAAATGTTGGACTCAGACGTGAGACTTAGTGAAGCCTGCGTCCGACCTTAAAGACGCAAGGATCACATGAAGCCCGCGTCTGAACTCCCCTCACTTAGAAAAATTTTGAGTATTGAGATCAAAATGCCAGGCTCAACGAAGCCCGCGTTCAGCAAACAAACGCATACCCTAGCTAATGAGGCGGAGGCGCGGAAGTCGTCAAACCCGTGTCTGGCCTACCAGCCCAAACGCCGCGTCTGAAAATCAAACAATGGTATGAGCCTCATGTTGGCAGTTCACATTCAAAAGAGGCTTAGGAGTTAAGAAAATCTTTAAGCCCCATTAATGGCGGAAACCAGTTTTGATAGTTTTATTACCTGAAATGGGGGCCTCCTGCAGGGAAAGACCGCCCATTTGAGCCTCAGGAGCAACAGCGCTCGAAGACAAGGCAACATATTTGGTCTTTAGTGCCATTTCAACTGTGAAATCAGTGTTAAGAACGAAGGAAAGTGAAAGAAGCTTTAAGCATTTCTTAATTCTCAACACAGGGCTCAACAGAGAAGACGAAGGGTCTAATGATGACCCTTAAAAGACTGTTGCCTTTTTATAGGCACAGTGATCTGTAAAGATACGCGGCGCAGGTCTCAAGGCTCAATCTGCGCCTGACGCGTGGCATTCATCTTGAACGGACGCAAATTTCACGCATTAAGGGAAGACGTCCTCTCAACTCCGCCAGACACGTGGCAACGCGCCCAAAACGTGGGTCTTGCGTTTAACAAAGCTGCGTCTTCACTTCAAAAACTATGTCCCTTCGAAGGTCGTGTCTCTTCAGCAAAGTAAGAGACGCGGCTCCGCTTCGAATGAGGACTGCATCTCTGAAGCAACATATCTTCTGCATCTACAAACCTGTATTTAGTCTTCGCTTCTGCAATCAGTTCAACAGTGCACTGGCATAAACGGATGACCGTTTACCCCAAGTTTAACAGTACACCAACAAACCAGCTCAGATCACTGAGCAGGTCTGGACTGCATATCTAGACACTCACCACGATCATTTCTGGTGGCTTCAAATGATTTTACAGTACACTCATGAAGACCACGTTCCAGACAGGATCAAGCTCAAAGTATTTCAGATGATTGTTAGTCCAATCATGAGAAGTATGAATTCAACGAGAGTCCAAAGAATTTCGAAATCTGTCTCAGTCAACCGCGGAATATCAAAAACTTTGAAGGGGGTTCTGTAGATTGTCCAAAAATCACTGAGGACAAGTCATCAAAAAGTAAAGTCCGAACCCCAGACACAGGACTAATCATAGCCACCAGTATAGTCCCAAGATACAGAGCCCGAAAGTCGCGTCTCAGCATCACAGCGGTACCAAGACGCAGAACTTGAAAGTCGCGTCTCAGTATCACTGTAGTACCAAGACACGAGAGTCAAAATCTACATCTCTACTTCACCGCATTACCCAGACGCAGGACCCAAAGCCCGCGTCTCACATAAAACTTGACACTGAACTTGAAGCTCATGTTTCAACCAAATGCGAAGCTCAAGCGTTACCTCAATGGCTAAACACGAGACTCGAAGCCCACGTTTCAACTAGAGAAGAACCATGCATCTCTATTTTAACTGCCCTCATTACTGGGTCAATTACTGCCCACGTAATGAGGGAGTTAACCCCGTTATGGTGGATTTCTAAGGGACAATTTTATCCCTGAAACCCCTATAAATAACTCAGTCTGCTACTGAAGGAGGGGCTTTTCTTTTGCTGAGTAGAGAATCCTTAGTCGATTGGAGATAATCTCGATCAGAGCTTCTAGCTGAGAAATATTTAAGAGTTCAACTCTTCTAACAACTTAATGAGTACAAGTTTACTTTTGCCTCAAATCTCTTTGAGATATTATTGGACAGGAGTTATACTACTCTGTCCATAGTCAGAAGAGAAGATTTCCAGAAGACTATGACGCTCACCTAGTCAACGAAAAACAAGATTCACTTTTCACTGCCATATCAAGAACTCAGCATTAAATAAAGAAAAGATTTGAGCTTAAATATCTTATCTCTCTTGTAATTGAAATTTATTGAGATTGTTGTAATCTTTCATTGATCCAAGAAAATTTTACTCAAACTCCACCAAATTTTCTCTGATAAACATCATTCTCCTATATGAGTCCGAGATGTCCATAAGGCCAACGTTTACTCAGTTTTAGTTAGGCTTGTTAGTGAGTGAGGAGATTATTTGTGGGCTATGGGAGGGTAATAACTTCCCTACTTTATATTATTATAGGACAAACTCTTAAAATTGATTGTGCAAAGTGTGCAGGATATAGAAAAGTAACGTTCAACAAGCAAATAATCACTTAAGAATGTTTCCTAAATTATATGCTATGCATACGTATCTTTAGCTCCAGCACTGTTCAACAGTAATATAAAATGTAAACGAACAAGATACATGACTAAATGCAAAGTCTAAACCATTTTTAGTATTTAACAAATATCATTTTACTGTTGAGGTTAGACAGTATGAACAGTGAGTCAATTAAGAAAATAAATAGCTGCAGAAATTTAGCTTTGCAATTCAGCCAACCTGCAAAAAAACAGGTTAGTAGTTCACTCAGATTGTCACTAGAATATAGCAAATCTGAGGGCTTTCGGGCTCTATTTTATTGAGCAGAGTCCAGGGTCACTTATATGTCCACTGCAGCAAAAATTTTCTTGTTGTTAAACCTGCACATCAAGAATAAAGTAGAAGGTTAACCAAAATATAAACTTAAAAAGAGAATTACTTACTGTCTCTTCCCAACAACAGCACTAAAATTTGATTGAGGTTTTACCTGCACACAAGAATACAGAATTTCAAAACTTAAGAATAGAATGTGCAAGTACTCAATTCTACTGCTATACCAAGTGGCTATGCGGGTCATGATTCATAAGGAGGGACTAGCAATGGAAGCTTTTAATAAGTGTTCTTTTATGCTACAAAGAATGGTTAATGTTCTTCTTTTGTTCTTTAAAAGAAAAGGGAAAAATAAGTTAAAGTTAAGTTAAGAAGAAAGAGGTAGATTGAAAAGGTGGAGAAAATAGAAAATGGGTTTATACAAAGAAATTAAAAAGAGTTGTAAAAGTTGGGAGATTGTGGTGTTCTATAAAGAATTTAAAAAAAGAAACTAAAAATTACTTACCTCTTTAGTGTCATATACCTTGGATCCGCAGCTACGACTTATATGAAAATCACCTAGAGGGGGGGTGAATAGGTGATAATGCTAATCAATGCACAATTAAAAATATGATGCAACAATCGCCCAAACAAGACTAGAAGCCGAATGTCCCTTGAAGGGTTCTGAACTCTTTCCTCGTGATTCCTCTAGATATGAGTTGGAGGTGCGCAATGCAATCTTGTTGTATGGGACTTTGATTGACAATAAGAATATAAAACAAGTGAATATTGTAATGAAAATAGAGAGCAAGTAATAGAAGCAATGAAAGTAAAGTAAGAAACAAGAGCAAGTAAACCAAACGCAAACACCGAGAATTTTTTCGAGGTTCGAGCACCTAGCTCTACGTCCCCGCCTTTACCCAGAAGGATTTCTAACCACTATAACTTCACAAAGAGGTTACAATTACACCGGAGTACCCAACTCCACAATCTCAAGTACAAGTATCTCTTGGTGATCAAAAGACCACAAACTCTCTCTTGAAAAATTCTCTCCCTTACAAAATCCTTGTAGAACAATGAGTAGGATTGAAGCTCTAGTATGTAAGTGGAAAAAGAAAATAAAAATCAGAGAGTTTTGAAAAACACTTCAGAAAATGAGAGAGAATTTCAGCACAAAAATCAAGAACAAAATCTCTTTTGAATGCCTTAAACTTTTGAAACTTTTGTAAACTTTTGTTGTAAAGAAATATCTCCCTAATCACCCCTATTTATAGGAGAGGGCTAGGGATTAAGGAGTAAACTCACGTAATGCTAATTAGGAAGTATTAGGCTCAGAAAATATCATTTAAACACTTTTAGAAAGAAAAAGATAAAAATAAAGCAAGTTTAAAAAGTAGCCATTACTGTTGAAACGACTCTCTCGGTCGACCGGGGTTCAAATAAAATAGCCGTTGCGGGCTTCCGGTCGACCGCCCAGTCGACTGTGCACAAACAGAGAGCAACTGCACAAACAGAAGGGCTTCGGTCGACGGCCCGGTCGACCGTGAAACGTGCACATGGATACGCACCAACTGCCAGAACCTCAATCGACTGGGTCGGTCGTCCGATCTGACCTGACTAAGTGTCGATCGACCGGCTCAGGCCAAAAATCAAAACTGAAACAGAATTTTGAGGAGTTTTGAAATTTTAACAAAATAGTTTTGATTAGAGATATATATAAAATATAAAATTGAGTTTGTAATCAAAAGACTTTGTATTAAAATATTTTGTATATATTTATAGGGAATATTTCTAGGAAAGACACGTGCGCAAAAATGCGTGTGTTGGAATATGGAGCTTCAAACCTATTCACTATTCTTTAACAAAACTATAAAACTAAAAACAAATCTAATGAAGTCTTCGTGAGCCATGCAATGCCTTGCTAGAGCCTTCTCTTCTAAGTTCCTTCCTTGATGTGCCATAAGCCTTCTTTGCTCCATGAACCTAGAATTTCTTGCAAACGCTAAGCAATGGCCTCCAAATATGGTACTAACCTGAAACTTATTTTGAACAAACTTATTAGTACCAAATCGCTCTTATTTGTTTTGTTATCATCAAAACTCTAAACAAATGGAGAGTGTAACCTTTTGGGCCAACAATCTCCCCGTTTTTGATGATGACAAAACAAATAGGCTATGATAAAAATACAAGAGAGGGTGTAAGCTCCCCCTCAAATTATGCTATATCAATCAAAGAAAAACAATTTGAATAGCAGGCAAAAATCGTAGGACTAAAAACCATTGGATATAAAAACTTGCAAAACACTCAATACAAGAATTCATAAAAACACATCAAAAACCACAAAAACATATATAAACTCATATGGAACCAACACCATATGAACTCATATTCCATGTATAAACTCATTCTCCCCCTTTTTGTCAACATCAAAAAGAGTTAAGAAAACATTTTTAATTCAATAACACAAATATTAAGTTCACCACAAATAAAGGAAAATCTAGCAAAATCAAGTGGTTTAGTGAAAATATCGGCAAGTTGCAAATCTGTGAAAACATAATCAATATCTATATCACCTTTCTCAAAAGGATCTCTAAGAAAATGATATCTAATCTCAATGTGCTTGGTCTTACTATGTTGATTTACATTCTTAGTCATATGTATAGTACTAGTATTATCACAAAATATTTTTATATGGTTATAATGCAAATCATAATCAAGGAGAGTATGTTTCATCCAAAGGACTTGTGCACAACAAGCCCCCGCGGCAACATACTCCGCCTCGGCGGTTGAGAGAGGTACGGAATTTTGTTTCCTAGAGGACCATGAAACAAGACAATTACCAAGAAATTGACATGTCCCACTAGTACTCTTTCTATCTACTCTACAACCCGCATAGTCGGCATCCGAATAACTCGTCATTGAGAAATCTCTGGTTTTCAGATACCAAAGACCCATTCCAATTGTGACCTTAATATAACGAATGATGCATTTTACCGCAATGAGATGGGACTCCTTAGGACACGATTGAAATCTAGCACAAAGACACACACTAAACATGATGTCCGGCCTACTTGCCATCAAATACAACAAACTTCCTATCATGCTTCTATACAACTTAATATCAACACATTTACCTTGGTCATCCTTATCAAGTTTGGTTGTAGTTGCCATGTGAGTGTTGCAAACTTTTGAGCCTTCAAGTCCAAACTTCTTTACGAGTTCCTTTGCGTACTTAGCTTGACATATGAAATTCCCATCTTGCAATTGCTTGATTTGGAGTCCAAGAAAGAAATTCAATTCACCCATGGAAGACATTTCAAACTCACATTGCATAACCTTTTCAAATTCCTTACATAAAAACTCATTAGTAGAACCAAAAATTATATCATCCACATAAATTTGCATAATTAAAATGTCATTATTAATATGCTTAGTGAAAAGAGTTGTGTCTACTTTGCCTTTAACAAAATCATTTGAAATGAGAAAACTAGAAAGCCTTTAATACCAAGCTCTTGGAGCTTATTTCAATCCATACAAAGCTTTATCAAGTTTAAAAATAAAATTAGGATGAACATGATCAACAAAATCGGGAGGTTGTTCAATATAAACTTCTTCATTTATAAAACCATTTAAAAATGCACTTTCACATCCATTTGAAAAGTTTAAAATTTTTAAAAGATGCAAAGCTAGTGTCATCCGTATGGCTTCAAGCCGTGCTACGGGTGCAAAGGTCTCCTCAAAGTCAATTTCCTCAACTTGAGTGTAACCTTGGGCCACTAACCTAGCTTTATTCCTAATGACATTTCCGACTCATCCATCTTGTTTCTAAAGATTCACTTAGTACCAATTATTGGTCTATCGTGGGGCCTAGGAACAAGGTGCCAACCTTGGTTGCACTCAAATTGATTGAGTTCCTCTTGCATGGCTAGCAACCAATATGAGTCCGCCTCGACTTCGAGGATGCTTTTGGGTTCAAAATGAGAAATGAATGTAAAGTTACCACATAAGTTATGGAGCTTAGAGCCAGTTGTTACCCCTTTAGATACATCACCTAAGATGAGTTCCTTGGGGTGATTTGTAGCGTATCTCCAATCTTTAGGAAGCGGTTGAGAGCTTTCCTCTTTATCCTCTTGAACATCACCAATGGGTTCTTACTTTTCTTCTTGAGCGGGTGAGTCCTTCAAGGATAGTCTCTCCATGTCTTCACCTAATGGGTCAATCTCTATAACATTCTTAACAACCACATTAGATTCTTCAAATTTAACATGCATGGATTCTTCAATGGTCAGTGAAGATCTATTGAATACTCTATAAGCTTTGCTAATGGTGGAATATCCAACAAATATTGCTTCATAAGCCTTAGCATCAAATTTACCCAAGCTGTCTCTAGTATTCAAAACAAAACACTTACATCCAAAAACTTTGAAATATGCAACATTTGGTTTTCTAGAATGATACATTTCAAAAGATGTTTTGGAAGAATTTTTACACAAATAAATACGATTTGAAATATAGAATGCGGTGTTTACGGCCTCGGCCTATAGATATTGAGGAAGGTCATATTAACTTATCATGGTCCTACCCATCTCTTGAAGTGTTCTATTCTTTCTTTCTACAACTCTATTTTGTTGTGGAGTTCTAGGACATGACATTTCCTGCTTGATTCCCTTTTCATCACAATAAGTCATGAAGAGTTGGTTAACAAACTCACCACCTCTATCACTCCCTATTTTCAAAATCGAAAAACCCTTTTCTTTTTCAACCCTTTTTCGAAAAATCTTAAAATGTGAAAAGGTTTGATCTTTGTGTTCCAAAAAGAAAACCCAAGTAAAACGGAAAAAATCATCAACTAAAATAAATGCATATCTCCTACCATTTAAGCTCTTAGTTTTAGTTGGTCCAAAAAGATCCATATGAATTAATTCTAATGGCCTAGTTGACATGATATCCTTGATTGGTTTGAAGGAAGACTTGGTTTGTTTCCCAAGTTGCACGCAGCAAAAATGCGGTCTTTCTCAAACTTCAAGTAAGGAATACCCTTCACCAATTCCTTAGAATTAATCCTAGAAAGATGGTCAAAAGATGCATGTCCTAATCTTCTATGCCAAAGCCAAGAATTCTCATCAAAAGCATTCAAACATTTAGTAGAACAATCCAAATTAAGCATGTCAATGATATAAACATTATTGTCACGAAATCCGGTGAGAATACAATCATTGGTTTTACATTAAAGGATTTTGCAAGAAGAATCATCAAAAATAACTTTAAGTCCACGGTTACAAAGTTGAATAATACTAAGCAAGTTATGTTTCAAACTATCAACAAGAACAACATTTTCTATAATAAAAGATGCACCAATTTGAATGTTGTTAGCCCGAAGGCCCATCACTCTAGTTTTGATGATGATCAACTCATGTAGTTATAGTACTAATGATCTTGTGTTTAATTAGTGACAGATTTATGATCAAGATCTTAGTAGGTGCATAGCTTCAGCAAAATATTTAAAGTCAAGTTTTGGAGTTAGCACGGTTTGATCCAAGAGCCATTGGATCGTGTTTGGACCAAGTCAAGAAGATGAGAACGCTTCAAGTGAAGACTTCAAGAAGATGAAGACTTGTGTCTAGGTTTGTTTTTAGAAGATTTTATTTTTAGATAAAATGTAAAGGATAGAGTAGTTGGTGGATTGCTCAAGTATATATACAAACACACTCTTGATAGTTTTGTTTTTACAAAAGATTTTCTATTTTAGAAAATACATGTTTGATTTTTAGTTTTCAAGTTTACATGTTTTATCCAAAACCATGTTTAAAGCTTAATGTCAAAAACATAGATATTTCACCATGCTTGTGTAGCGGATCATATCCATACACCCTATGCTTTCAAAGTTGTTTAAATATCTTGTTTTTGCATTTGGTGAAGTTTCGAAAAAACAAGTTTTGGAAAAATCAAGTTTGGAAAAATACAGTTTTCATTTGAGCCAATACTTTCAACTTACAAAAATAGTCCAAATTATTTGTAACATGCCTTGATTTTGTGCAAGCATGTTTGTTTATCAAAGTATATTGATAAAACTATTTTTGTAGATTTTCTATGTTTTTATGGGATTTTATGTGAACCAAAAAGACCAAGTTTTTAATCTCTTAACCTTTGTTTCCTGGCTTCATCCGGCCGACCGTGACGGTCGACCGCAGATTGAAGTCGGCCGACTTTCAGGGTCGACCGACGTGCACAGACATGCACGCCAGTTCTGGCAGGAGGGCCGGCCGACCGATCCGGTCGACCGCAAGAGAGCTCTGCTCTCTGGAAAGGCCCCGGCCAACCGAGCGGTCGACCGTACAGAGAGACTTGCTCTCTATATCCTGGTTCGGCCGACCGACTGGTCGACCGATGGCTCAAACGGTCTGAAATATGATCGTTGGCCGGACGACCGGGCGGTCGTCCGACAGGCCTGACAGACCCCAACGGCTAGTTTTCCAGACTCTATAAATTGGGGCATTTGGGGCTGTTTTCTCTAAGATTTCCAAGTGGTTTTTGGGCTAGTTTTTCTTACTCTTTTCAGAGGTTTTCTCCACTTGTTTTAGAGCAAATATTTCCAATCAAAAGGAGAGTTTATCTAGAGTGTTTAAAAGAAATTTTCTTGAGTTTTTCTCCACTATTCTCATCCTTATTTTCTCACAAACACTTGAGCAACCCACTGACATATTCATTCTATAGGAGTGTTTTTGTGAGAGGATTTTAGGTGATCAAGAGTTGTGATCACCAAAGTTCTACTTTGTTCCTTGAGGAGGCGGAGGGTTGTGTTCGCATTATTTCAGGTCCTAGTGGGGACTCGGTGTTTCGAGTTCAGGTGCGAACTTTTTGTTTGAGATGCGGCCTCGGCGAGTCGGTGGGCTTGCGGTGTGTACGGGCTAGAGAGTCCGAGAGCTTGTAGGTGTTGCGGCACCGACTGATCCGGTGGGATCGATTATAGTGGAAATCCTTCGTGTGTCGAAGGCGGGGATGTAAAGCAAGTGTGCTTGAATCTCGAAACAAATCCCTTGTGTTTCCGATTGCTCACTCTCTCTCTCTCTCTCTCTTTGTCTCTTATTTATATCTTGCATGCTTCTATTGTGTTTATCTTTACATGCTTAATATATATTGTGTGCTTAATTGATATACTTGCTTGGGTTGTTTGCTAACACTTGTTTTTAACCAAGAGAGCCAACGCGGCACCTCAACCCTTATCTAGGGGAATCTAGAGGAGTTTGTCCAGAGCTCTTCACGGGGAATTCGGTAACACTCTTGTGTTATACATAGGGGCCGTTTGTTTCGCGTAAAACTCCGTAATTCGTAAATCACTTACTACCCAGTTACAACTGCGGCGTTTGTTTGGACCGTAATTCGTAAAAGACTTACGTAACTCAACTAACACTCACTTGCAACTAAGTTACCACTCACTTACAGCTCAGTTACAGTTAATTTTGTGGTCATACAAATTTGAAATATTTTTTTATATTAATATTAAAAAATTTTAATATTTAACTTTTTTAATATTTATTTGCAGTATTAAAATTTTTAAAATCACCAAATAGTTAATTTTGTGGTCAACTTTTTCACTTACTATTTATACATTACGATAACCAAACACCGTAAAGTACAATACACTTTCCCACTTTACAATTTTATATTACCAACCAAACACCGTAAAATTTACATACATGTAACTCATTTACAATTATAAAAGACTTTACCAATTACAATTACGAATTACGGTCAGTTACGACAACCAAACAGACCCATAGTGTTTAGTGTAATAGTTTAGTTTAGGTCATAATAGTTTTTACTTTCGCATTATTTGGCATTAAGTGACCATTAGATTAGCCATCACCTATTCACCCCCCCTCTAGGTGATCCTACAATTGGTATCAAAGCATCTTCAATTGGTATCAGAGCCAAGTGCTCTGATTTTAGGTCTTACAACCTAGAGTTAAAGATCCTCATTTTTTGGCTAATCACAAAATTTGTACACACACCATGGACTTCATGTCACCACCCATGTTTGACATTCTTAACATCCATATATGGAAGGTGCAGATGTCCTTATACCTCAAGGCCCTAGGCATTCATGTTTATCTTGCCACCACTAAAAATGATTATTGTTTAAATGGCAAAAACATTGAGGCTAATTCAAAAGCCCTATATGCTTTAAGATCTACCCTAAATGATGATTATTTATCTAGGGTTGCTAATCTTGATTTGACTTTTGTAGTTTGGAACTCCCTCCTCTCCCTTAGCGAAAATGAACAATACTATGCAGGGAGCGATTCGGATGTTGGAAGTGACGTCTCCAACAAGTGCTATATGATCCAAGGGGATAACTCCCTTGAGGTAAACACCGAATCCGAGTTAGATGATGAAGACATGTCATATGATGAGCTTACTTCATTTTGTCAACAACTTCTTGAAAAATATGACATGATTAAAAAGGAAAATAAGAATTTGAAAAAGAAACTTGATTGCATGCATATAGAACATGATTCATTTAGAAGTAACATTGCATGCTTAGAAAAAGAAAATAAAGATTTGAAAAATGAGAATGTTTCCTTAATGTCCAAATTAAATAATCTTTGTGAAGGAAACACTATTTTGGAAAATAAAGTATTTTTGGTGGAAAACAAAAGGAAGTCGTTTTTCAAGAAAACACGTCTTTGAAAAAGAAAATTTTTGAAAAAGAACAAGAAAAAGTTTCTAAAAAGAAAAATTTTTTTGATCATGCTTTACATGCCACCACTTCTATTGATCAAAATGAAGTTAAATTTTGAAAAATAAATTAATAGTTTGAGCTCTACTTTGAGCACATGTGCATTTAACCATTCTAAATTGGAGTCCTTGTTTTCAAAGAAACAAACTCCACACATTCATGCACATCATCATCATGCATATGCTTATGTTGCACGCCACGATCATACACATACACATAAGCATCCTAAGGTGTACAAATGTACACATTGTGGCCGCAAAGGCCATTTAGCAAAATTTTGTTTTGACAAGTTGCATCATTTTAATTTTGCTAAAAATAAAAATTTTTGGGTACCTTACAAAGCTAACCCCCAAGGACCCAAAAGAAAATGGGTACCAAAACCCCCACCATGTGTATTTGATGTAGGTGAGGGCTCTCACAAAACGTGAGAGGGATGGTGCCTTGGTAGTGGATGCAATTGGACTTGAAGGACATACATTTGATGCATCGCTATCAAGGAGGTTTGGTGGGACAACCACCATGTTTTGGAGATTTGGAGTATAGTTCTTATCGTTTGGTAACTATCTTTAAACTCCTAGTTTATTTATTTATATGTTTGTTCATATGTCATATTCTTAGAATGTTCATGTTTTATTTGTTTTGTGCTTCATGTGGTAAATACTAAGTTTAAATGTAGTTTTTATCAAAACTTGTATTTATACATGTACAAATAGTGAGAACAAATTGATTCAATATGTTTGCACTTCATGCTCATTTGTACTCACTATATGCACATATATAGCCTAGTTTTGATGATTCTCTCATTTATACTTGTTTTGCCTATTTTCATGGTTTACTTCATGTATATGTAATTTTTATTCAAATCTAATAAATATACATGTATATCCCTTTTGAGTCTCTTGCCTTCATGCAAATACGATTAATAAACTCGTTTTATATTTGAGATATGTATGCATATTGTTAGATTTAGATAAATCATACATTTACCTAGAAGTTTGTTTTGTTTTAATAAAAAATAAATCTTTATGATTTGTTTTAATAAAATGATATTTGTGTTTTGAGCTTCAATGACTATTTTCATGAAAATGTTATATACATGATTCTTGTACGCTCATACTTCATTTATTTTATCATGACGTTAATTCATGAACACTTTTATGAGCTTAATCGATTTTGAGTGTCATCTTTTGTGTATTTGGTATGATTCATGAAAAACATATGATTTGGTTTCATGTTTTTGAAGGATCTTTAACTAGCTTTTCAAAAATTAATTTAACTAGTTATTTATTCTTCAATGTTTTATGAGTTATACATATGATCCTATTATTGTTTCAATTGGTATCATTGAATCGTTTCAATTGGTATTAATTTGACTCTATTTTTATATATACTCATATTTTGTTTTCTTATATATGTATGTATCAATTTCATTTGGTATACTCATTTTTCATACATATATATGAGTTATTTGTGCTTGAATTAAAATTGTTTTACATGTTTAAAGCACAAAGTTATTTATGATAAGAAAATAAAAAATTTTAAGAAAAATTCTCAAAATTTGTTTTATTGAGAAAATTCAAAATTTTGTTTTATAAGAAAAATCAAAATTTTTGATTTGTATTGCCTATATGCAAGGAGAGCTTAACATCTCTTCTACATATAGATTCATGTTGAGTGTATCTTATATTGAGGAGCTTGACAAATCTACTTTATGTGATACACGTGTGTAGGGGGAGCTTCACATCTCCTCTTATGCATTACATAATATGTGTTATGTGAATTGGGGCTTGTCATCCCTTCTTCATGTAATGCATATGTGTAGGAAAGCTAAATTAACGTCTTCCTCTTCATGAATGTATATCGCATATAATCCTTATGATTGATTTATGTTTACACCCCTTATTGGTCTCTTTGTTTATGACAAAAGGGGGAGAAAATTTTGATGATTTTGTTGTTACTTTAACCCCTTTATTGATGATTGACAAAAGGGGGAGAGGTATTTGGTATATATGCATGTTTTTATAAAAGAATTTATGTTTATGCATATATATTTTGTTTTGCAAATAGGAGAAAAAGAATTTGATTTGATGAATGCTCATAAACATGTTTATCTCCTAGATTTGCATACATGCCATACATTGCATATTTATTTGTTTATGTGTTATGCATGAGTTAAGGGGAGCTTCTTTGGAGCTTTACTTTAATCCATACATATATAACTTCATGAGTTTTGTCATCATCGAAAAGGGGGAGATTGTTGGCCCGAAGGCCCATCACTCTAGTTTTGATGATGATAAACTCATGTAGTTATAGTACTAATGATCTTGTGTTTAATTAGTAACAGATTTATGATCAAGATCTTAGTAGGTGCATAGCTTCAGTAAAGGATTTAAAGTCAAGTTTTGGAGCTAGCACGGTTTGATCCAAGAGCCATTGGATCGTGTTTGGACCAAGTCAAGAAGATGAGAAGGCTTCAAGTGAAGACTTCAAGAAGATGAAGACTTGTGTCTAGGTTTGTTTTTAGAAGATTTTATTTTTAGATAAAATGTAAAGGATAGAGTAGTTGGTGGATTGCTCAAGTATATATACAAACACACTCTTGATAGTTTTGTTTTTACAAAAGCTTTTCTATTTTAGAAAATACATGTTTGATTTTTGGTTTTCAAGTTTACATGTTTTATCCAAAACCATGTTTAAAGCTTAATGTCAAAAATATAGATATTTCACCATGCTTGTGTAGTGGATCATATCCATACACCCTATGCTGTCAAAGTTGTTTAAATATCTTGTTTTTGTATTTGGTGAAGTTTTGAAAAAACAAGTTTTGGAAAAATCAAGTTTGGAAAAATACAATTTTCATTTGAGCCAATACTTTCAACTTACAAAAATAGTCCAAATTATTTGTAACATGCCTTGATTTTGTGCAAGCATGTTTGTTTATCAAAGTATATTGGTAAAACTATTTTTTTAGATTTTCTATGTTTTTATGGGATTTTATGTGAACCAAAAAGACCAAGTTTTTAATCCCTTAACCTTTGTTTCCTGGCTTCATCCGGCCGACCGTGACGGTTGACCGCAGATTGAAGTCGGCTGACCTTCAGGGTCGACCGACGTGCATAGACGTGCACGCCAGTTCTGGGAGGAGGGCCGGCCGACCGATCCGGTCGACCGTCAAGAGAGCTCTGCTCTCTGGAAAGGCCCCGCCGACCGAGCGGTCGACCGTACAGAGAGACTTGCTCTCTGTATCCTGGCTCGGCCGACCGACCGGTCGACCGATGGCTCAAACGGTCTGAAATATGACCGTTGGCCGGACGACCGGGTGGTTGTCCGACAGGCCTGACAGACCCCAACGGCTAGTTTTTCAGACTCTATAAATTGGGGCATTTGGGGGCTGTTTTCTCTAAGATTTCCAAGTGATTTTTGGGCTAGTTTTTCAAACTCTTTTCAGAGGTTTTCTCTACTTATTTTAGAGCAAATATTTCCAATCAAAGGAGAGTTTATCTAGAGTGTTTAAAAGAAATTTTCTTGAGTTTTCCTCCACCATTCTCATCCTTGTTTTCTCACAAACACTTGAGCAACCCATTGATATATTCATTCTATAGGAGTGTTTTTGTGAGAGGATTTTAGGTGATCAAGAGTTGTGATCATCAAAGTTCTACTTTGTTGCTTGAGGAGGCGGACAGTTGTGTTCGCGTTGTTTCGGGTCCTAGTGGGGACTCGGTGCTTCGGGTTCGGGTGCGAACTCTTTGTTTGAGGTGCGGCCTCGGCGAGCCGGTGGGCTTGCGGTGTGTACGGGCTAGAGAGTCCGAGAGCTTGTAGGTGTTGCGGCACCGAGTGATCCGGTGGGATCGATTATAGTGGAAATCCTTCGTGTGTCGAAGGCGGGGATGTAGAGCAAGTGTGCTTGAACCTCGAAACAAATCCCTTGTGTTTGCGATTGCTCACTCTCTCTCTCTCTCTTTGTCTCTTGTTTATATCTTGCATGCTTCTATTGTGTTTATCTTTACATGCTTGATATATATTGTGTGCTTAATTGATATACTTGCTTGGGTTGTTTGCTAACACTTGTATTTAACCAAGAGAGCCAACGCGGCACCTCAACCCTTATCTGGGGGAATTTAGAGGAGTTTGTCCAGAGCCCTTCACGGAGAATTCGGCAACACTCTTGTGTTATACATAGTGTTTAGTGTTAGAGTTTAGTTTAGGTCATAATAGTTTTTACTTCCGCATTATTTGGCATTAAGTGACCATTAGATTAGCCATCATCTATTCACCCCCCCCTCTAGGTGATCCTACAATTGGTATCAGAGCATCTTCAAATGTTACCTATACCGATGATAGTACCCTTGGAGTCATCTCCGAAGGTGACGGTGCCACCTTCAACGTACCTTGATAGGGTTGTAAAGTTGTTGATATCCCATGTCATGTGTCTTGAACAACCACTATCAAGGTACCACCGCTCCTTACGTCATGGAGCCTTGGTGTGTACCTACATCAAATAATTTAGGACTTAATTTTGATACCCACATTTTCTTGGGTCCTAAAGTGTTAGTGTCATGAACCCATACAAGATTATTTGTTCTATTTATTTGGTCATAACAAAACTTAGCCAAATGTCCATTCTTACCACAATAAGTATATCTATACACTCTACCATATTTAAAAGCATAGTGAGTGTGTAACTTGTGAGCATGTGTAGATTTAGCATGAGTGTTGTGTGTAGTGTGAGCATGAGGAATTTTGACACGAGAAGTTTTAGGATGAGAAGTGTGCTTTTTAGAAAACATTTCCTCAAGTTTCTTAGTGTTGAAAGCACAATCTTTCAAAACTTTTTCAAAATCAACAATTCTAGTTTTTAACAAAAAAATTTCTTTTCATCAATCTTTGGAAATTTTGCTTTGCAAGCAATTTTGTAAGCACTAAATTCATTTTGAGTAGAGATAAGATTGGAAGAAATTTCATCCTTTTCTTTAGAAACAATAGCAAGTTGATTTTTAAGAAAAGCAACTTCCTTTTCCAATTTAGAACATTCTACCATAGGTTTCTGAAAGTTTAACAAAGGCATGTACAAGCATTTCTTTACTCAATTCATCTTCTTCATCAAGGGGTTGGATGGTTACCTTGGGTGTGTTTGCCATGAAACACATGTTCGCCGTGTCCACCTCATCTTCGGACTCGCTTTCCGAATCCCAAGTGGCTTTGTAAGCTTTCTTTTCGATGGGCATCTTCTTCTTGAAGGAGGAAGTCATCTTCTTCTTGAATTTCGGGCAATCGGTCATGATGTGTCTGGGCTTTCGGCAATTATAGCAAATGATTCTTCTCTCCTCTTTTCCTTCCAACTTCCTTCTAAAGTTGAGCTTGTTCTTCCGGTACATCCTCTTGACATTTCGCAAAAGTAGGGATAGCTCCTCATCTTCTTCTTCATCTTCTTCATCGTCATCAAGAGTGGAGGAAGACTTGAAGGCTATGGATTTCTTCTTTAGAGGAGCGGCTTCTTCTCTTGCCTTCTTTTCCATCTCATGAGTCTTCAAGTTTCCAATGAGACTAATGAGATCCATTTCATCCTTGTCATTCACCTCTTTCAAGGTGGTAGCCTTTATCTCCCATGATGAAGGAAGAGCCCGAATCACTTTTCGCACCTTTTGATCAATGCTAATATCATCACCTAAAGAGAAAAGAGCATTAGTAATTTTAGTAAACCTTGTAATCATGCAATCAATAGATTCATCATCAATCATTTTAAAGCTTTCATATTAGGACCTCAAGAGATCTATCTTAGCTCTTTTTACTTGTGATGTCCCCTCATGTGTGACCAACAAATGTTACCAAATCTCATAGGCGGATTGGCAATGTATTACCCGTGTAAGGTCATCCTCATTCAGGCGGTTAGGAGGGAATTTTGGGCCATGGAGTTAGCCTCATATTCTCTAAAGGTAAAGTCGGACCAAGTGCTTTCCTCACTATCGGGTATAACATAGGGCTTGGTCAAGGATTTTGCAACTAAGCTACCTAAAGATTGTAAGAAATAGTCATCCTAACCTTCCAAGTAGGGAAATTAAGTCCATCAAATTTAGGAGGGTTTTGATGTTGTCGGCCATGTTTACTAGTGTATGAATGAAAGAATGCTAATGTTTGATTAGCAAATGTTTAGGATCTCTCTATGGATGTTAAACCAAAACCTAGAGTCCAATCTCTGATACTAATTGAAAATCACCTAGAGGGGGTGAATAGGTGATAATGCTAATCAATGCACAATTAAAATAAGATGCAACAATCGCCCAAAACAAGACTAGAAGCCGAATGCCCCTTGAAGGGTTCTGAACTCCTTTCTCGTGATTCCTCTAGATATGAGTTGGAGGTGCGCAATGCAATCTTGTTGTATGGGACTTTGATTGACAATATGAACATGAAACAAGTGAATATTGCAATGAAAATAAAGAGCAAGTAATAGAAGCAATGAAAGTAAAGTAAGAAGCAAGAGCAAGTAAACCAAACGCAAACACCGAGAATTTTTTCGAGGTTCGAGCACCCAGCTCTACGTCCCGCCTTCACCCAGAAGGATTTCTAATCACTATAACTTCACAAAGAGGTTACAATTACACCGGAGTACCCAACTCCACAATCTCAAGTACAAGTATCTCTTGGTGATCAAAGACCACAAACTCTCTCTTGAAAAATTCTCTTCCCTTGCAAAATCCTCATAGAACAATGAGTAGGATTGAAGCTCTAGTATGTAAGTGGAAAAAGAAAATGAAAATCAGAGAGTTTTGGAAATATTTCAGAAAATGAGAGAGAATTTCAGCACAAAAACTAAGAACAAAATCTCTTTTAAATGCCTTAAAATTTTGAAACTTTTGTAAACTTTTGTTGTAAAGAAATCTCTCCCTAATCACCCCTATTTATAGGAGAGGGCTAGGGATTAAGGAGTAAACTCACATAATGCTAATTAGGAAGTATTAGGCTCAGAAAATATCATTTAAACACTTTTAAGAAAGAAAAAGACAAAAATAAGACAAGTTTAAAAAGTAGCCGTTACTGTTGAAACGACTCTCTCGGTCGACCAGTCGGTCGACTGGGGTTCAAATAAAATAGCCGTTGCGGGCTTCCGGTCGACCGCCCGGTCGACTGTGCACAAACAGAGAGCAACTGCACTTTAGTCAGTCGACCGGTCAGTCCACCGAAGGGCTTCGGTCGATCGCCCGGTCGACAGTGAAACGTGCACATGGATACGCACCAACTGCTAGAACCTCGGTCGACTGGGTCGGTCGTCCGATCTGACCTGACTAAGTGTCGGTCGACCGGTCGGTCAACTGGCTCAAGCCAAAAATCAAAACTGAAACAGAATTTTGAGGAGTTTTGAAATTTTAACAAAATAGTTTTGATTAGAGATATATATAAAATAAAATTGAGTTTGTAATCAAAAGACTTTGTATTAAAATATTTTGTATATATTTATAGGGAATATTTCTAGGAAAGACATGTGCGCAAAACGTGTGTGTTGGAATATGGAGCTTCAAACCTATTCACTATTTTTTAACAAAACTATAAAACTAAAAACAAATCTAATGAAGGCATTCTAGAGCCATGCAATGCCTTACTAGAGCCTTCTCTTCTAAGTTCCTTCCTTGATGTGCCATAAGCCTTCTTTGCTCCATGAACCTAGAATTTCTTGCAAACGCTAAGCAATGGCCTCCAAATATGGTACTAACCAGAAACTTATCTTGAACAAACTTATTAGTACCAAATAGCTCTTAATTGTTTTGTATCATCAAAACTCTAAACAAATGGAGAGAGTAACCTTTTGGGCCAATATTACCTAGTTTTTGAAGGTGATCAAGCGTGGCATGTAAGATCTTCCTCATTCTTAATCTACACTATGAATAAAAGGGCAAGCTAAACTAATAACAAAATGGTTGTTCATTACCATAAGACATCAAGGGCACTTGAAATGGTGAAGCAGTCTCAAAGCTATCAGATTCACTCGGATTACAACGCATCAGAGGAAAGTAAATGAAAACAAGAGTAGAGAAGAAAAAGAAGTTTCAATTCGATTCAAATAACAATGAAAGAAAAGACTTACTTACAACGGTGTCACCCTCGGTACAAGCTTGCTCTCATTCCTCCATGAAACTCATCTCTCCTCTTAGTTACATAAAGAAAAGTAAAAATTATGTAAAAGGAAAAATAAAAACCTACACTAAAAAATTAAAAATTGGCCTAAAATCTATCTCTGCTTCTTTCCATTTGTCTTTGAGATTGCAGGTATTTATAGGAGAAATGCGGAGGGTAGAGGAGTATGAAGATAGGGAAAGCTGGCTATTTATGAATTTGAATCCTCCTTTTATCTTGAAACTTGATTTGATATGGATATTCAGTTCTAATCTGCAGCTTGTTGGCATGTTGATTATTGAATATAACTTATTAAATGATAGAATTAGAAATAGTGATCAACTTAAGAGTTGTAACCCTTTAATTTTTTGTTCTGTATCATCATGAATTATTAGATTTGAGTTTCAATAACGAAAGTTATGATTCAAATAATAAAATATATTCAGTCAGTATCCAAGTCAAAATTACTTCATTTCATCCGTTGATCTTCTCTCTATCCATTTATTCCTTTGGATTTTAAATTTGGAATCTGTATTTGACGTTATCCTCAGTTGATCTTTAGCTAACCAAAATAGATTTATGAAATCAGAATTTTATCGGTTTTCATTTGGTGTTATCTTTCTGATTTGCTCTGATCTTCAGCTGAACATTTGCCACAATTCTTGATTTGTTCTAACCAGATCTAGGATCATCCTCAGCTAACCAAATAGATCCAGTTAAATCTGATTTTAACTGGTATGTATTTGGTTTAATCCTCTTTCCCTTCATGATTATCTTCTGCAATATAGACATTTAAGAAAATAAAATTAGCAGATTTATTACACAATAAATGTAAGAGTGTAATGAAAAGAATGCAAAATATGTGTACGATCACCAGTCGACTGACTTGGCGTAGAAAACACTTTTCAGATAATTTTTGAAATCAAACTCATTTTTAAATATTTTGTATTGATTTAAAAAGTGTTTTGTCAACACATAGGCTATAAGATACATGTTTGAAACATGATATAAAAATTTGAAAAATATTGGATATGTATTAGAAACCAATCCTTGTAAAATACCAAAACTGAAAAAAAAAAAAAGATATGAAAACTTTTATGTGTGTACGCTTGAGGACTCAAAACAAATCTATTATTTATAAGAAATCTAAACTCACAAACTCTAGATAAGTCTTCTTATAGATCTTCTTCTCTAAGTAGACTTGATCTAAACTTGATTCTCTGAGCTAGACTCCATCTTGAGTACTAGAAATATTCTATAAGCATGAGCTCTTAAATCATCATATGTTAGTTTCAAAAAATCTAAACACCAACTAAAATCTTGATCAATATCTGAAACTTAAATACAACAAGACCATTAGTATATAACTATGATCGGGGGAAACCGTGCACAAAAATGTATATTTTGAAATCACGGAAGGTACATGCTTTCACTTCCTCGATACTTCCATTATAGCATAGAGGCTAAACGACTCGAATCCACAAGGACGGAAAAGCAATAAAAGCTTTACCGGTCTATTCACGTATGTGTTAACAATTTTCCTATATTTTAAAGAATGAAAAGGAAAGAAAACAAAGAATGAGAAGAATACAGTGAAAACAAGGAAATGGAAAACATTAAAGAGTTGTTATGAATTTTGAGTTTTTGAAACAAGATAAAAAGGAAAGATAAAAGAATATACAAGAAAACTTATGTCTACTAACTACTAATGGCTCCACTAATATGCTAACCTCTTAGTGATAGTTGCCTCACATGTATCATTGGCCATCACTAGTCCTTAGCTCAAGAGCTTTACAAAGCATCGCTCATAAGATCACTTTTACATCCAAACTTAAGAAATAAATTCAAGCTACACTTAAACCATCAAAACTAACTAGAGTAAGCATGGAATAAAGTAATGAAAACTTGTTAGACAATTAGATATTAGAGTGCCAGAATCCATCATCATAAGCCATCAATGGCTCTTACAAGACCAAGACCAAGTAGAGGTTATTAGATTCATGTGGATTATCAAGCAAGGTGTTAGCATAGTTAGTGGTAGTACTTAGTTACCATAAGAAAAATATTAGCTAAGCATGTAAAGAGTTAGAGAGATGAAAATAAGTAGAGACAAAGAGAGAACCTGTCATAGAGTATCACCCTCCATTACAAGTACTCTAATTTTCATCCTATGTACCACTGTCTTTCCTATTATGAGATCTAAAAGAAATGAAAAATATAAAAGAGGAAGAAGAAGAACAACTAACTTGAAGTAAAAAGAGAAAACTACCCTAAAGAGAAGAAAATCAAACCAAAACTCTCCCCCAACTCTTCTTCCTGAGCTCTGGAAATCCCAAGATATCTATAGGCAAAAGGGGGCACTAGGGAGAGTGTATGGAGCCGCGCGTCAAATCATGACGCGCGGCTCCACAGGACGGCAGCAAAAACATGGCCAGGGCCGCGTTTTCGCGACCGTACAGGTGCCACGCGCACAGCGCCTTCTGTTGTGTTTTGTCAGTTTTCTCTCCTGTCAGATGTAGCCCCTGATTTATGGATATAGGCACATAGTTTTGACAGAACTGCCTTGCAAAGTCAATGGTTATATGTGTAAGCTACAAATCTCCAAATAAATAGAATTTTTGGGCCTTTTCTTCATTTCATGCCATGGACCTAGAAACATACAAGAGAGGTGTTATTAATAGAATTTAAAATTAAATAAATATGAAGATGTGGTATGAAATATGCATATTTAGAGACTAATCACACCCCACACTTATCTTTTTTTCGTCCAGAGCAAAACAGAAAAGCTAAGAAAAGTATTACACCACTTTCACAGGTGACGCAATTGCACTGAGCATGTGAAACAAGCCTTAAACATTTAGGTTCCCTTAGAGGAGGAGTTTTGTCTCCTGAGGGTTTTCAGCGGATTACACCCACAAAATCCATAAAGAAAGAAATAAAATGTTAGTATTCTGAAAATGCATTTTGAAATAGTGAAAAGTGTTAAAATATTTTGCGAAAATTTAAGTTATTCAAGATCATAGGTTAACCAGAAATTGTTTTTCCTTAAACTAAGTCAAAATGTAAATTCTTATTATAAATTAAATGTAAGAATTTAAAATTGAATCGATTCTTTGATCTTTCATAAAACTCTTAGAAAAATATGCACTTTGTGAACTATGAAGATTTTTGGGATATTGACTCTAACTTTCATGCCATTTATTTGTATATATTTATTTTTTTTCTTCTCTTAGTCTTTTTAGGCCTTCTTATTTATTCGGGTAGTGAACCTTTAGCCGGTGACTCCCAAATCAGATGATTTTAGGGTACCAGATGTGAAAACATCCTTCGGACTTAAGAACTTAAGCTACTCCGAGCTGCACTTTAACCTTTACCTAAGGTGCCTAGGATTAGACAAAGCCAAGAAGGTGATGCAGAAGATCCGCGATGGTGATTGTGGAAACCACACGGGGGGGTCGTCCTGTTGGTCACGAGATGATGCCAATTGTGGATCTAAACTACAATGTCAACACATATACTAAACAAAGGATGATTAGAGTTAAATAAATAAAGAACTTGCAATAAAAGGAAATTAAATCTCAGAAAAGTTAAGCAAATGCAAACACGAGAGATTTATCCTGGTTCGGTCCTTGTGACCTACATCCAGTCCCCAAGCCACCCGCTAGAGATTTTCCTTTATCCTTTGATTTTGTACACCCAAAGTCAACACCTTGTATCCCACTTGAAAAATACCTTTTGCCAAATGTATACAACTCTTCTTACAACAAAGAAGACCACAACACCTTGTACAACTTTTCTTCTACACCAAGAAGACGCTCTTGTACAATGCTTCCTTTGAGTGATTACAAACTTTACTATAAGCCTTGATTCAGTATGTGATCGTGAAAAAGGGCTATTATAGTTTGACTTTCAGAAATCTTCACTTTGGAGTAGGAATTTGGTGAAGAAACAGAAAGTGGAAACAATTTTCAGAGAACCAGAATATTTTTCAGAGTCTTTGGTCAGAAAACTATATATTTGAATTGGTGTATTAAACCTAAGATAATAACCCTATTTATAGCTGAATTCTATGGTTAGTTAGGATAGTTATTAGGACCATTTTGAATGTTTAAACGTTGGATAACGTTGAAGGAAATACCAGAAAATAGAAACTGTCCAACAGTCAGAAACTGCCATTAGTCGACTTGAGATATGGGATTAGTCGACTAGGGTAGGCAAATTTCTCAAGGCTAGTTGACTATAAAAAAGACCAAGTCGACTAGGTCAAGTTTGAATCAATAGACAAGTTTTTGAAAACTGAAACTAGCCGACTAGACGGAAGGTATTAGTCGACTACATAAGTCTATTAGTCGACTATATATACTGTTAAGTCGACTAACAGTGACAAAGAGAGAGTTAGGATCTTTTAGTACAAATACTAGTCGACTATAGGATTTTGTCAAGTCGACTATAGTTGATATTAATCGACTAGACATATCTATAAGTCGACTATATGACTAAGATGTGTGTGTGCCAAGGCTTTTAACATGCTATCAACAATTACAATACACATCATTATCAACTCTCTTTGGGAAGTCTTGATCATGAAGAACTCTTGAATAGACTTGTGATAGGGCTCCAAATGATATGGCTTCACAAATGTATCATCAAAATTAAGTTCCAACATTCTCCCCTTTTTGATGATGACACTTTGTGTGCACAAATGCTCCCCCTGTAGAAAATAAGTTATATATTCTCCCCCTACAGAAAATGGGTTATAACAGATATAGAAACACTTGTGTTCTCCCCCTGCAACAAATATATCATAACATGTATATATATGATAAATATTTAAAGTAATGTCCTTATCAAACTTCTTATGTGGTACCTGAAAGATAAACAATAGATGGTACCAATCATAAAAGTAAAGCATTAACCTTTAGGAGACCAAACCCAATTTGAATTTGGTTTTCATCTATTAGTATACACATAATTGCATGAATTACATATATCATGTATGTATGATGTAATATAAGTATTTTTATCAACAATGCTTAAGTTTTTAGGAATCCATATAAACTTATTCTTAATTCTTTTTAAAATAATATCAGACTTTCTTTTCACAAAAGAATTATGTGGATTACTAACATATGAAGATTTTTCAAAAAATCCAAGGCCATAATGGTTATGTGACATCTTTTGATATGATAAAAAATCATTCAACTTTTCTATTCCTGATTAAACTTAGTCACATTTTTCAAAATCTCTTTATATTTTATTTTGAAAACTGACATGTCTTTATCTAACACAGAAATTCTCTCATTTAAAGACAGTTTCCTTTTTAAGCAAAATATTTTCTTTTATAAAATTCTCATTATCTTTTTTCAGTGATGATATCACTTTTTCAAAATCATCTTTTTGAGAATTTATAGAAGAAACTTGAGAAATATAACATGAATTTTCTTTGAAAAGTTTTTCATTTTCCTTTAATAAAACTTTATTCTTCATTTTTTCATTCTTTAGATCATTGAATAATTCATGGAATGCATTTAAAAGTTCAGTATATTGTACCTCATCTTCTTCTAGCGCCATGTAACAGATATTAGCATGTTCAGTGGTTTCTTCTTTGTCAGAATGCTTGGTAGTCTTTCTTCTTTCTAAACTTTTTGCCCTTGAATTTACCTTTATTTTTTAGTAATGGGCAATCCTTCTTCATATGACCTATTTTATTGCAATTAAAATAGCTAAATTTACCTTGCTTCAAGAATCTTCTGAATTTTCTTAAAAGCATTGCCATCTCCTCTTCATCGTCATCTGAATTGTCCGTGTCTGAGGATGTATAGAAGGCAAGTTCTTTCTTCTTTGAGAGAGATTGTTGTTCATCTTTCTTTCTTTCTTCAAGTTGCACTTCATATGCCATTAGATTACCAATAAGGTTTTCTAATGTCATTGTTGAGAGATCATTCGCTTCTTCTATTGCAGTTGTCTTCTTCTCCCAATCTGGTGTGAGTGCACGAAGGATCTTGTGAACTTTTTCGACTTGGGTGTATTCCTTTCCAAGGGATGCTAAGGAATTGGTTATATCGGTGAATCTTGTAACCATTTCTGAGATGGTTTCTTTCTCCTTCATTTTGAAAAGTTCAAACTTGTGGACAAGAATAGAAATCTTAGATTCTTTAACCTTATTTGTGCCTTCATGTGTTACCTGAAGAGTGTGCTATATTTGATTTGCAGAAGTGGCTGTTGACACACGGTTGAATTCTTCTTCGGTTAAGGGACAGAATAAAGCATTCATCGCTTTGGCGTCAAGGTTCGCATTCTTCTTTTGATCATCACTCCAAGCGTTGTAGTTGGTTGTCGGTTTGGTGTACGGTGCTTCTACAATGTTCCAAAGTTCGTAGTTGAGCGATTGCAAGTAGATCTTCATTCTATATTTCTAATAGTTGCAGTTGGATCCGTCAAATAGCGGTGGACGTTGTGTAGAATGTCCTTCTTTGAATTGTGACGAAGGGAACTCCGTTGCCATTCTTATAGATTGTTGACTAGGTATGCAAGGCTCTGATACCAAATGTTGAACCTGCTCTGATACCAATTGTTGGTCCCGAGATGATACCAATTGTGGATCTAAAATACAATGTCAACACATATACTAAACAAAGGATGATTAGAGTTAAATAAATAAAGAACTTGAAACAAAAGAAAATTAAATCTCAAAAAAGTTAAGTAAGCGCAAACACGAGAGATTTATCCTGGTTCGGTCCTTGTGACCTACATCCAGTCCCCAAGCCACCTGCTTGAAATTTTCTTTTATCCTTTGACTTTGTATACCCAAAATCAACACCTTGTATCCCACTTGACAAATCCCCTTTACCAAATGTATACAACTCTTCTTACAATAAAGAAGACCACAACACCTTGTACAACTTCTCTTCTACACCAAGAAGACGCTCTTATACAATGCTTCCTTTGAGTGATTACAAACTTTCCTATAAGTCTTGATTCAGTATGTGATCGTGGACAAGGGCTATTATAAGTAGACTTTCAGAAATCTTCACTTTGGAGTAGGAATTTGGTGAAGAAAAAGAAAGTGGGAACAGTTTTCAGAGAACCAGAATATTTTTCAGAATTTTTGGTCAGAAAACTATATATTTGAATTGATGTATTAAGCGTAAGATAACAACCCTATTTATAATTGAACTCTATGGTTAGTTAGGGTAGTTATTTAGGACCATTTTGAATATTTAAACGTTGGATAACGTTCAAGGAAATACCACAAACAGAAACTGTCTAACAGTCAGAAACTGCCATTAGTCGACTTAAGATATGGGGTTAGTCGACTAGGGTAGGCAAATTTCTCAAGGTTAGTCGACTATAAAAAAGACCAAGTCGACTAGGTCAAGTTTGAATCAATAGACAAGTTTCTGAAAACTGAAACTAGTCGACTAGAGGGAAGGTATTAGTCGACTACATAAGTCTATTAGTCAACTATATATACTGTTAAGTCGGCTAACAGTGACAAACAGAGAGTTAGGATCTTTTAGGACAAATACTAGTCGACCATGGGGTTTTGTCAAGTCGACTATAGTTGATATTAGTCGACTAGACATACCTATAAGTCAACTAATATGACTAAGATGTGTGTGTGTGCGCGCGCCAAGGCTTTTAACATGCTATCAACAATTACATTATACATCATTATCAACTCTCTTTGGGAAGTCTTGATCATGAAGAACTCTTGAATAGACTTGTGATAGAGCTGCAAATGATATGGCTTCACAAATGTATCATCAAAATTAAGTTCCAACAGGTCCTTCATCCACAAAGTCATCAATCAGGGTTATTATTAGCGCAAGGTATTCAACGATGTCAAGGAGTACGTGAAAAATGCCCACAATGCCAAAACTTTGCTATCTCCTCGAGTAGTCCGAGTGAGGATCTCTACATACTCCAGAGCCCTTGACCCTTCATGAAATGGGCACTTGACGTAGCAGTCCAACTCCTTTGAGCGAAGACTCAGTTCAAGTTCCTACTAGTTATGACCGATTACTTCACCAAATGGATCAAAGTTGGGCCCTCTCTCCTAAGTCATATGGCAGTAAGTGATCAAATTCTTATGATAGAATCTCATATATCGCTTCGGTCTCACGCACACCATTATATCCGACAATAGAACAAACTTTGCTACTAGAGAGGTGGCTGCCTTCTGTGCCAAGTTCAAAATCACCCATCAGTTCTCTACGCCATAATATCCACAAGGCAATGATCAAGTTGAGATCAACAATCGCACCATCCTCGATATATAGCTTATGTCAGAGCCTCGGTAAGGTGAATGGCAAATGGGTCAAGAATCTTCCTGGCGTACTTGGGCGTATCAGACCACCAAGCGCATACCTACAGGGGAGACTCCATTTTACCTAACTTACAAAATGGAGGCCATCATCTCGGTCAACATCTGCATGCCGACACTGCACATGGAAGAAGTCGACTGGTATTAGAATGTCGAACAACTCCGATGGCACAAGATCAGTCTGAAGAAAGACGATGACAGATTGACAGGCCATAATTCAGATTGCAGCCTACCAGCAACAAATTAAGGAAGTACATCACAAGAAGGTGAAGGCTTGAGAGTTCCATATAAGTAACCTAGTCCTGAAGCATGTTATCTGGAGATTGCAAAAAAGAATGTGGGAAAACTCAGAGCCAACTGGGAAGAGCTCTACACCGTGATCGCTAAAAGAGGCAAAAGTTCTTACACCTTAGCCAATTAAGATGAAAAGATACTCGACAAATAGCGGAATTCTTGTTATTTGAAACGATCCTATGTATGAACTCTCAATCTATTCAATGAAAAGAATTACTGTTGTGTGCCATTTCTCTATATTTCAAGTTTTACAAATCTGTACTGGAGACAAGCTAATCTGACAGCCTATAGCGGACCCTCATCCTGACGGCTAAGGCCTACACAGAGACTCTCCTGAAAGACAGAAGTCCTCCTGACGTCTTACTCTGATAGCCTATAGTGGGTCCTTATCCTGACGGCTAAGACCTACACAGAGACTCTTTTGAAAGACAGTCCTCCTGACGGCTTACTCTGATAGCCTATAGTGGGTCCTTATCTGTATGGCTAAGGCTTACACAGAGACTTTCTTGAAAGACTGACGTCCTCCTGACAGCTTACTCTGACAACCTATAGCATGTTTTTACTTGATGGCTAAGACCTATATAGAGACTCTCCTGAAAGACAAGAGTCCTCCTGATGGCTTACTCTGATATTTTATAGCAGGTCCTCACGTTGACGAATAACTACATGGAGACGTTCATGAAAAATGAAAATTCTCCTGACAGCTACTCCGACAGCCTAGAGCGGGTCCTCACCCTGATGGTTAAGGCCTACATGGAGACTCTCCAGAAAGATGAAAGTCCTCCAGGCGGCTACTCCGATAGCCTATAGCGGGTCCTCACCCTGACGGCTAAGGCCTACATGTAGACTCTTCTGAAAAATAAAGATTATTCTAATGGCTCATTCTAATAGCATATAATGGGTCCTAACCCTAATGTCTAAGGCCTACACAGAGACTCTCTGTAAAGACAAAAGTGCTCCTGACGGCTATTCTGATAGCCTATAGCGGATCCTCACTCTGATAGTTATGACATATAAAAGACTCTCCGAAAAGATGGGAATCAACCTGACGGCTCACTCTGACAGTCTATAGTGGGTCCTCACTCTGAAGGCTAAGGCCTCCATAGATATTCTCCTAAAAGACGAAAGTTCTCCTAATGGCTCACTCTCACAGCCTATAGCGGGTCTTCACCCTAATGGCTAAGGCCTACATAGAGACTCTCCAAAAATATAGAAGTCCTCCTGACAGCTTACTCAGATAGCCTATAGCAGGTCCTCACCCTGACGATTATGGCCTACACGGAGACTCTCCAGAATACGAAAGTCTTACTGACAACTACTCCGACAACCTATAGTGGGTCCTCACCCAGACTCCGAGGGATACGCGGAGACTCTCCTTAAAAATGAAAGTCCTCCTGACGGCTTACTCCAATAGTCGATTGCGGGCTCTCATCCTGATGATTACGGCCTACAAGAAAATTCTCCTAAAAGATGGAAGTCCTCCAAATAGCTACTGTAACGCCCCGATCCCGCAGGTACGGGGACGTTATGGCAACGTACATACGCGAGGTGGAAATAAGCTCACGCGTACGTTAAGCCTCAGTACAGGAAATCACCTCCATCGTTATAAGAGTTCTAGCCGAAATAAATACAAGAATACCTGCAGAAAAAGGTGAGTGATCATAACAGATAGGAAAAACTGGGACAAATAAGATAACAGAAATAAATCACCACGATACCTATAAATCGTCTCGATGTGGAATCCCCTATGTGACTCCAAGGCCCTATCTGAGAATATGGTGACTCGGATCTCCTACCTGGGCACGCAAACCCAGGGTCGTCAGAAAGCGACCTAATGAGTGGTAAAATGAAGGAGGCAATAATATATACAATAGTAATACAAGCACGATATATAGATAATACATAATGTTGTACTGGTGATATCATAGTAATATAGTAATACAAGCACGGTTCAGATCCACAACCCATACCCACTTAACTTAAGTTAAATGGGTAACAAGTTAACGGGTTAACGGGTTGAATTGGGGGTTAATTGGGTTTAACCATGAACCCAATAGGGTTATTGGGTTTGGGTTTTACCCAAACCCAAAGGAACCACAACAGCAGCAGCAGCAGCTTGCTGCTGCTGCTGCTGCTCCTGCGCGGCCGGCCGGCTCTGTTGGCCGGCGGCGTCGGCCGGCCTGCCGGCGGCGGTCCAGTGCCAGATAGAGAGAGTGAGGGAGAGAGAAAAAGAAAGAGAAAGAGAGGAAGAGAAAGAAACAGAGGAAAGAAAAGAAAAAGAAGAAGAAGAAGAAGAAGAAGAAGAAGAGGAAGGAGGAGAGAAAGGTGGCGGTGGCGGCCGGCCGGCCTGCTGGCGGCGCTGGCCGGCGCCGCCTGGCCGCGGGCGTGGGTCAAGCCCGTCCCCGCCAGGGAACAGTGAGAGGGGAGAGAGGGTCTAGAAGAGAGAGTGAAATAGAGAGTTGAAAATGGTTAATTAGAGAGAGGGAGAGAGTAAGTGTGAGAGATTTAAGAAGAGAGAGTATGTGGGAGAGATTATTAAGGGGAAAAAGAAGAGAGAGAGAGAAGGCGGTGGATGGGTTAGGCGGTGGGAGAATCGTGTAGAAGAAGGAAGAAGAAAAGAAAAGAAAAAGAAAGATTAAATATAATATCATATTATATTATATAGTCCCGAACAATGCCCAAAAATTATAAAAAATAGAAAATATTATCCTGAGACATAATATGAAAACGGTTTGCAGAAATTCAATTCGGTTTGCAAATTAAAAATCCTGAAAAATTTTACCGGTATTGGGCGATACCGGTCTGGCCGGATTTTTGATAAATTCAGAAAAATCCCCAAAAATATCTAAACGTAGCTTATGTGATTTTAAGACATAGGTGAAAGTCGATTCTCAAAATTCTACTCCGTTTGTGAATTAAAAATCTTAAAGCCGATTATCGGTACCGGTCGACACCGACTACGGAGATTTTCCAAAATAATCTAGAAAAATTCTAGAAAATCTTAAAAAATCTAAAATATTAGAAAATGATTTTTAAAATTGAAATCAGCTCAATCAAACTACCACGGAGGTCAAATTAATTTTGTACGTCGTATCGAGTACTGATACTGTGATACGTACATCAGGGATCGGGGGTTACATTTCACCCTACCTTACAAAAAATTGTGTCCTCGCAATTTCCTTTCAGGTGTGAGAACAACATGTCCAACCCCAATGCCGAAATGTTACGGGTCCACGACACTTCCGCTGCGCACTCTGATATCTCAAAGGAACTCGGGATGGAGAAGTATGGTAGTGAACTAGTCCGAGCGGATGGGAAGCAAGACGATGCAAGAAAGCGAGAAGAAAATCGGATGTTCTGGTTGACAACTAGAAGGAAGGAAGGAATACAAACAAGTCAAGGAATGAAGTGTCAGGGTCATGGTATTCTTGTACTCGTTACTGGAATCCCCAAATTCAGATACAGATCAGTTAATCTGAACCTGATTGTACTGTTGGTAAGAGCCCAAGGATTAACCCAGGTGGTTATCCACACCAGGTGTGAACCTAAGCTCTGATACCACTATGTAACGCCCCGATCCCGCAGGTACGGGGACGTTATGGTAACGTACATACGCGAGGTGGAAACAAGCTCACACGTACGTTAAGCCTCAGTATAGGGAATCACCTCCATCGTTATAAGAGTTCCAGCCGAAAATAAGTTCAAGAATACCTGCAAAAAAAGGTGAGTGATCATAACAGATAGGAAAAACTGGGACAAATAAGATAACAGAAATAAATCACCACGATACCTATAAATCGTCTCGATGAGGAATCTCCTATGTGACTCCAAGGCCCTATCTGAGAATATGGTGACTCGGATCTCCTACCTGGGCACGCAAACCCAGGGTCGTCAAAAAGCTACCTAGTGAGTGGTAAAATGAAGGAGGTAGTAATATATACAATAGTAATACAAGCACGATATATAGATTATACATAATGTTGTACTGGTGATATCATATAATAAGGATATAATAAGCAGGAGAAATAGATAAACAGGTCATCTTTTATTACCATCACTACCTAGTCGGTTATCATCGGGTCATGTCTATAGGAGTATCCCGTCTTCTAGACTGCCGACAGTTGTATCGTGATGAAGTGCTGGAACTAAACCTATGTATCGTGATGAAGGGATGGAAATAAACATGTAGATGACGTATGCAACGTAACCATACTACTATGTTGTGTCTAGGCAGCATATAGGCAATACAAAACATAATATATGCAATGCAAAGTATACATGTTCATGAGTAGTATGTCACCACAGAAAGTGTAAGATGTAACAGGTAAAGTAACAAGGATACAGGTAATCATGAGATCGGATAAAGTATCATGACCAGTAACAAGATAGCATACATGTCTCAGGCAAGTTATGTTATTTATACAGTAGTAGCAATCAGTACCACCTGGTATTTTAATCAATCTCTTCCAGTGTCCCATACCACTAGCAGTTCATATTGGAGCCCGCACTCCAGTCGAACCCATCCGGACATGGCCTACGGGTACCATTATCCAAATGAGAGAGTGACCAAATAACAAGTGTTCCCGACGTCACTATTGTGTATACTGTTTTATTATGTTAATTGAAAACCCATGGTCGAGGAGTTCTTATCCGGTAAGTGTATCCCGTGAATACCAGGGATCACGGCCTTTATCAAACCCCGGCTGCTAAGACCAGAGCCCTCCGCTAAGAGGGAAACAATAATCAAGTAACGAGAGCTCATGGAGCAATTGGTAGGTAGCACTACCGTCCCCTACAGTGGGAGAACAATATGGATCCAGTACATCACCCGATAAGATCTAATCAACCGTCAAGTCTCCCCCATACCCAAGTTAGCTTTAATGTCAAGTATACAATTACTGTACATGATACGGGTAACATGGTAACTGGACCAGAGCTCTGTTGATAGCATAGAACAATATAACGAGAAACGGGAACAATATAACGGGAACAATATCACAATCGATGTGGGATTCCACATATCGCATATCAACAGCTCTCATGTCCAATAACGGGAATATCCATATCAGTAACAGGAAACAATCATACAACATGAATACGGTAACATAGAATAATAATACATGTAATCTGAGCGGGAATCCATATGACAAGAATAAAGAAACCATACATGCATGGGTAACAGTGATATGCCGAGAATCCATGTGACGATGAGAACAATCAATAATAAGACATGCGGTAGTCCGTGCATTGATATATCCGTGGACTAATGAAACATATATGTGTATCCATAATCCGTGTAATACATCGTGTATCACTAACATGTCATAACAGTGGTCAGGTATAATATACTATAATGTCTAGTAAACTTACAGTATCCGTGTCATGACGATACCAGTACATGAAATAACGGTGTCCCGTGTGATAGGATATCAGAGTCATGATGTGAACCCTACTGATAGTGTCTGGGGTAATAGTATCTACTCGAGTGTCAACTACTGCTAATAAGAATAACAAGTCCTATAGTCTGAATACGGTAGGTGCCACCAAATTATTAGATATACAGTATCACTTTATTGGCTACTTTACGGGTGACAATTGTTATCTTCTGACTCTCGATGACTAAACGATCATCCATCTATAGAGGTCCATATATTTATCATAAATCAGGTGTATGTTACCAATCATGCATGTTATGAATGGTTTCATTATTGAGATTTACCAACCATTACATTTTATTAAACAATAATAATAATGATTTCTCGTAATCAAGTTTTATTAAATTAGGCAACCAATCATGATTCTTAAACATGATAAAATATCATTTATAAAAGAAAAACACTCACAAACTAGCCATGGAAAGGTAGCTCTCTTTCCCACGATCGGAACGGATCCAGAATCGTCCAAATCGGAGTCCGGATGCTCCCGATATCGCCCAAATACTAAATTAGAACAAATAGGGTTAAATATGTAATAAAAATATTTAAATGCAATTAATAAATAGAAGCAGGGGGTTTGCTGCAAGATTATCTTTATTGGGTTCGGATGCGGGTTTGGCTCTTAACGGGTCAGTTCAGATCCACAACCCATACCCACTTAACTTAAGTTAAATGGGTAACAAGTTAACGGGTTAACGGGTTGAATTGGGGGTTAATTGGGTTTAACCATGAACCCAATAGGGTTATTGGGTTTGGGTTTTAACCAAACCCAAAGGAACCACAACAGCAGCAGCAGCAGCTTGCTGCTGCTGCTCCTGCGCGGCCGGCCGGCCAGCTCTGTTGGCCGGCGGCGTCGGTCGGCCTGCCGGCGGCGGTCCAATGCCGGATAGAGAGAGTGAGGGAGAGAGAAAAAGAAAGAGAAAGAGAGGGAGAGAAAGAAACAGAGGAAAGAAAAGAAAAGAAAAGAAGAAGAAGAAGAGGAAGGAGGAGAGGAGGGTAGCGCGGCCGATTGGGGGCACGGTGGCGGCCGGCCGGCCGGCGCCGCCTGGCCGCGGGCGTGGGTCAGGCCCGCCCCCGGCCAGGGAACAGTGAGAGGGGAGAGAGGGTCTAGAGAGAGAGAGAGTGAAATAGAGAGTTGAAAATGGTTAATTAGAGAGAGGGAGAGAGTAAGTGTGAGAGATTTAAGAAAGAGAGAGTATGTGGGAGAGATTATTAAGGGGAAAAAGAAGAGAGAGAAGGCGGTGGATGGGTTAGGCGGTGGGAGAACCGTGTAGAAGAAGGAAGAAGAAAAGAAAAGAAAAAGAAAGATTAAATATAATATTATATTATTATTATATTGGCCTAAAATTCAACTAGTCCCGAACAGTGCGCAAAAATTACAGAAAATAGAAAATATTATCCTGAGACATAATATAAAAACGGTTTGCAGAAATTCAATTCGGTTTGCAAATTAAAAATTCTGAAAAATTTCACCGGTATTGGGCGACACCGGTCTGGCCGGATTTTGATAAATTCAGAAAAATCTCTAAAAATATCCAAACGTAGCTTATGTGATTTTAAGACATACGGTGGAAGCCGATTCTCAAAATTCTACTCCGTTTGTGAATTAAAAATCGTAAAGCCGATTATCGGTACTGGTCGACACCGACTACGGAGATTTTCCAAAATAATCAAGAAAAATTCTAGAAAATCTTGAAAAATCTAAAATATTAGAAAATAATTTTAAAACTGAAATCAGCTCAATCGGACTACCACGGAGGTCAAATCAATTTTGTACGTCGTATCGAGTACTGATACTGTGATACGTACATCAGGGATCGGGGTTTACAGCTACTCCGATAGCGTATAGCGAGTCCTCATCCTGATGGCTAAGACCTATACGGAGACTCTCCTGAAAGATGGAGATCATCCCAATGGTTCACTCTGACAGCCTATATCGGGTTTCCTCTGATAGCTTATATTAGTTTCACTCTGACTGTCTTTAATGGGAACTTTCCCCTAAGGTATCACTCCAAAGCTAACGGATCTCCCTAATGACTATTGGAGCATTAACTTATAGACCCAGTTCCAATCACTGATCTCATGTGACAATTCACAACATTCCTCAGCTAAATGACGTTGAAGCAATGACAAAACTAGTTTCGAATCAGAGAATCAAATCAGTTATGCTTCCCCACCTTCCTGATCGTTGACTCCAGAAAGAGGAAAAGCGAGGGGCATCTTTAGTAGTAAGTTTTTGCTCCTTGTCAAGATCACGACACGTGTCCTGTTGCGTTAGAGCCATACTAAGCGGCCAGCCGCCGTCTTGCCGGTGAATCCAACATATCAGTAAGCTCAACATGGTCCCACGGAGAAAGCCTCGGGTCCTGCCCTTAAGCCCACATCAATCTGGAATCCACCCATCCAGGTCCACAACCCTAAGATCCCTCTTCAGGACCACACCTATCTGGAACCATCCACTTAGATGTTCAACCCAGTTGGAGCCACAAAACTATTTGGAGGCTTCAATCTCTAAAACAAGGCCCTTTCCAAGGACTTTTGCTTCTATGTAGGTTACAACATAGTGACAGGAACCCCATGATTCACGGATTCAGTTACGCTACCAGATCATTCTCACGTTCAAAACATTACAACGCCCCTACATCAATGCGGGTTGTTATGAATAGTGACAGATATCTCAGTATGACAATTTCATCAATCAAGTGGCGCGATCTAGGCGGTTATGAGGAAATCACAGCATTTCAATCATGCAGTTGTAGAAATTTGAAATGCCCGTATGTGCATCAACAACTCAGTCAAGTATTAATATTGCTTCTTCTCTAATGGGGAGAAATTCACTTTTGATTACCACCAAAAATACCACAAACACAAGAAATCTCTTTGCTTTCTCTCAAGGAGGATACTCATTCTCACATTCGAGAGTTTTTTCGCCGGCACGACATTAGTACTCCTGACTTGAAAGGCGTTTCTTCTTCTGTGTTTCTTGACAGGTTCAATCTGAAGAGTCCAATCGTCTGATGGAAATCCCTACCACAGTTATAAGCACTAAAACTCTATGTGGTGATGTGCTGAGCTTAGGTGTTAAGCTCTTATGTACACATTCTATACTTTATTCTGCATTTTTTTCAATTGGGAATGCAGAAAATAACAGGTGTTACAGCTGTTCCGAGCTATGAGATGTACGACTGGGGCTTTCAATTTTGAGACCCCATCCTTTCCCTCGAAAAAAGAAGCATGAATGGTTAATCAGTCTGGTTGAATCCAACTGACAATTTAGGAAAAGAAATTCACATAAAATGCTTGTGTGCAGAAATTCGTCGAAAGGTTTGCTAAAGAGGAGAACTTGTGTGTATAAGCTTTCGTCATTTAGCTCTTCTAAATCCTAACACAGTCTCTACTAAATCAGATCTTCTATATTCTCTCTTAGTCCTCTAGATCCATCTTCTTACTTTAAAAATTGTACTTATCCTTATCTAGTGCTAAAGAGATTCTCTTCTTTATTCTTTTTACTATTAGAGCCTCAAAGGTTTTTTTTTCTTTTCAGATTAATTATAATCTCAAAGTTGTAATCTTTATTTACTTTTCTTCTTTTCCCAGTCCCAAACTGTAAAGACAAATTTCTTTCCTTTTTTTTTTTTTTTTTTCCTTCTCTATTCTCCTTTCCTTTCTCTCATTTTCTTATTAACCAAACCATAATCTAAATAAATTTAGACTCTAAGATGAACGACAATGCAATTTATTCATTCTAGTATTAAGGAAAATAGGTACAAGACATAATTATGACATGCATGAAAGAGTCGGGAGTAGAAAACCAAAAAGATTATAGAGGTGCCTTGAGAGGACTGAATACCCCAAAGGAAGAAAATACAGGAGGAAAAAAGAAAAGAAGCAAAGGAAGAAGAAATTGAGCAACATTCTCTTTAGCAATTTGTCACTTCTCCCTTTATTTATTTTTTTTTCCTCCTTCCTAACTAAAGAGCAAATAGTCAGTCCCCTTGAATCAAGCTTATTATATATAATTAATAGAGCTAATTAATCGATGCAACACTCTTTAATTAGAAGAATATTTCTCTAATTAACTGCAAATTATGCCTCAATAACCAAGAAAACAGCTCTACTCCTTGTTTCAAGCTCCATTCTTTGATACTTGATAGTAGCTAGTGGGACTTAATAATTATATTTCACCTAGTTTCCAATAACAAAAAGTAATATATTTTTTTGAAGCATTAATTTAATAAAAAGTAATTAAGGCTAAGTTTTAAAAATTTGTGCAAACTTCAATAAGCATACTGTTGGGTAGGGCATGTTGGACAAGTTGTACCATAGTTACTAAGCAAAAAAAAATCTATTCATTCAATTCTGAAAGACTACCCCTCCACCTGAATTAGGCTCTAGGGTTTCAGTTAGTTGAGCACTTGGTTATTTTTTTTCCCCCTTCCTCTTTCTATAACTTTTCCTTTTGTGCTATCCAGTTGGCAGTCGAATTAAGTACACTTTGTGCCCCCAAGGATCCTTTCTCTAAGTTTTGAGCTCCTGTAATGCATTAATAACGCACACTTCAACTGGAAATAATGCCCCACATGCATGATATGAGAGCACGATTAAAGTTGTACTGAAGGCAGGAGAGTGTTTACAGTCTTCAACCATTCATCACAACTGATGGTGATCAACAATCTGTTTTCGTACCCTTTTTCGATAAGAATCTGAGTACTCCCATTGAGTATTTATCAAAAAAGGAAAAAATTATAATTCTATGACTAAATCTTATCGAACTTATTGGTGAATTCAACCCAGGCATTAAATTAGAACATAAGCAGAATGGTAAATAACTAGTTTGTTTTCTTAATAGATATCAGTACTGTATATCACATTAAAAACAAAATTTGAATTATTAATTAGAGTTACTAATACTTACTTTTTCAAATTATAATTATACCTAATTAAGAGTATATGAATTAACCATTGCTATTAGGATGCTGCATGCATGGATTTTTCAAGTATTGACCTAGTCTTCTGTCTTCTCTACAAAAAATCTAGAGCCAGCCAGCTTCATGAATTTTATTTTATTTTTTGATAAAAAGACCGTGAGGCCAAGATAGCACCCGATGTTTCATTAATAAGTGATTAACGAAACAATCCCATGAATGAAGGGTACAAAGATTTAAAGATATAAAATTGATCCTTCACAAAAAGAAAAACTCCAACAGTAGGAAACCGTACTTTCAGACGTCTTGACGACGTTGCCGCTTTACATCCTGACGCCTACGTGACCTACATGCGTTGCTGAGTTCTGACTAGGCCGAACCGTCGTAGCTCCCTCTGACGTAAACTCTCCACCCTCCGTCTTACTCACTTCATATTGTCGATCACCAAAGGCAATCCCAACTCCGCCTCTTCTGACTCCAAGCAA
This sequence comes from Agave tequilana, assembly GCA_038442645.1. Lineage (NCBI taxonomy): Eukaryota > Viridiplantae > Streptophyta > Magnoliopsida > Asparagales > Asparagaceae > Agave > Agave tequilana. Next base: position 147,915 of record JAVJIF010004487.1, read on the forward strand.
TATATGGTAGCAATTGCTGCAATAAACCTCGTCTTTCCAGCTTTACCATTAAATGCGCCCTAAACTCCTCCTGCATGTTCGCAGCCAGGGACAACTAATCCTTATTGAACTCTTTAAAGCCCTATCCCCTGCAGTTAACCCCTCCTTAGTGGGCCCAAAATCGAATTCATTTCACCTATGGTTCCCACAGAACCCTCATTCCCTAAAGCTCCTAGTGTGGAAAAGTACACCCTTGGTCCCAACGGATCGAGCCACCCCCTTCAGGCCAGCCACAGAAGAATAAGTCGGTTTCTTAAAGCGAACCCCCGCTCGCTTACGAGTCGGCCCATACCAAAGCCCGTTGATTCCTCAACCGAGTCAAATTTAGAATTTGAATTTGATTTCGAATTCGCTCGTTTATGGGCCGGCCTAGCATTCAAGCTCGCTAAGCCCCCAACCAATACAAATTTGAATTAGAATTCGATTTCGAATTCGCATTCAAAAGTCCCGCATTTAAAATGCTGCCACGAGACTGTTACCCATCACGATCGTCGTCTCTGACATCTTTGTCATCCACGTCCTCCTGCCTTGTAACGGCAACCACCGTCGCCTCCCTCGCCTGCTCCGCTGAGCCGCGGTCCATCCGCGTCGTCTCCAAGGTAGAAACACCATTTCCCATCGTCCTGCATATTAGGCCACCCCTACTTATCAGATCCAAGTCAAATCGGCTCCAACCGTGTTCTCGACGACCAAATCCACTTGCCCGTGAGGACTTGAATTCAAATTTGAATTTGAATTTGAGTCCCCCTGTTTGTCATGCCCAACACTCCCTTCCTCGCAGTACGACATCACCTTCTTGGTGTCAACGTCAGTTCTCTTTCCTATGATTCCGCTTCTCCGAACAAGGTTTCCAACCATCATTTTCAATGACGCAACAGAGATCGACGACAGGCTCCCTCGCTTTCGCTGGCCGGCTGCTCCATCGCCACCGTCAGCAAAGCAGAGGAGAAAATCCGAACCCAATATCCCACGTCCCCTCCCCCACCGCCATAGGAGGACCCCCAAACACCAGAAATTTGAACGAATTCTCTAACTTCGATCGACTTGTTGATGAATTCTTCCTCGTGGCAGAGGACAGCAGTGGTGTCCGCATCATTGCATACTCCCCCTCCTCCTTCCCCTATCCCTGAAGCAAAAACGAGGAGGCAGCCGAAGTCTTCTTCGCCACCAAAATGACTGGTTTCACTGGCGGCAATGTGATCGGTCGCTGATACTGCATATTTATTGTCATATTCTCATACTTATTATATAATAAACTCTGTTTTTAATCCTATTTATTGTCTAATTTATATGCAGGCCCATTGCTAAAGGAGAGGGAAAAGAAACGAGCCCAAAAGCCCATCAAAATTCTAGTTTAATTCAGATTAATTCAAATCAGAAAATTAAGGCAGATCAGGGCAAATCAGAGAAGATAAAATCGGTTAAAAACCAATTAAAACAAATCTCTACAAATCAATTGGTTAAAGCTGAAGATAAAAGGAGGTTTCGTCAAAATCCGGAACCTAAACTGAAAATCCAGCTGGAGATAAAAATAAATCGTGAAACCAAGGAGCACCACCCCTCGGGTGTGGCCACCTGGCCGCGGAAACGCAGTCAAAGCCGCGTTTTCACGAGTTAGTTGAATTTGTTAGGGGTAGCGTTTGCTCTCCCGATCTTCGTACGCTCCTCCATGTTGGGTTTTTGCCTACAAATACTGGATTTTCATGGACTACATGAAACGATCAAGCAGAGGTTGATTCTTAGCCAGTTTTTCATTTTTTTAATGTAGGTTTTTATTTTTTTATGTAATTTTTATTTTTCTTTATGTAACTGAGAGGAGATACGAGTTTCATGGAGGAATGAGAGCAAGCTTGTACTTAAGGTCACACTGGTGTAAGTGAGTCCTTTTTTTTCATTGTTATTTGAATCGAATCGAAGTTTCTTTTTCTTTTTTACTCTTGTTTTTATTTACTTTCCTCTTATGTGTTGCAATCTAAGTGAATCCGATAGCCTCGAAACTGCTTCGCCATTGCAAGTGCCCTTGATGGCCTATGGTGATGAACAACTATTCTTTTGTTAGTTTAATTTGCCCTTTTATTCATAGTATAGATTGGGGAATGGGGAAGATCCTACATGCCATGCTTGATCGCCGTCAAAGACTAGGTAAGTTGTAGCTACGGATCCAAGGTATATGAGTGATTGGGGGAAAACCGCGCACGAAAAGTGTATGTTTTGAAATCAATATTTAAAGTGTGTGTTCTTTTGCTTCCTCGATACTTCCGTTATAGCATAGAGGCTAAAACGAGTCAAATTCACAAGGACGGGAGTGTTGGTTCCGAGATGATGCCAATTGTAGGAACTAAAATATACGTCAACACTCAAACAAAGATATTAGCATTAATATAAAGAACTTGCAAGTAAGGAAATTAAATCACAGAAAAGATAACAAACGCAAACACAAGTGATTTATCCTGATTCGGTCCTTGTGACCTACATCCAGTCCTCAAGCCACCCGCTTGAGATTTTTCTTTATCCTTTGACTTTGTACACCCAAAATCAATACCTTGTATACCACTTGACAAATTTCCTTTGCCAAATGTATACAACTCTTCTTACAAACCAAGAAGACGACAACACCTTGTACAACCTCTCTTCAACCTGAAGACGCTCTTATACAATGCTCCTCTTTGAGTGATTACAAATAATCCTATAAGCCTTAAATCTGTATGTGATCGTGAACAAGGGCTCTTATAGGTGGACTCTCAGAAATCTTCACTATTGAGTAGGAATTTGAATGAAGAACTGAAAGTGGAAACAGTTTTCTAAAAAACAGATTTTTCAACAAAGTTTTTGGGCAGAAAACTATTGATTTTAATTGGTGTTTTTAGCCTAGGACAACATTCCTATTTATAGCTGAAATCTATAGTAAGCTAGGGTCAGTTAGGGTAGTTATTAGGACAAATTTGAATATTAAAACATTGGATAAAACACCAAAAATAGAAACTGTCCAACAGTCAGAAACTGTTATTAGTCGACTAGGGGTTGGGGTTTAGTCGACTAGGGTAGGCAATTTAGACTGGGTTAGTCGACTAATAAATAGGCCAAGTCGACTAGGACATGATTGAAACAAAAGATAAGTTTCCGAAAACTGAAACTAGTCGACCAGAACAATATGATTAGTCGACCAGGTCATGTATTAGTCGACTATAAGGACTGTCAAATAGACTAATAGTGCATGCAAGACAGAAACAGAAAGTTGGTATGCATCTTGAGGCAAACTAAGTCAGCTATAGTTAAAGGGTTAGTCGACTATAGTTGTTATTAGTCGACTAGTCGTCTATAAGTCGACTAATATGACTAAGATGTGTGTGTATTCAAGGCTTTTAACATTCTATTAAATATTACAAAACACATTCATAGTCACTCTCTATGGGAAGTCTTTATCATGTAGAACTCTTGATTAAGCTTGTAAGATAGAGCTCCAATGATATATCTTCACAAATGTATCATCAAAAGTAAGTTCTAACGAGGAGGCGATAGAAGCTTTACGAGCATGTGTATGTTAACGGTTCTTTAATGTTTGAAAGATTGAAAAGAAAAGAAAAGAAAAATGAAAAGAGAAGTATGGTGAAACACAAAGAACTGGGAAACATAGAAGAAATACTTTTTGTGATTTTTGGTAGTATTTCTAAAACAAAGTGAAAAAGAAAGAAAACCCATGGCTACTAACTACTAATGACTCCACCAACATGCTAACCTCTTAGGGATAGTTACCTTATATGTATCCTTGGCAATCACTAGTCCTTAGTTCAAGAGCATTTCAAAGCATGACCCATGCGATACCTTTCACATCCAAACTCAACAAAACAAGTTCAAGCTACACTTAAACCATCAAAACTAAAAGTAAGCATGGAGTAAAGTAATGTTAGCTTGTTAGAGAGTTAGGATGTTAGAGTGTTAGATCCATCATCATGAGCCATCAATGGTGTTGGCCCAAGGGTATAATCACCCGGTTTTAGAGTTTTGATGATTACAAAACATATATAGTTAATTGTACTAATCATGTTTAAGTGTTTAAGATTGTTTCGGGTTTTAAGGATTCAAGATGTTTTCTTCTCTAAAGGAAGGTGGTGTTGACTCAAGTTGACTCAAGACGGGATTAAGAATTCAAGTTATTTAACGATGCATATAGAAAAGCCCAAATTGAAGATCTTGTAGTCACCTAAAACCATTGTAAGAATTAGTATGTTAAAGAGTAAGGATATGATAGTTGTGCTCAAGAAAACACACACACAAAAACACTTTTCAAAATACAAGTTTTTGGTTATGTTGGTTTTGGTACATATTTGATTAATATACATGTTTCAAAATATTTCAAATTTTTATATCTAGTTTAAAACATGTGTCTCATCTCCTATAGCATGCTACTTAAACCTCAAACCTTTTAAAAATATTTCAAAAATATTTCAAAGTTCAAAAACCTCTTTAAAAACTGTTTCAGGCCTTTACGGTCGACTGGACTGGTCGATCGGTACTATTTCAGGCCAGATCGGTCGACCGTCCGGTCGATTGGGCCTTATGGCCTTGGGCGTGCACGTCTGTGCACGTCTGCCGACAGACCCTGCGGTCGACCGACTACATGACCCTAACTCTCGGGTTTTGCCAGTCGACCGAGCCAGTCGACTGACAGTTCAATATTTCATTTTTATTATTGTCGGCGGTCGACCGGGCGGTCGACCGGAGCCAACGGCTCTTTTGCTAAGTGGCTTGCCGGTCGACCAGCAGATGTCCAGATTTTCCCAACGGCTATATTTTGGATCTGTTTTTTTTCTAGTATTTCCAACGGCTATTTTTTGTTTCTAAGTGGCTTAACTCACCCCTAATGACCTAGTATCACTTATGAATGGTATTTATCCATTCCTTATAAATAGAAATCATTGGTCTTTAGTTTTTCACATGAGAAACATCCTAGTTTCAAGTTTTCAAAAGAGAAAAAAGTTTACTTACTTTCATTTTCTAAGTTCTTTCAATTGTAAAAGTTTTCAGTTGGTTTCCAAGTCTTTTAAATCTCTTCTACTGAAATTTTTCTCTCACTTTACTTCTTGAGCCAAAATCCATACTCCACTCTATAAGAAGTTGTAAGAGAGAATTTGTGGTCTTTTGATCACCAAGTGACTTGTATTCCATTGTGTTGAGGTTCCTCTTGTGTAGAGGCTAGCTTTGTTAGAGTTGGGTACTTCGGTCTTGTGTAGACCATTTGTAATCCCCTTGGGTGTAAAGGTTCCTGTGTGAAAATTTTCTTTGTGGATTTAGTGAAAATCCTTCATAGTGGTGAAGGCGGGGACGTAGAGCAGTGGCTCGAACCTCGAAACAAATTACTTGTGTTTGTGATTGATTTCCTTTTCGCTCTCTATTGTTTTACATTCCTTACTTGTGATACTACTTGTTTGTATTTCATTATTCCACTCATTTCATCTACTTGCATTTTCGGTCTTTACTCATCTCAACAAGAAAGAAATTACGCACCTCAACTCATAATTTAGAGGAATCAAAGAGGAGAAGTTTTAGAACCCTTCACGGGGAATTCAGCTTCAATTTCTTGTTTTGAGTGACCGCTTGCATCATTCATCTTTACTTGTTTAAAAAGAGTATTAGATTAGCACTAACACCTATTCACCCCCCCTCTAGGTGTTTTTCAATTGGTATCAGACCTTTGGTCTCTAGGTTTTTGGCTTAATATCCTTAGAGAGATCCTATATTGCTAATCACTCTTTTCATATTTCATCCTCATACACTTTAGTAAAGATGGTCAAAGGTATTAAGACCCTACCCAAGTTTGATGGCCTTAACTTTCCTATATAGAAGGTTAAGATGACCGCGTTTTTGCAATCCTTAGGGAGCCGGGTTGCAAAGGCGGTGACTAAACCTTTTAGCGCACCCCTTGGTGATGAGGACACTTGGTCCGACATTGCCACGAAAGAGTTTGATGTTAATGTTAGGGCACACTATGTCTTACTTCAAGCTCTTAATGACGATGACATTGCTAGAGTTATTCACTGTAAATCCGCATATGAGATTTGGACTTACCTTTTAGTCACTTATGAGGGAACATCACAAGTAAAGAGGGCCAAAATTGACCTTCATTTCCGAATATGAAAACTTTTTCATGCAAGAAAATGAATCCATAGATGATATGGTTACAAAATTTATAAAGATAACTAACGGTCTTTCTTCTTTAGGTGACGGCATTGACAACGACCAAAAAGTGAGGAAGATCATCCGTGCACTCTCTCCATCTTGGGAAGTCAAAGCTACAACTTTGAAGGAGCTCAATGACAAGGAAGAAATGGAGCTTATCGGTCTCATTGGGAATCTCAAGACCAATGAGATGGAACGAAAAGCAAGAGAAGAAATGACTCCTCCTAAAAAGAAAGTAATCGCTTTCAAAAGCTCTTCCACCTACTCCGACGAAGATGATGAAGAAGAGGATGATGAAGATCTTTCTCTCCTAGTGAGGAACGTTCGGAGAATGTACAACAAGGCTAAATTTCAAAATAGAAGGAAATGGCATGGTAAAGAAGAGAAGAAAATCATTTGCTTCAATTGCCGGAAGCCGGGACACATCGTTGCGGAATGTCCGGAAAATAAGGGCAAACCTTCCACCTCCAAGAAGTCAAACAAGAAGAAAGCTTTAAAGACTACTTGGGATTCAGAGAGTGAATCTGATGAGGAAATCGACACCGCCCACATGTGTTTCATGGCAAATGAAAGCACAAGAAAGGTAACCCCCGAATCATCTATTGAAGATTGTGAATTATCTATAGATGAATTATGAGAAGCTTTTGAAGAACTATCTCAAAATTATGATTTTCTCAAAAAAATATTTAAAAATGAAAAAGGAAAATGAATCAATTAACCACAAAATTTTCACTCTCACAAAAGAAAAATATGAATTGTTTTCTACTCTCACTTCTGCTCAAAAGGATTTTGACGCCCATAAAATTTCTTGCAAAGGTAAATTTTCACTAATTGATAAAGATGATTTTCATGCTAAAGAAGAAAATTGACTCTTTAGGTATTAAAGAAATGTGAATTTGATAAATCTAGACTAGAGGCTATGTTTCTTAAGAAATATATCCCAAAGAAACAATCACATGCCACACACACTCATGTTCATAAATCACAACCTTCACACTCACATCATGCTAAACACCCATACACTCATCATGCATCATGTATGGTAAAGTTTATGCATGCACATATTGTGGCCGAAAGGGTCATTTGGTTAAATTTTGCTATGATAGGATAAATGCATCACATAATCATGTTTAGGTTCGTAATGCTAACATTCAAGGACCCACAAAAATTTGGGTACCAAAGTCAACGAATTTGTTACATGATGTAGGTACACTCCAAAGCTCAATGACGTAGGGAGCGGTGGTATCTTGATAGCGGTTGCTCAAGGCGCATGACTTAGGATATCAACAATTTTGTAACCCTATCAAGATACCATGAAGGTGGCATCACCTTCGGAGATGACGCCAAAGGAAAAATCATCGGTATAGGTAACATTAAACTTGGTACATCTCCTATAATAGAAAATGTTGCTTTAGTTGATGGCCTCAAACATAATCTCTTAAGTGTTAGTCAACTTTGTGATAAAGGTTTTAATGTGATTTTTGATGATTTAGCTTGTAGTGTAATTGATAGACAAACTAATGCATGTATATTTTTTGGATTTCATGAAAATAATGTATACATGATTGATATGTCTAATATGCAATGCAATGCTACTTGTTTGAATGCCTTCAAGGATGACTTTTGGTTATGGCGTAAGAGATTAGGCCATATTTCTTTTGACCATCTATCTAGATTAAACAATAAGGAAATGGTAAAAGGTATTCCTTACTTGAAATTTGAAAAGGACCGCATTTGTGATGCGTGCCAACTTGAGAAACAAACCAAGTCCTCTTTCAAATCCATCAAGGATATCATGACATCACGACCCTTGGAGTTGATTCATATGGATTTGTTTGGTCTTACTAAAACCAAAAGTCTAAGTGAGAATCATTTTGCTTTCGTTTTAGTTGATGATTTTTCTCGTTTTACTTGGATTTTCTTTTTAGAACATAAAAATCAAGCCTTTTCACATTTTTAAACTTTTAGGAAAAGAGTTGTAAAGGAAAAAGATTCTTCTATTTTAAGAATAAGAAGTGATAGAGGTGGTGAACTTAATAACCAACCATTTACCACTTTTTGCGAAGAACATGGAATTAAGCATGAACTATCTTGTCCTAGAATTCCACAACAAAATGGAGTTGTTGAGAGGAAAAATCGAATATTACAAGAAATGGTTAGGACAATGATAAATGAGTACGGTCTCCTTCAATACCTATGAGCTGAGGCCGTAAACACATCTTGTTGCATATCAAATAGGGTTTTCTTATGCAAAAACACTTCTAAAACATCTTTTGAGATTTACTATTCAAGAAAACCAAATGTTTCATATTTTAAAGTTTTTGGTTGTAAATGTTTTGTTTTAGATACTAAAGATAATTTAAGTAAATTTGATGCAAAATCATATGAAGCTATTTTTGTTGGTTATTCTAACACGAGTAAAGCTTATAGAGTCTTCAATAAATCATCTTTGACTATTGAAGAATCGATACATGTAAAGTTTGAGGAATCTAATATTTTTGTTTAGAATATTGTAGAAATAGATTCCTTAGGTGAAGACATGGAGAGAATTACCTTGAAGGACTCACCTACTCATGAAGACAAGCCAAAGGTTGCTGGGGAAAGTGAAGTTCAAGAAGTTTAAGTGGAGCCAACACAACCACTTACAAAGGATTAGAGATTCACTCCACATCATCCCAAGGATCTTATTATAGGTGAAGTATCAAAAGGGGTAACTACGCGTTCTAAACTTCATGATCTTTGTGGGCACTATGCATTTATTTTTCATTTTAAACCAAAGAACATCCTCGAAGCCGAGGGCGACTCATATTTGTTGCTTGCTATGCAAGAGGAGCTCAATCAATACGAGCGCAATCAAGTTTGGCATCTTGTTCCTAAACCCCATGATAGACAACAATTGGTACTAAATGAATTTTAGGAATAAGTTGGATGAGTTGGGCAATGTTGTTAGGAATAAAGATAGGTTAGTGGCCCAAGGTTACACTCAAGTCGAAGGTATCAATTTTGAGGAAACTTTTGCACCCGTAGCACAGCTTGAAGCCATACGGATAACACTTACTTTTGCTTCTTTTAAAGATTTTAAACTTTTTCAAATGGATGTAAAAAGTGCTTTCTTAAATGGATTTATTGAAGAGGAAGTGTATGTTGAACAACCCCCTGGGTTTGTTGATCCTACACATCCGGATTTTATTTTCAAACTAGACAAAGCTCTTTATGGTTTAAAACAAGCCCCTAGGGCTTGGTATGAAAGACTTTCTTCATTTCTTATTTCAAATGGTTTTGCTAAAGGAACAATAGATACTACTTTGTTTACCAAACATGTTGAAAATGATATTCTTATTGTTCAAATATATGTTGATGATACTATATTTGGTTCTACTAATGAAAAACTTTGCAAAGATTTTGAATCATGCATGAAGGAGGAATTTGAGATGTCTATGATGGGCGAGCTTAACTACTTCCTTGGTCTCCAAATCAAGTAAAGGAAGGATGAGATTTTTATCAATCAAGCCAAGTACACGAAGGAGCTTATCAAGAAATTTGGGCTTGAAGAGGCTAAGACAAGTAAAACTCTCATGGCTACCACAACCTTGCTTGACAAGGACGAGCAAGGTATAAATGTAGACATTAAACTCTATCGCAGCATGATTGGTCGTTTGTTATATTTAACGACTAGTAGGCCGGACATTATGTTTTGTGTGTGTCTTTGTGCTCGATTTCAATCATGTCTTAAAGAGTCCAATTTGATTGCGGTAAAACGCATAATTAAATACCTTAAGGGCACCATTGGAATGGGTTTGTGGTATCCGAAGACCGGACAATTTTTCATGACGAGTTTTTCAGATGCCGACTATGCGGGTTGTAGAGTGGATAGGAAGAGTACTAGTGGAACATGTCAGTTTCTAGGAAATTATCTTGTTTCATGGTCTTCCAAGAAGCAAAATTCTGTAGCCCTCTCAACTGCTGAGGCGGAGTCTGTTACGTCCGGGACTTGTTGTGCACAAGTCCTTTAGATGAAACATACTCTCTTTGACTATGATTTACATTATGACCATATTAAAATATTTTGTGATAATACTAGTACTATTCATATGACTAAAATTAAAAATCAACATAGTAAGATAAAGCACATTGACATTCGATATCACTTTCTTAGAGATCATTATGAGAAAGGTGATATTGAAATTGATTATGTTTCCACCGATTTTCAACTTGTCGATATTTTTATCAAACCACTAGATTATAATAGATTTTCCTTTATTTGTGGTGAATTAAATGTTTGTGTTATGGATTCATAATTTTTTTAATACTCTTCAAAAAATGTTTATTGAATTTGACCCTTTTTAATGCATGGCAAAAGGGGGAGAAATACTTTTGAGTTATTGAGTTATTATTTCTTTCTCATACCATTTTTTATGCAAAATTTGTAAAGTTCATATTCTTGATATTTAGCATGATTTGAGGGGGAGCTGCTCCTTTTCCATTTTTTTTGTTAAATAACTCATATGTTTTGTCATCATCAAAAAGGGGGAGATTGTTGGCCCAAGGGTACAATCACCCGGTTTTAGAGTTTTGATGATTACAAAATATATATAGTTATTTGTACTAATCATGCTTAAGTGTTTAAGATTGTTTCAGGGTTCTAAGGATTCAAGATGTTTTCTTCCCTAGAGGAAGGCGGTGTTGACTTAAGTTGACTCAAGACGGGATCAAGAATTCAAGTTATTTAACGATGCATATTGAAAAGCCCAAATTGAAGATCTAATAGTCACCTAGAACTATTGTAAGAATTAGTATGTTAAAGAGTAAGGATATGGTAGTTGTGCTCAAGAAAATACACACACAAAAATACACTTTTTAAAATACAAGTTTTTGGTTATGTTGGCTTTGGTGCATGTTTGATTAATATACATGTTTCAAAATATTTCAAATTTTTATATCGAGTTTAAAACATGTGTCTCATCTCCTATAGCATGCTACTTAAACCTCAAACCTTTTAAAAATATTTCAAAAATATTTTAAAGTTTAAAAACCTCTTTAAAAACTATTTCAGGCCATTACGATCGACTGGACCGGTCGATCGGTACTATTTCAGGCCAGATCGGTCGACCGTCCGGTCGACCGGGCCTTATGGTCTTGGGCGTGCACGTCTGTGCACGTCTACCGGTCGACCGGGCGGTCGATCGGCAGACCCTACGGTCGACCGACTGCATGACCCTAACTCTCGGGTTTTGCCAGTCGACCGGGCCAGTCGACCGACAGTTCAATATTATGCTTTTATTATAGCCGGCGGTCGACCAGAGCCAACGGCTCTTTTGCCAAGTGGCTTGCCGGTCGACCGGCCGGTCGACCAGCAGCTGTCCAGATTGCCCCCAACGGCTATATTTTAGATCTTTTTTGTTTTCTAGTATTTTCAAAGGCTATTTTTGTTTCTAAGTGGCTTAACTCACCCTAATGACCTAATATCACTTATGAATGGTATTTATCCATTCCCTATAAATAGAGGTCATTGGTCTTTAGTTTTCCACAAGAAAAACATCATAGTTTCAAGTTTTCAAAAGAGAAGAAAAGTTTACTTACTTTCATTTTCTAAGTTCTTTCAATTGCAAAAGTTTTCAGTTGGTTTCCAAGTCTTTTAAATCTCTTCTGCTGAAAATTTTCTCTCATTTTACTTCTTGAGCCAAAAATCATACTCCACTCTATAAGAAGTTGTAAGAGAGAGTTTCTGGTCTTTTGATCACCAAGTGACTTGTATTCCATTGTGTTGAGGTTCCTCTTGTATAGAGGCTAGCTTTGTTGGAGTTGGGTACTCCGGTCTTGTGTAGACCATTTGTAATCCCCTTGGGTGTAAAGGTTCCTGTGTGAAAATTTCCTTTGTGGATTTAGTGAAAATCTTTCATTGTGGTGAAGGCGGAGACGTAGAGCAGTGGCTCGAACCTCGAAACAAATTACTTGTGTTTGCGATTGATTTCCTTTTACTCTCTATTGTTTTACATTCCTTACTTGTGATACTACTTGTTTGTATTTCATTATTGTACTCATTTCATCTACTTGCATTTTCGGTCTTTACTTATCTCAACAAGAAAGCAATTACACACCTCAACTCATAATCTAGAGGAATCAAAGAGGAGAAGCTCTAGAGCCCTTCACGAGAAATTCGGCTTCAATTTCTTATTTTGAGTGACCGCTTGCATCATTCATGTTTATTTGTTTAAAAAGAGCATTAGATTAGAACTAACACCTATTCACCCCCCTCTAGGTGTTTTTCAAATGGCTCTTGCAAGAGCAAGGCCAAGTAGAGGCTATTAGATTCATGTGGATTATCAAGTAAGAAGTTAGACTAGTTAGTGGTTAGTAGTTAGTTGCCATGAGAGAAAAGATTAGCTAAACATGTAAAATGTGTTAGAGAGAAAATAAAGAGTGGTAAAGAGAGAACATTTCGTAGCTTGTCACCTTCTATTATAAGAACTCTTGCTCTACAACCATGTATCACTCTTTCTCCTATTACAAGATCTACAAGAAAAGGAAAATACAAAGGAGGAAGAAGAAAAACAACTAACCTAAACTACCCTACACTACAACATAAAGAAGAAACAACTAAAACTATCCTAAAAACTACTCAAAAACACCTCTCCCTTGGCTCTGGAAAACCCCAGGGTATTTATAGGCAAATTGGGATATCAGGGTACACGTACGGAGCCGCGCTTCAAATCTTGGCGCGCGGCTCCACAAGGGAGCCGCGGAAACGCGGCTATGGCCGCATTTCCGTGATCATAGGGCGGCCGCGTGCGCGCCGCCGCCTTCTAAGCAGTCCTCTCTTGTCCCCCTGTCGGCTGGATATCTTGGTTTCTGGTTGGCCCCCAGTTTTGATAAAACAGCCCTCAAAAGTCAATGGCTATTCATGTGAGCTTTTAATCACCAATTAAATAGTGATTTTAGGTCTTCTTCATTTCATGCCATGAACCTTAAAACATGCAAGAGAGGTGTTATTAGCAGAATTTAATATTAAATAAATGTGAAGATGTGGTATGAAATATGCAGTTTTAGAGACTAATCACACCCTGCACTTATCATTTGCTTGTCCCGAGTAAAACAAAAAAGAATTAAGGAAATTATTACACCACGTTCGCAGGTGACGCGATTGCACTGAGTATGTGTAACAAGCCGTTAAACCTCTAAGTTTCCCCTAGAGGAGGAGCTTTGTCTACTGAGGATTTTCAGCGGATTACACCCACAAAATCCATAAAGAAAGAAATCAAATGTTAGTATTTTGAAAATATATTTTGAAATAGAGAAAAGTATTGAAGTATTTTTGCGAAAATATAAGTGATCCAAGGCCATAGGTTAACCAAAAATTATTTTTCCTTAAACTAAGTCGAAATGTATAATCTTGTTATAAATTAAATGTAAGAATTTAAAATTGAATTGATTCTTTGATTTTTCATAAAACTCTTAGAAAAATATGCACTTTGTGAACGGTGAAGATTTTTGGAATATCCACTTTAACTTTCATGCCAATTATTTATATTACTTATTTTTTTCTCTTTTTTATTTTTTTCTTACCTTAATTTTCTTAGGCTTTCTTATTTACTCGGGTAGTGAGCCTTTAGCCAGTGACTCCCAAACCAGATAGTTTTAGGTCACCAGATGAGAAAATATCCCTCGGACTTAAGGACTCGAGTAAACAAGACCACAAAGCTAAATGGGATTATTTTATTTTTTTATCCACCGTTTTAGGTCTGAATAATCATGCTCCCTGATGCATAATTACCCAACTCCATAAGTTGTTTTTATCATCATTTCATTTTTTATATAGATATTTTTTATGACATTTTCAGTCTTTGTTTCAATCTCAAAAATTGTGTAAGTGTGAAGTGCATAAATCTAAGGCAAAAAAAATTCAAGATCAAATTATCTTTCCAATCTTATTTCCTTATCTTAAAATTTAAACAAGATCTATTATTTTAGCTCAGTTTAAAATTTCATAATTTTAGGTCTTCCTAATTCCTAAGATAATCTTAATTTTCTTAAAATTAAATCAAAACTATTTTCCTTATGTCAAAAAGTTTTGCAAAAAGAAAAGAAAAGAGTTTTAAGAAAAGAAAAAGGTTTTTATACAATAGAAAATTTTAAAAAGTTCCTAAAAAGAAGTGAAAGAAAAAAATGTAAAACTAACTATATTAGTAAATCCTCCCCCACACTTATTTCATGCATTGTCCTTAATGCATCATGAATGTGTATATACATGAAACAAATGGAGAGGGAAGGAAAATTAACTCATGGTGGTGGCTCCGGTAGTGGTCTGACTGGGCCAAGCGTTGCTACCCAATCAAGATATCGTGGATTTAGCAGAAACCCACCAGTGACCTCTCTAATACAACCCAGTAAAAGAATGATTGAATGAATGGTCTTATTTAAAAAATTATCCCCATCTAATTTCCAATTTTCAAAAATAATTACTGAGTCATTTTCTTCAATATTCTTGTCCAATAACGAAGTGTGATTTTGGAAGATGACTGATTCGTACTCAAATGGAACAAGAATAAAATTGATACCAACTCGGGAATTTGACTAAGATCAAGTCGAGAGTCAACAATGAGAGTCGAAATTGGTTCAAAAATTGGGTCCAAACAAAAGAATTGATGTTCACACACTTTCCCCATCAATGAAGTTTGATCATAAGATATTGGTGATTCAGTTTCATGGTGTACTGGTATAGGATTCAATGTTGACTCCAGAATAGAGAAAATCTGGTAAAAATATCGGAGTCATTATTGAATCAAAAAGTGAAATGGAATTACTAACTTGAGATTGAGGATCACTTTCAAGCTCAAGTTCAATTTCGGAAAAAGGATAACTTGCCAAAATGTCAAGGTGGTTCTCAAAATTTTGGGTAAGTTCAAATGGAATTGAATCCTGATTTTTATCCACGGAAGGAATATGAATGGGAGAAATGATCGATTCAAGTTCAGGAATCATGGGAATCAAAATTGACTCAAGAACGTTACTTAGTTTAGGTAACACTACAAGAGTCGATATTGATTCAAGGATTAGACTCGAATCGCTAAATTGAACCTCAGGTTCACATTCATCTTCAAGTTCAATTTCAGGAATTGGATAATTTGTCAAACTATCAAGAATTTGATGTTGGTCAAGTTCAGCTTGGTATGATGAAATTGAAACTAGATTTCCAAAATGACATGATTTTTGGGTCCAATCAGCAGAGTTAGGGATATAAGTATTGGTCAAAGGTTGACAAGAAAGACTCTTCTCGCTCTCATTGATCAAATCACTCATTATCGAATCTAACTTACTATTAGGCCGGGTAACAGAATTTTGAGTCTGAATCACGTCTTCCATATTCTTTGCAATTGTTTCTTCTTGAAAGGGTGAGTATGGAAGTTGATTTTAAAAATTGTGGTGAAATTGTGAGTCCATCGGATTTTACGGTTGCTGCTCGGACTCACGCAAGGGTTCCATACTCAGTCCAGTATTGATGGTTGTTCATTTTGAATCGGTGAGACTGAAAAAATGAGTAGGACTCTTGAAAATTTGGTTGAGATGATGAGTCCAATATATTTTGAAATCATTGCAATTTTTCACAAAAGACTTCCAAACGTTTTTCTAGCTCAGATTTCTCTTCAATTGGATGTTCTAGAAAAGGAGTATATGAAGTTTGATTTGGGAAGGATTGTGAACTGAGCAAATTTTGAATTTGTTGTTGGGACTCAAGCATGACTTCCATACTCCTTTCCAAATTAGATTTTTCTTTGGTTGGTGGAACAGAAAAAAGAGGATATGAAGCAAAATCGGGGAATGAATATTGTGAAAATTGTGGACAAGATGGTTGAAAATTTGACTCGGAGGAGGTGAATCCCCATTGACTCTGTGAAGTGTTGAAATTATTTTGAAAATTATAGTCATATGAGTGGGGATATGGGTCATATTGAGTCAGATAATCCCAACTTGGCATATATGGTTGGTTCATGCTGACATAGCTAGGTTGGAGTTATCTGAGTCAAATGAGGTCGGGGTGAAATATGGATTCATATTATGATTGAAAGAATTATTGTTATTAAATCCATTTCACAATATATAAAAAAGAAAACAAATAAGCAAATAGACAAACAAACAAAGATAAAGAAAAAGAAAATAAGCCTATGCTAGGGTTAAATTAGACCTAGACGACTCCTAACTGGTTAGACTGTCCACGGGGGGTACATTGTCAGAATCTGACCACAAGTTAATCAGCCAGGTAGAGATAAGAACAGTAGGAGGTATCCTTGCCGGAGCAATGAGCCTAATTATGCCAAACCACTATTCTTCGAGGTTTTTCCTGTCAATCCCCAACCTTAGATACCGATTTAACAAGAGTCAACTTCTAACAACTTCCCCCTTAGGTCAATCACCTAAATGAGTCCGAAATGTCCCTAGGAGCCAACGTCTAGCAAATTTTATTTAGGCTCGGGTTGTGTGAGTGGGGAGGTGACTTTTGGGCCAAGGGAGGGTAATGACTTCCCCACCTTTTGTTGTCTTAGGTTTTGCCCTTAAGTTTAATTCGTGCAAGTGTGCAATATAGATAAGAATGAACACATAAAGAGAGTAAATAACCCACGTGTTTGTCCTAACTATATGCAATGCAATATGTAACCTCAGTCAAGATCACAACATCACAAGAACAAAATACAGTATATTGGAATGAAAATTGACACGTGCCTAGATGCAAATGTCTAAACCGTTTTGAAGCATCCAATTTCAGTATTTTAGTTTTTAATCATTAAAGTGCACAGGTAATATAAAAAGCAAGCAGCAGAGTATAAGAATATACAAGAATTTTCCCAACCACACAAAAGTAAGTGTGGACTTCTGCAAAGTTAAATCTTTAACCTGCACACCAAAAATCAAAGAAGAAAAGTTAACAAAAACGTTAAATCAAACCGTTCCCATCCCCGGCAACGGCGCCAAAATTTGATCGAGGGAAAACCGCGCACGAAAAGTGTATGTTTTGAAATCAATATTTAAAGTGTGTGGGCTTTAGCTTCCTCGATACTTCCATTATAGCATAGAGGCTAAAATGAGTCGAATCTACAAGGACGGGATGATTCACATGTATGTTAACGGTTCTTTAATGTTTGAAAGAATGAAAAGAAAAGAAATGAATGAATGAAAAGAGAAGTACAGTGAAAAACAAAGAAGTGAAAAACATAGAAGAAATAGTTTTTGTGGTTTTTGAAAGTATTTCTAAAACAAAGTAAAAAAGAAAGAAAATATATGGTTACTAACTACTAATGACTCCACCAACATGCTAACTTCCTCGTGATAGTTGCCTCACATGTATCCTTGGCAATCACTAGTCCTTTGTTCATGAGTGTTTCAAAGCATGACCCATGCGATAACTTTCACATCCAAACTCAACAAAACAAGTTCAAGCTACACTTAAACCATCAAAACTAAAAGTAAGCATGGAGTAAAGTAATGTTAGCTTGTTAGAGAGTTAGGAAGTTAGAGTGTTAAATCTATCATCAGCCATCAATGGCTCTTGCAAGAGCAAGATCAAGTAGAAGCTACTAGATTCATGTGGATTATCAAGTAAGAAATTAGACTAGTTAGTTGTTAGTAGTTAGTTTCAATGAAAGAAAAGATTAGTTAAACATGTAAAAAGAGTTAGAGAATAAACAAAAAGAGGTAAAGAGAGAACCTTTCATAACTTGTCACCTTCTATTATAATAACTCTTACTTTCCAACCATGTATCACTCTCTCTCCTATTATAAAATCTACAAGAAAAGAAAAATACAAAGGAGGAAGAAGAAGAACAACTAAGCTAAACTACCCTACACTATAACATGGAGAAGAAACAACTAAAACTATCCTAAAAACTACTCAAAAACTCCTCTCCCTTGGCTCTGGAAAACCCCAGGGTATTTATAGGCAAACTAGGATATCAGGGTATACGTACGGAGCCGCGCGACAAATCTTGGCGCGCGGCTCCCGGGAAAACGTTGCTATGGCCGCGGCCGCGTGCGCGGCTCCACCTGCTAAGCAGTCCTCTCTTTTCCCCCTGTCGGCTGGATGTCTTGGTTTTTGAAAATTGGCCCCCAGTTTTGATAAAACAAGTCAATGGCTATTCATGTAGGCTTTTAATCACCAACTAAATGGTGATTTTGGGTCTTTTTCTTCATTTCATGTCATGAACCTAGAAACATGCAAGAGAGGTATTATTAGCAGAATTTAATATTAAATAAATGTGAAGATGTGGTATGAAATATGCAGTTCTAGAGACTAGTCAATGAGCACTAAAGAGGTAAGTAATTTTTAGTTTCTTTCTTTTAATTCTTTAGTTTAGATCACCACAATCACCATACTCTTTTATTCACTCTTTTTAATTTCTTTGTATATATCCATTTTCTATTTTCTCCACCTCTCAATCTACCACTTTCTTCTTAACTTGATTGTAACTTATTTTCTTTTTCTCTTCAAGAACAAAAAGAAGATCTTTAACCATTTCAAGTGAACTAAAGAGAACTTATTAAAAAGCTTCCATCGCTTATCCCTCCTTATGGATCATGATCCGCATAGCCACTCGTTATAGCGGTAGAATTGAGTACCTTACACTTTTTATTCTTAAATTCTGAAATTATGTATTTTTGTGTGCAGGTAAAACCTCAATCAAATTTTGGTGCCATTACCGGGAAGGGACGGTAAGTAATTCTCTTTTTAAGTTTACATTTTCGGTTAACCTTCTTCTTTGTTCTTGGTGTACTGGTTTAGCAACAAGAAATTTTCGTTACAGTGGATAAGAAAGCAGAGCCCAGAAACCCTCAGATTTATTATATTCCAGTGGCAATCTGAGTGAACTACTAACCTGTATTTTTGCAGGTTGGCTGAATTGCAAAGCTAAATTTTTGCTATTTATTTTCTTGATTAACTCACTATACATACTTTCTAACCTCAACAGTATAATGATATTTGTTAAATGCTAAAAATGGTTTAGACTTTGCATTTATGCACGTGTCTAATTCATTTACATTTCATATTACGGGTAAAGAGTGCTGGAGCAAAAGGTACTCATGCATAGCATATAGTTTAGGAAACATTCTTGAGTGATTACTTGCTTGTTTAATGTTACTTTTCTATATCCTGCACATTTTGCACAATCAATCCTAGGGGCTTGTCCTATAAACAAGATAAGGTGAGGAAGTCATTATCCTCCCTTATCCCACAAATAATCTCCTCACTCACTAACCCAAGTCTAACTAAAATTGAGTAGACGTTGGCCTTAGGGACAACTCGGACTCATATAGGAGACTGACCTAAGGGGAAAGTTGATTAGAATTTGACTCTTACCAAATCGGTGTCTAAGGTTAGGGATTGAGGGGCAAAACCCCGAAGATTAGTGGTTTGGTATAATTAGGCCCGTTGCTTTGGCACGAATACCTCCCACTGATCTTGCCCCTACCTGGCCTATTAATTTGTGGTCAGATTTGGTAATATACCCTTTGTGGACAGTCTAACCAGTTAGGAGTCATCTAGGTCTAAGGTTTATCCTAACTTAGGTTAGATTTTTTCTTTTTGTTTGTTTATTTGCTTTTTTTTGTTTAATTTTGACATTTCTTGTGTGATGTGGCTTATAACAATAATTTTTTCAATATTAATGGTAATTCATGTTACATCCCGACCTCTTTTTTTGATATTACCAACCCGGTATATCATAACTTTAACCAACCTAGTGTGCCGATTGGTCTCGTCGGAATCAATAAACGCTCATTCCCAATACTATGAACAAGACTGGAATAATCATCACTACTCTTCACAGAGTCAATGAGGATACAACTCCCCCAAGTCATATTGTCAACCACCTTACCAACATCCAGCATTATATACTCCTTCTCCTGAACAACCATTAGAAGAATCAATTGACTGGGAAAAGAGGATGGAAGCCTTAGACGAGCTTGAATGACGAATAGAAATTTTAGAAGACTCAAAATCCCGTCAAAATTTTCAAGTCACAAATCCTTACTCAGTTTATCAAGAAGAACATGCCGACTTAGAAAAGAGTATGGAATCCATGATTCAATTTTAAAATGATCCTCGATATGATAGAAGCAATACTTAGTAGATTGGAAAACATGCGTAGGAAGAAGGAAACTCTCCCTACCCAATCTTTGATTATTTTCGACGCTTCTAGCCATATTGATGAAAACTAAGAATCATGGTATCTTGAAGACTTTGATCAAGATTCAATTTCACCACAAAATCTTGAACTTGACCAATATCAACCCATAGACGAATTGGCAAGTTTTCATTTTAATGAGATTGAACTTGATTATGAATGTGAATCCGATCCCCAACTTTGTGATTCAGTTTTCATCTTTGAATCTATGTTGACTCCGGTATTCTTACCCAATTTGGACCAATTTTCTGAGCCAATATTTATTCCCGTAGCCATAGATCTAGAAAGAGAATCACCAATTTTGGATAGTCACATTCCATTGATGGGAAAAGAATGTGAATATCAATTCTTAGACTTGAACTCAAAACTAACTCTCGAACACAAAGTTGATTTTCCGAGTTAGTATTGGTTCCTGAACCTATCATTTTTGAGTCCAAGTCAGCCATTCCACCAAGTCACATTCTTTTGTTGGACATAGGTATAGACCATGATGACTCCGTGATGATTTTTCAAGACTGGTCAAGTAAAAGGAGTAAGTTTCAAGATAGGATATTTCATGATCCTATTCATATATTGGGGATTGTAAATACGAGTTTCCTAGAGGAATGAGAGCAAGTTTGTATTGAGGGTGACGCCGGTGTAAGTAAGTATTTTCTTTCATTGTTATTTGAATCGAATCGAAGTTTCTTGTTCTTCTTTACTCTTGTTTTCGTTTACTTTTCTTTGATGTGTTGCAATCCAAGTGATCCGATAGCCTCGAGACTGCTTCGTCATTGCGAATGCCCTTGATGGTCTATGGTGATGAACACCATTCTTTTGTTAGTTTAGCTTACCCTTTTATTCATAGTGTAGATCGGGAATGGGGAAAATCCTACACGACATGCTTGATCGTCTTGAAAGACTAGGTAAGTTGTAGCTACGGATCTAAGGTATATGAGCATTGAAGAGGTAAATAATTTTAGCTTCTTTCTTTTAATTCTTTAGTTTAGATCAGCACAATCTCCAAACTCTTTTTAATTTCTTTGTATATAACCATTTTCTATTTTCTCAGCCTTTTCAATCTACCACATTCTTCTTAACTTGATTGTAACTTATTTTTCTTTTTCTCTTCAAGAATTAAAAGAAGACCTTTAACCATTTCAAGTGAACTAAAGAGAACTTATTAAAAAGCTTCCATCGCTAGTCCCTTTTTGTGGATCACGACCCACATAGTCACAACGGTAGAATTGAGTACCTTACACTATTTATTCTTAAGTCCTGAAATTCTGTATTTTTGTGTGCAGGTAAAACCTCAATCACAAGGCTCCCACCTTCCTGTGCGAGGCGATCAGAACAGGGAATTCGGAGGAGCTGACCGAATCCTTTGATTCCCGGTTAACGTAGCTAGTTGCAGAACCGCTCGAGCAGACCCCCCAACGGCCTCCTCTGGACCGCCTCCGCAAATGAAGATGACCGCTCTCCTGCGGTGAACTCCGTCGCGAAATCCTCGACCTCTAGCTTGAGATAGAGGCCTTCCCTCGACAAAGCCCATGATCATGACTTTGGAGAGATAAATCCGAACTTCCATGTCCTCTCTCTGGCCAAGATCTCGGCCCCCAACTCCGCGGGCCCTAACTGCTTCTGTTGGTTCCCCCACCAATGACCCCTTGGAAGCAACCGAAGCCCCACTCGCCTCTACCCTGCTCGTGCAGTCATGACGCAATGATCATGTTTTCGGCAGCAAAAACAAAGCAGACCCACCGGGCAACCGCTTTTTCAATGGCCGATAAGGCCGCAGAAGTGACATGCTGAACTCTCCCGCTCGGCCCTTGCTTACATCAGTCATCAGCCAGCTACATGAATTTGCCACTAGTTTCCTCTTCTTCCTTGGAAGGGACCCACGAAATAAGTGCAACCAATAATACACCTGAATTATTTATTTTGGATGCAATCTGCCATACCTCCATTGATCTTATCCATTGGCGGAGCAAAAACCTAGATAAATGTACAATGCGCAGAGTTTATGAACCATTTTATGTTAATCTTACATTAAAGGTGGACCAATAACCTTGGTTATTTGTTGGATTCCTAATTAAGGTTAACTGATATTAAGGGTGCCCATATTAAAGTCACATTTATATAGTTTATATAATCTTTTGAGATATAAGGGTACCATGATGGATGGTATTATTTCAAGGGTTTATTTGCAAATGTGCGACCCACTTTTCTCCTCCTGTAAAGAAATACAAAACTATCGCTCATTTTTGAGAACCCATCAGTGAAAGATTTTCTGAAGGTTTTGTGGAAGGAAAAGGAGATAGAGAAAAGAGGTTATTTGCATTAGGGTTTGCAGGATCAAAAGAAAGGATCAAGGAAGAACTTCATCCATACACCTCAATCATTTGCTAATGGCTTCAGGTATAAAGATTATGTTTTATGTCTTTAATCACGTATTCAATTTTTGAGATGATATTGATTCTTGATTCATGGTTGTTAATCCGCATAATAGTTCCTTTTATTTCTTACATTTGGTATCAGAGCCTTGTTAAGAATCAATACATCTTGGATTAAAGATTATGGTAAATTAGGGTTTTGATTAATGTTTCATAAAATCAAAATTTTTGATCTTTTAATTGTGGAATTAATAGAGGATTACATAACCCTAATATCATGTTCATACCCCTCTAATTATGCAATTAATAGGGATCAAAATTTAGGATTAAGAAATCCTAATTTTCCCTAATTTTTGATTTAGTCATCGGAACAGGAACTGCCATTTGATAACTGTTTCGTCGAATATTAGTCGACTAATCATATGTTATAGTCGACTAATTTATTTTCCCGAAAGTTGAGAACTCTCTGTTTCTAACAGGAGTCGACTTATATTTTTGATTAGTCGACTAGTAAAGTGTATAGTCGACTAACCATTTTTGCCAAGTCGACTAATATTTAACCGAGAGTTTGCCTTCCATCAGGAGTCGACTAATAATATGTGTAGTCGACTGATAAAATTTGTAGTCGACTAATTATAGGGTATAGTCGACTAACTTTTCCTTGCCCTAGTCGACTAATGGTTGTTTATAATCAATCATTAAAGTGTGTTACACATTTAAGTTATTGTGTTAATATTGATTGATGTTGGTCAAGTAATAGAATTGAAGTATTATGGCATTTCTCAAATAAAAGATTAGAGAATATTATTGGTTAGTTTTTGTATTCATAAGGCTTATTGATCTAGTAGTTGCCAAAGTGACCTATGTTAGTAAACCTTATGAATATACAACTACATAAAAGACTTGTCAATGTAAGTGACATTAAAGACAATAATACTCTCGATGGCAGTTCTAGTTAGGAGATTGGGACTGGCCCAAAGGAAAGTCTCTTTCAAATAATTATGAACCGGGGTAGGGTAGTGTAATTTATGTAACTTAGTGGTATAGAAATGGATACTCAAAGGTAACATGACTTACTGTCTAAGTGACATAAATTATATTAGATCTACATAGGTGATAAAAGGTCTCACCTAAAGAGTGAACACTAGATATGCTTATGTTTCGCCCAAAGGAGAAATCAAAGTGATATCAATAGTTCATCTTAATTAAATTTAAAGTTATTGTATTAATTCGTGGCCTAATGTGAGCAATCTCCTATTATGTTTCAGTGAACGTCCCTACTTCCCTTCACACTCATGCCACTAGCATTCCAGCCCTAGATGGTACAAATTTCTCTGAGTGGTTTGAGCATGTACAGTTTACACTGGGTGTCCTAGACCTAGACATGGCCCTTTTGGTAGAGAAACTTGATGAAGTGACTGCTGAAAGTACAGCAGAGAAGGTTAGCCATGCAAAAGCTTGGGAAAGGTCGAATAGACTCAGTCTCATGTTCATAAAGATGACCATAGCCAATAACATCAAGACTTCCCTCCCACATACTACTAGTGCATCTGAACTTTTATCTGCTGTAAAAGACCGATTTAAGTCTGCAGATAAGTCATTAGCTGGCACCCTTATGGCTGAACTTACCACCATGAAATATGATGGTAATAGAGGAGTTCAACAACACATTCTAAATATGACTGATAAGGCTGCTAAGTTAGGATCACTGGGTATGAAAGTGGATGAAACCTTCTTGGTACAGTTCATCCTCAACTCACTTCCTCCTCAGTTTGGGCCATTCAAGATTCACTACAACACTCATAAAGATAAGTAGAATTTGAATGAGCTAACTGGTATGTGTGTACAAGAGGAAGTGAGACTGAGGCAAGAAGGGCATCACTCAGTATTGGCAGTAACTCAAGGAGGTATCCATAAGAAAGGTAAATATGGAAGAGGTAAGAGATTTCCATCAAAGAAAGGGCATGACCATGGGGAAAGTAGCCAAGGTCATGGAAAGGTCTTCACTGTCAAGTGCTACTTCTGTGGCAGAAAGGGACATGTGAAGAAGGACTGCAACAAGAGGAAAGCTTGGTTCGAAAAGAAAGGTATAAATCTTTCTTTTGTATGTTTTGAATCAAATCTTACTGAAGTTCCTTCTAATACTTGGTGGATTGACTCTGGAGCCACAACTCACATAACTAATTCAATGCAGGGATTCCTTACAACCCGGAAACCGAAGGAAAGTGAGAGATTCGTCTTTATGGGGAACCGTCTCAAAGTGGAGGTCGAATATGTTGGTACTTATCGACTACTCTTGGAGACGGGACATCAGATGGATCTTGAAGATACTTTTTATGTACCTTCAATTTCTAGGAACTTAATGTCAATATCCAAATTAGATGTTTTTGGATATTCTGTTTTATTCAGTTGTGGAAAACTCAATTTAATGTATAATTCAATTCCGGTTGGACATGGAATTTTATGTGATGGTTTATATAAAATTTCATTGAATGATGAGTTTGCACAATCTTTATTATCTCTGCATTCGAATGTTGGTATTAAACGTGGCTTAATAAATAAAAAATCTTCTATCTTGTGGCATAGGAGACTGGGGCATATCTCTAGGGATAGAATAATAAGATTGGTGAAGAATGAGATTTTGGATAACCTAGACTTCACTGATTTTGATGTGTGTGTGGATTGCATAAAAGGAAAGCAAACCAAACACACTAAGAAAGGTGCCACAAGAAGTAAAGAACTCCTTGAAATAATTCATACAGATATTTGCGGACCACTCTCAATTCCATGTTTTATGGGAGAGAGATATTTCATTACCTTTATAGATGATCTGTCACGTTATGGTTATGTGTATCTAATTAATGAAAAGTCTCAGGCTGATGACATCCTTGAGGTGTTCATTACAGAAGTCGAGAGACAATTAGATAGAAAGGTTAAAATCATAAGATCAGATCGAGGTGGTGAATTTTATGGTAGATATGATGAGTCAGGACAACATCCTGGCCCATTTGCCAAATTTCTAGAAAAGCGTGGTATTTGTGCTCAATACACAATGCCAGGTACGCCTCAGCAGAATGGTGTTACTGAAAGGCGAAACCGAACACTTATGGATATGGTTAGGAGCATGATGAGCTTCTCTAATGTACCTAATTCATTGTGGAATGAAGCCTTAAAGACTTCTATGTATATCTTAAACAGGGTTCCTAGTAAGGCAGTCCCTACAACTCCCTTCGAGTTGTGAACTGGTAGGAAACCTAGTTTAAGACATTTACATGTTTGGGGTTGTCCAGCAGAGGCTAGAATATATAATCCACAAGAAAAGAAATTAGACTCAAAGACAATATCTGGGTATTTCATTGGTTATCCAGATAAGTCTAAGGGGTACAAATTTTATTGCCCTAACCATAGTACAAGAATAGTTGAAACTGGTAATGCCAGATTCCTGGAGAATGGTGAATTTAGTGGGAGTGATGAACCAAGAAAGGTAGATCTTGAA
Organism: Agave tequilana; assembly: GCA_038442645.1. Lineage (NCBI taxonomy): Eukaryota > Viridiplantae > Streptophyta > Magnoliopsida > Asparagales > Asparagaceae > Agave > Agave tequilana. The sequence continues at coordinate 174,170 of JAVJIF010004487.1, forward strand.
GTAGTAAGGGTAAATATCCCAATTACCTTTCCTTCAAGAGAAATTGTTGTCCCTCAGCTTGATCATCAAGTTGAGATACCAGAACAACATATTGATATTGGTTCACCACTCCATGAGGATATCGCCATTGAAAATATTGTAGAACCACCACAACCGGCAGTTTTGAGAAGATCTCAAAGGGAAAGAAGATCTGCCATTTCAAATGATTATGTGGTGTATCTACAGGAATCTGATTATGATATTGGGATAAATAAAGATCCAGTTTCATTTTCACAAGCCATAGAATGCAATGATTCTAGTAAATGGATTGATGCTATGAATGATGAGTTGAAATCTATGGACCAAAATCAAGTCTGGGATCTCGTTGAATTGCCTGATAACTGTAAGAAAGTCGGGTGTAAATGGGTCTTTAAGACCAAGCGCGACTCTAAAGGCAATGTAGAACGATATAAGGCCAGACTTGTGGCTAAAGGTTTCACTCAGAAGGAAGGCATTGATTATAGAGAAACCTTCTCTCCAGTATCAAAGAAGGACTCTCTTAGAATCATTATGGCACTTATAGCTCATTATGATTTGGAGTTACATCAAATGGATGTGAAAACTGCTTTTCTGAATGGAGATTTGGATGAGGTAATTTACATGGAGCAACCTGAAGGGTTCGCAAATGAAGGTAAAGAACACTTGGCTTGCAAATTAAAGAAATCCATATACGGACTTAAACAAGCTTCTAGGCAATGGTATATAAAGTTTAATGATACCATTACATCTTTTGGATTTACAGAAAATACTGTTGATCAGTGTATATATCTAAAGATCAGTGGGGGCAAGTTTATATTTTTGGTTCTGTATGTGGATGATATCTTGTTAGCCAGTAGTGATATTGGTTTGCTGTATGAAACTAAAAGCTATCTTACCAAGAACTTTCAGATGGTTGATATGGGTGAGGCAGCTTATGTCATTGGCATAGAGATCTTCAGGGATAGATCTCGAGGATTGCTAGGACTGTCTCAGAAAGGTTATATCAACCGAGTCTTGGAAAGATTTCATATGGAAATGTGTTCAGTCAGTCCTGCACCCATTCAGAAGGGTGACAAATTAAGTGGGAGCCAGTGTCCCAGAAATGACTTAGAAAAGGGTCAAATGCAGAAAGTTCCGTATGCATCAGCTGTTGGGAGCTTGATGTATGCAAGCACTTGTACCAGGCCAGATATCAGTTTTGCAGTTGGGATGTTGGGAAGATACCAAAGCAATCTAGGAATGGAGCACTGAAAGTTGGCTAAGAAGGTTATGCGGTATCTTCAAGGGACGAAGGACCATATGCTCACATACAGGAGATCAGATCAGTTGGAGGTGATCGGCTATTCGGACTCAGATTTTGGTGGTTGCCCAGATAGCAGGAAGTCTACCTCAAGATTTATTTTCTTGCTAGCAGGTGGGGCAATCTCGTGGAAGAGTGTGAAGCAGTCTATCATTGCTTCATCCACGATGGAGGCTGAGTTCATAACTTGTTTTGAGGCCACAAATCATGCATTATGGCTAAGGAATTTTATCGCAGCACTTGGTGTAGTTGACTCTATTGCCAGGCCGCTGAAGATATATTGTGACAATACAGCAGCCGTTTTCTTCTCTAAGAATGGTAAGTACTCTAATGGTTCTAGACACATAGAACTGAAGTACTTGGTGGTTAGAGAAAGAGTTGAGAAATAGAAAGTGTCAATTGAAAGTATAAGTACCACTTTAATGGTTGCTAATCCAATGACAAAAGAATTGCCTCCAAAGAAATTTAAGGAACATGTTGTTAGAATGGGTCTTTTGGACAATCTGTAAATGTATGCTTTGGTACTTATGTAATTGACATTATTGCACAATAAAAGATTGTTTCTGTGTTTCCTTTTATCCAATTATGTGTGCACATATTTTGTATGGATGTATGTTAAACAGGAAATGTCTTTACAAGACAATTACAGGGGTCATTATGGTTATGGACTCAATTAGTGAGGGTTATCAATGTTGTGGTACATAGAAGGGAGTATGACGTGGATGTTGTATAACCGCTATGACTCGCATTGGTGGTCCAAGCTAATTGCAGTATTACAGTATTTCATATTTGGGCTTATCAGTTGTTGTTTTTAAAATTCGTGATCACGTGTCAAGTTTTTTCGGTATGGAATCCAATAGAGTCAAAAATGATTTACAAATGAGTCTTTTCTTTTATTTGTTTTCTAAAAGTTTAACCTAATCGGTTAATGGTCCAAGTGGGAGAATGTTAATCTTACATTAAAGGTGGACCAATAACCTTGGTTATTTGTTGGATTCCTAATTAAGGTTAACTGATATTAAGGGTGCCCATATTAAAGTCACATTTATATAGTTTATATAATCTTTTGAGATATAAGGGTACCATGATGGATGGTATTATTTCAAGGGTTTATTTGCAAATGTGCGACCCAGTTTTCTCCTCCTGTAAAGAAATACAAAACTATCGCTCATTTTTAAGAACCCATCAGTGAAAGATTTTCTGAAGGTTTTGTGGAATGAAAAGGAGATAGAGAAAAGAGGTTATTTGCATTAGGGTTTGCAGGACCAAAAGAAAGGATCAAGGAAGAACTTCATCCATACACCTCAATCATTTGCTAATGGTTTCAGGTATAAAGATTATGTTTTATGTCTTTAATCACGTATTCAATTTTTGAGATGATATTGATTCTTGATTCATGGTTGTTAATTCGCATAATAGTTCCTTTTATTTCTTACATTTTAGGCTTAATAATGGACAATAATATATATATATAATAAAAAGTAACGGGGAAAATCCATAAAGTCATGTTTCGCCTCAAGTGGCACAAAGGAAGCACTCTTTTGAGTAGGCCAAATGGATCACCAATGAAGTGAACTTGATAAATATCCTTATCTCCCATTATTATTCTTAAGCTTAATACAGTGAAAATTGATTTAAGCAATATATTAATAGGTGTCACTTTTAATAATTCAAGTGAAATTAGGAAAGTCAGCCATCTGCATCCATAAGCACGTAGTGTCACATGCATTTTTATTTTATTTTTTCCTTTTTGTAATGCTAGTGCCAGGGCAACTTCTTTTTGTCTAGCCTTTTACCTTGAGGGGACTAAATTATTAGCTGTACAAGTTACATTTGGTATGCAAGATCCCCAGACAATGGTGTTGGAATATCAAATAAAAAAGTCTGTAATTAGAAAGATTGAAGAGTCATCATTATCAATTTAGAAACGATGAGTCATCATCAATTAGGAGTCATCATCAAGTGAGTCATCATCAATTTGGAGGTTGCTATTCTTGAATTTGGAGGTTACTATTCTTAAATTTGGAGGTTGCTATTCTTGTAAGTTTTGAAGCCTATAAAAGGCCATGTATCTCTTTGTTTTTTGTATCAAGCAATAAAGCAAGCAAGCAAAAAAAAAAGTTGCTCTCCTCTTAAAATTTTAAATTATAGTATATTAGTCCGTAGACTAGTATACAACAATTGGTATCAGAGCCAGTTCAATTTTGTTTCCTCTTCTCCTCATGGCCTCCACCAACAATCTCATCAATCCACAAGTGCCCAAGTTATTGAAAGATAATATGAGAGTTGGTTAATTCAGATGAAAGTTCTATTTGGTTCTCAAGAGTTGTGGGAGCTGATCGTTGATGGGTTTAAGGAACCCACACTGGAGGTAGAAGCCGCCTACACCGCCGAAGAGAAGAAGGCTCTTAAAGAGTAAAGAAAGAAAGATTGCAAGGCTCGTTTTCTACTCTATCAAGGGTTAGACGAGTCTACCTTCGAGAGAGTTGCCGAAACAACGACGAGCAAGAAAGCATGAAAAATCCTTGCTACCATGTACAAAGGAGTCGAGCAGGTGAAGCGAATTCGTCTTCAAACTTTGAGGGGCGATCTCGAAGTCACTCAAATGAAAGATGAAGAAAAAATCTCTGATTATTATTCACGATTACTTCTAATTGTGAATAAAATGAGGAGAAATGGAGAGAAGATGGAGGACATCCGAGTGATGGAGAAATTGCTGCGATCTCTCACATCAAAGTTCGAGCACGTGGTGGCAGCAATTGAGGAGTCCAAAATTTGAAGGAGATCTCAATAGAGGAGCTTTTGGGATCTCTCCAAGTTCATGAGCAACGCATGCAAAAGAAGACTGGTTCCATAGCCTTGGAACAAGCATTAGAGTCAAAGCTGACTCTAAATGATCGCGGCTCACATAGTAGAGGTCGTGGTCGTGGCAGAGACAGGGGACGTGGTCCCCAACAACGAATCACTCAAAATCAAATGAAGTTCCAAAGCTTCAGAGGTCGAGGACAAAGCAATCGGGGAAGATTTACATCTGAACGTGGAAACAACAAGAACGTCCAATGCTACAACTGTCAAAAATTTGGACACTATGCCTCAGATTGCTGGCACAGAACTAAAGATCTTACCAATCTTGCTGAAGCAACAAATGACATGGGTAAGAATTCTACTCTTCTTCTTGCTCATGATGATTCAAGTGTGCAGAATGATGTTTGGTACCTTGACTCGGGTGCTAGCAACCACATGTGCGGGAAGAAAGAACTATTCATGGAACTCGCAGAAGGAGTTCATGGAAGTATGAGCTTAGGAAATTCTTCAAAACTCTCCGTTGAAGGCAGAGGGAAGATCAAAATCCATCAAAAGGATGGTAAGCCCGAGTATATTTCCGATGTTTATTATATTCCTAACATCAAAAGTAATATTCTCAGCATCGGTCAATTACTCAAAAAGGATATAAAGTATATATGGAGAACAACCACCTTTGGTTGAAAAATGCAAAAGGAGGTCTTATAGCTTGTATTAAGATGACAAGGAACCGCATGTTTCCCTTGCATCTAAACACAAAAGTTGAGAAGTGTTTTCAAGGACTCATAGAGAATGAGTCATGGAGGTGGCATCTTCGCTTCGATCATCTAAATTTCAGCGGCCTGAAGTTACTATCTACAGCCGACATGGTACGAGGTTTACCTACAATCGATCCACCAAGTCATAATTGTGAAGTTTGCATAATTGGCAAGCAAATACGACTTCCTTTTCCCAATGGAAAGTCGTGGAGAGCGGAGGCACCATTACAACTTGTTCATACTGACATCTGCAGACCGCTAGATCCCGTCTCTTTAGGAGGTAATAGATATTTTATTACTTTCATTGATGATTTTAGTAGAAAGTTATGGGTATACATTCTTAAAGGAAAATCTGCTGCCTTTACTACCTTTAAGAATTTTAAAGCTCTTGTTGAAGCAGAGAGTGGTTATAAGCTAAAAACTCTCCGATCTGATCGAGGTGGTGAGTACACCTCAAATATATTTCAAGAATATTGCAGGGAGTAAGGCATAAAGAGGCAGTTTACTACTGCTTATACACCACAGCAAAATGGCATCGCAGAAAGAAAGAACCGCACTATTCTTGACATGACAAGAACCATGCTTAAAGAAAAGGGATTGCCAAAGCAGTTTTGGGCGGAAGTTGTGGCATGTTCAACCTACTTGCTCAACCGGTGCCCGACGAAGCAAGTGAAGGGCAAGACGCCTCAAGAAGCATGGAGCGGCTATACACCTAATGTCGCACACCTACGAATATTTGGGTGTGTTGCATATGCTCAAGTACCTGAAGTCAAAAGGAAGAAGCTTGACAATCATGGTGAAAAATGCATTTTCATCGGATATAGCGAGGAGTCGAAGGCATACAAACTTTACAATCCACTAACAAAGAAACTAGCGGTTAGTAGAGATGTTATCTTCAATGAAGCTGAGGCATGGAGTTGGAGTAATGAAGAGACTGTCAAAGAGCAACCCATGGTGAATGAACCTGACGAGCCCCTACAAGAGGATCCACCACCAACTACAGCACCATCTCCTCAACATGTTACACCGTCTCCTGCAAGAGGTTCTCCATCTTCTGGGGAAGTAGTAGTAGCGAATCCTCCGTGCAACGAGGTCTAATCAAAATGAGAAGCCTCAGGGAGATCTATGAGCAGATAGAAGAAGATGAAGAAACTAATCGTTTTTGTTTATATGCCGATCATGAGCCTCTCACTTTCCAAGAGGCTAAGGAAGAAGATTGTTGGCGATCAGTAATGAAGGAGGAGATGCATGCTATCCAGAAGAACGACACATGGGAGTTGACAACACTTCCACAAAATCACAAGGCGATAGGTGTCAAATGGGTATACAAGATCAAACGCACAGCAAATGGTGAGGTTGATCGGTACAAGGCGAGGCTTGTGGCGAAAGGCTACAAACAAAAATACGGCATCGACTATGAAGAAGTCTTTGCACCAGTTGCTCGATTAGATACGGTGAGACTATTAATTTCACTTGCAGCTCATCACAGGTGGAAGTTATATCATCTTGTTTATAGAGTCGGACTTGTGAGTCGCTATATGGAGACACCGAAGGAGTCTCATTGGCTAGCTGCAAAGAGAATTCTAAGGAATATCAAAGGCACACTCAACCTTGGTCTATTTTATACTTATGGTGAAACTGCAGAGTTAGTAGGCTATTCAGATAGCGACTAGGGAGGTGACCAAGATGAGAGGAAAAGCCCCACTGGTTATGTCTTTTATCTTGGGTCAACTGCATTTTTATGGACCTCAAAGAAGTAAGGAGTTGTGGCCTTATCTTCATGCGAAGCAGAGTATGTTGCAGCTTCATCTACTGTATGTGAAGCTATTTGGTTGCAGAACATTTTAAAGGAATTGGATCATCCACAAGAAGAAGCAACTGTATTATTTGTGGACAACAAATCAGCCATCCAACTTGCAAAGAACCCAGTACATCATGGGAGGAGCAAACATATACATACACGGTTTCATTTTCTCAGAGACCATGTAAAACAGAAAACTGTGGAGCTGGAGTATTGTCATACCATGGAGCAAGTAGCAGATATTTTCACTAAGTCATTGCCTATTGAACCTTTCAGAAGGCTAAAAGAAATGCTCGGTATGAAAAACATTTTGATTTGAGGGGGTGTGTTGGAATATCAAATAAAAATGTCTTTAATTAGAAAGATTGAAGAGTCATCATTATCAATTTAGAAACGATGAGTCATCATCAATTAGGAGTCATCATCAAGTGAGTCATCATCAATTTGGAGGTTGCTATTCTTGAATTTGGAGGTTACTATTCTTGAATTTGGAGGTTGCTATTCTTGTAAGTTTTGAAGCCTATAAAAGGCAATGTACCTCTTTGTTTTTTGTATCAAGCAATAAAGCAAGCAAGCAAAAAAAAAAAAAGTTGCACTCCTCTTAAAATTTTAGATTATAGTATATTAGTCCGTAGACTAGTATACAACAAATGGAGCTATTGGAGTTTCAAAAAGAAAATAGTTCTGCTGATGTTATTTATGTACACTAGCTAGTAATACAATGCACATTCTCATCTTTAGGCAGTAAGTGGGAGCTTATGTTTCTTTTTTAGTTTTGTATAACAATTGAGGGAGCTTAATTGAGTAGCCTTCTTTAGGCCCTCAAATTGATTTTTGAGGAGAAAGGCCCTCAAATTGATATAACATGCATAGAGAGAGAGAGAGAGAGAGAGAGAGAGAGAGAGAGAGAGAGAGAGAGAGTTTTGGGTTTGATTAGAAAATCATAAATAATTAAGTGTTAATTTAAATTTAGATCTCTACTTAGTCCACCATTGCTGAATCTTTATAGCTATCACAATTTTCATATTGAACAACAAAATAAGCACTCCCTTTTAAGTATCATCTGAACATGCCTAATAGAGATCTTTTAGGTCCAAATATGTTTGAGCTATAACATATTTGAATTCTATTCTGCTGTTAATCTTGAAATTCTGATTAATCTGGTGTTTTTTATTATTATTATTATTATTATTATTATTATTATTATTATTATTATATGTGAACTCAAAAAGGAGAGGAAGTTTCTTTTTCATTTTGTACGCCTCAAGGTTCAAATCGGTGCCCTCTCTACCACTGCTAAGCCATGTAAAATCTGACTCTAGATTCATGAAAACAAGTTGAGTAGGTGATAATTTTACGGTGCAAAATCTAATACAATAAGTTTTTGGCCTATTTTAAATCTCGTCTGAATTCTTATTTTGGATTTGATTATGTATTAAAAGGTTTAGGGGGTGCTCAGTCCCGGCTTAGGTGTCAATAGGTCGGAATCATCTATACTAGAAGTTCCAGATTCAAATCTAAACTATGAACTTTATTTTAGAAATGAGAAAATAAAAAAAAAAGAAATTCACTATTGATGATTTATCCTTTCTACCTGGCAACCATGCAACTTGTACACAATATGTACTTCTATTTAATTCAAGCATCAAGTATATGCATTCTAGAATCCCCGTAGCCAAATCTCTAAGAAACGGGTTACATTTTTCGTTGCAAAGATTTTAGATTGGACTATTGCATGCAATATACGTGGTACTTTGTCACATCCACGACATATTCTTGATGTTAGCTGAGCGATTATTGCATCCGTTGCTGAACACGCAGCTGTTCATAAAACCTCCGGATGAAGTCCTCAGCTTGTCTGTCAACTCGACCATCGTTATCGGCCTCCTCGTCTTCTTTAATCGGAAACACCGAATCCTTTACCCTCAGCGAAGGCGAAGGCACAACTGATTCAGCAACTGAATAATTAATCTCTTCACTCATCATCTCAAATGCTCTGGCAATAGATGCAGCTGATGCCTCCTCAATGCTATTGCGATTCTTTCGCTTGTGGACGTGAGAAGGAGGATAAGACGGCGTTTTGCTGCAGCTGAACTCGACTTCACGCGGACTGTAAAAGAATGCGGCCGGATTGTGGTGATTATTGTTGAAGGTTAATGTTGTGCGCCGATGACAACAACCAATAGAGGATCCAACAGATCTCAACCACAAAGAACAATCAAAACAAATCCAAGAAGAACACACAATCACAAAACACACGATTTAACGAGGTTCGGCCTCAATGCCTACGTCCTCGGGGCAATCTATGGAGAGATTTCTATTAGGAAGATGATTACAATGGCTCTAAGTCTCTTTGAATGCAAGAGTACTAAGAGCTGATACAATTTTCGCAGAGGTTCTAAACCCTAGAAATCATTTAGGCTTAAATACCTCATACAACGGATCAACAGAAAAAACCCAGAACCCGTCTGTCGGTCGACCGGGCCGGTCGACCGACCTCCCAATTTTCCAATACCGGTCGACCGAACAAACCCGAGAGTTGGGGTTTGTCAGTCAGGGTTTTCCGGTCGACCGGGTCGGTCGACCGAACAAACCCGAGAGTTGGGGTTTGTCAGTCAGGCTCTGCGGTCGACCGGGCTGGTCGACCGCTCCAACTTCTGTGCATGTTGTGCACGTCGGTCGACCGGGCCGGTCGACCGACTCTTCTGACTCCTGTTGTCTCTGCTGTTTTCTGCTGCTGTCCCTTTGCCCTCATCGTCGATTTCCTTGGCGATCCTCGACGGCACTTGGTACTCTTCTACAGCTGCTTGACATCTCCTTTATCATCTCTCCTCCAACAATTCTCCACCTCGGTGAAGATTTTCTCAAAATCTGAGCAGATCTCCAACGAACCCCAGTCCAGCACCTGGCGAAATCGACACACAATCTCGGCGAAATCGACACACGATCTCGGCTTGCGCGCACCGGTCGAAATCGACACACGATCTCGGCGAAATCGACACACGATCTCGGCTTGGAATCTTTGGCTCATCTATTCCTGGAAAACATCGCACATGCTTTCCCTTGCACTTCACCTTAGGAGAATTTCCATACATGCCGATCACCAACATGGCTTCTACTTTGCAACTTCACGACCTCATGAAGACTTTTATACGAGTCAACACTGACCTCCAACTGACCAGCTCTATCTAGTCTTCCTGTCTTCCACTGACGGTCCAACCAAGTCTGCGTAGAACACACCAAACATCGTCGGCTTCAACTGGATGCACACCACTCCTTATGCAAGCTCAACATCTTCTAACCAGAAGATAAACCTGTTCATCGAGATCACACCATCTCACCACTACGTGAGATCCAACTGGCCACACCACTTCACCTCTACATGAAGTCTCTTCACCTCTACGTGAAGTCTCTCCATCTCTACGTGAAGCTCCAATAGGCCACACCTCTTCACCTCTACGTGAAGATCCAAAACAGCTTCTCGAGAACCCAAATAGCTCCATAAGAGTTGCATCACCAAATGGCTGCGCCTTTACGGCTGCCTACGTACCCTGCCCACGGGATCAAGCCAGCCGTAGTTCATATTAATGAGCTTCATCAAGCTCAAGCAATAGTACCAGTTTCTGCAGCAGTGAACCTGTCAGACTGAGTCAAATGAACCTCCTCATGGCCATCATGGAGAACAACGGCCTTCAACTTAAGCTTGTCTTGATCACAAGCTTGAGATTCATGCTTCCTTTTCCACAAGTGTGATTTCACCTTGGTTCCAATGGCTTCATACAACTTGACATCCTCAGCAATGTCTTCAACCTGTTCAGCATCACCCTTAGTATCATGTACTCCACCCGGTGTCACATCCGATGAAGTCTCCTCTGATGCCGAACCAACTGGAGATGATGGAGTAGCATCACCCTCCACCCGCTGCGATCCTCCCTTGGTCTTCGTCCTCTCCACCTGCTGAGAGACGATGGACTTCAACCCTGAAGTCTCTCCAAAAGTGACATTTCTATTCATCACGATCTTCTTGCCTTCGGGGTCCCACAACCTGTAGCTGTTTCCCTTGACGCCCAAATAGACAAACTTCCTTGCTCGCGGATTCACCTTGCCATTCTTGGCACTGAAGTAAGCCGGACTTCCAAATTTTCGCAGCATACCATGATCTTGAGCAATTTTTTCAGACCAAATTTCTAATGGAGCTTTACCTCCTATCGCAGTCGATCTGTTCCTGAGATGGCTAGCATACTCAGTCGCCTCAGTCCAAAGCGACTTGTCCAATCCCGCATTAGATAATAACTTCCGAACCTCCTCCAGCAAGGGACGGATTACTTCCTTAGCCAACCCATCTGTACCTGTTGAGAAGTGAGTAGCAATCCCTGTGTTCTGGCCAAACTGTAGGAATCGGTCAATGTCTTTCCAACATTACCAATATGAAGCTCCTTTATCTTCCTACCTATCTGCCTCTCCATTTTTCCTCTCCACTTCCTCAACACATCTAGGACTTCACCCCTTTGTCTCATAGGATATATCCACAACTGCCTAGATGAACAATCAATGAAAGAGACAAAGTACCTGTGACCTCCAAGCGATGCCGTCTTAGCAGGTCCCCATACACTCACGTGAACACAATCAAGAAGACCTTCATTGTGGTGAGCATTGGTGCTGAATCTCACCGTCTTCTTGTCCAGAACGCTGTGTCCACCTTCCAACTTGCAGGTAGCAGCACCTTCCATGGATTCCTTCTTTGCAGGAGCTTGTAAAGACCTTCCATCTTTGTGTCCGACCTTTCCCTGCCAGTCCTCCGGGCCAACACCATCTGAAGAATTTGAAGTCTCCACCTGATCTGTAATCGTACTACCCTTCAAGTAGTAGAGATTGCCTCGGCGGACGCCCTTCATCACCACCATCGAGCCCTTGATCATCCTGAGATCGCCATCTCGAACAGATATCACCATGCCCGATGCTTCCAAAATTCCCACGGAGATTAGATTTCTCTTCAACTGAGGTACATACCTCACTCCTTTCAGCTCCCTTTCCATCCCATCAAACATCCTGATTCGGATTGTACCTACACCCTCCACGCTACATGGGTGATCGTCACCCATAACGACCGAACACCCTCCAGCTGCTCAAAGTTGGAAAACCAGCCCCGATTAGGGCACGCATGGTATGTTGTACCTGTATCCAGAATCCACTCATCTTTCCATGAGTTACCAATAATGGGAGAACTGACTGAAAACGAGAAACCTGACGAGTCTGAATCTGCTCCATCTGCCTGTGACCTGCTCCTCTGAGTATTCGTCACTTTTGCAAGATTTGTTTCAGCCTTCGACTCCTTCTTCTTCCCCTTGAACTTTGGACAGTCCACTTTCCAGTGCCCTATCTCTCGGCACAAAATGCACTGATCCTTCCTCAGATCCCTATAGCCCGACCTGGACTTCGATCTTCCTCTCACCTCCTTGCCCTTCCGCGATGAACTTCTGCTTCTTACTTCCAGTGCCTCCGCCACTGAGCTTGACTGTGAAGGATGCCTCTCATTCTTCCTTGTGTCATAACTCATCAATGCAGACGACACCTCATCATAATCCAAGTCTGCCTTCCATTAATGAAGGTCAGTGTGAATGTCTCGTACTCCTCTGCAGGAAGTGAATTCAGAAAGATAACCGCCTTATCTTCCTCTTCTACCACGACATCCACATTTATCAGATCTATAAGAAGCTTTGTGAATCGGTTGATGTGCTCATTTACTGTGCTCCCCTTCTTCATTCGAAACTGATACAGCTTACTCTTAAGCTGCAACCTAGACTCCACGCTCTTAGTCAGGTATTTCTTTGCAAGGGTGTCCCACAGCTTCTTTGCCGACGTCTCATGTTGTGCAAGATATTTGATGTCTTGCGACAAGCATGAACGTATCAAGCCACATGCCGACCTGTTCATCTTCGCCCACTCTTCATCAGTGGTCGTGTTCCTCTTCTTCTCCAATAGGAGCGTGTCCTCGAGGTTCGATGCATTCAGTGCATCCATAACCTCACACCTCCACATCCCGAAATTATTAGTTCCATTGAACTTAACAACTTCAATCCTTGGGTGATTGTTCATTGTCTTAACAGATGCAGTTTCTTCTGCCATTGAGATATTTTTCTGATCCTCTATCTACGCGGAAGATCAACTAACTTGAAATAGATCTATTACCCAGATAAAAATGTGATTTTTACCTGTCCCTTGAAACCCTAGATCGAGTTTCTCACCAGATCTACTCCACCACAGATTCAACGAGCCCTCCTTGAGTCCTTCTGAGATCGACACACGATCTCCTTGAACACCCAATACCTCAGATCTGAGATCGACACACGATCTCCACCGGATCCGATCTCGAGCCCTCCGAATCCTCAGAAATCCAAAGAGCAACCTGGATGCTCTGATACCACTTGTTGTGCGCCGATGACAACAACCAATAGAGGATCCGACAGATCTCAACCACAAAGAACAATCAAAACAAATCCAAGAAGAACACACAATCACAAAACACACGATTTAACGAGGTTCGGCCTCAATGCCTACGTCCTCGGGGCAATCTATGGAGAGATTTCTATTAGGAAGATGATTACAATGGCTCTAAGTCTCTTTGAATGCAAGAGTACTAAGAGCTGATACAATTTTCGCAGAGGTTCTAAACCCTAGAAATCATTTAGGCTTAAATACCTCATACAACGGATCAACAGAAAAAACCCAGAACCCGTCTGTCGGTCGACCGGGCCGGTCGACCGACCTCCCAATTTTCCAATACCGATCGACCGGGTCGGTCGACCGAACAAACCCGAGAGTTGGGGTATGTCAGTCAGGGTTTTTCTGTCGACCGGGTCGGTCGACCGAACAAACCCGAGAGTTGGGGTTTGTCAGTCAGGCTCTGCGGTCGACCGGGCCGGTCGACCGCTCCAACTTCTGTGCATGTTGTGCACGTCGGTCGACCGGGCCGGTCGACCGACTCTTCTGACTCCTGTTGTCTCTGCTGTTTTCTGCTGCTGTCCCTTTGCCCTCATCGTCGATTTCCTTGGCGATCCTCGACGGCACTTGGTACTCTTCTACAGCTGCTTGACATCTCCTTATCATCTCTCCTCCAACAGTTAAGATGTTGGCTATGGCTTTTTGGGCGATTTTGGTGCGTTCGAGGAGGAGGTGGAGGTCGAGCATGAGTTTTCTCCTGGAGATGATGCCCTTTTTGATCATGTAGGAGACTACTCTCAGTATGGGCTTCAGTTTCTTTGCTATTGGAGTTGGAGGAGCACTTGATTCCATAATTTTGATCTTGTTTGAGGGGTTTTATGAAAAATTGGATAGAGTACCTTGGAGTTTTTTCTTGGATTTTGGTTTTCTTTGAGAAGAGGGGAGAGCGAGGGGTATTTAAAGGGAAATTCTGGCATTTTTTTTAATCAGGAAATTACTGATTTGTCCTCTTTAGAAAGAGCAGTGTTCAAGTAGCTTATGAAGTTGCTTAATGTCTTTTAAGTAAATTAACAGCAACCAGTGGAGTGCCACATGGCACTAAAATTGGGGGCTTATTTGGAACTTAGTTTGCCGCCGGAGAAAGGAAAGTGGTTGGGCAGAATAATGATTGGCCACATGCCCATAGGTCTTTCCACATGGATAGGACACCGGTGCATTTCCTGAGCTATCATTTTTTTTTCTAGTTAAATCTAGCGACGTCAGGTTTGAATCGAGCACCACTGGGAAGCAAACTCAGGACCTGCTCAATGGTCGACATCGGAAAAAGAAAATGTCAGCACGCGGCAGGGTACAACTTGGGACCGTGAAGAGCTTGGAGCTTTAACTGACTGTAACGTCCCGATCCCGCAGGTATGAAGATGTTACTGCGACGTATATGCGCAGTTCGAAATATCCTCACATATATACGCTAAGTATCAGTACAAGAAAGAATCAGAGTAAGAAATTACGTAGTGCATTTTACATTCCAACATATGAGTACAGCTACAAAGTTATCACGGGATGTGATACAATATCACAAGAATATTACATCACTAATAGGCGCAAATGTGAGAATATAAAGAGATATACAAGTAGGAATAGTACAAAAGGCGTTCACTAGTCACAAAAGAAAAACTCGAGGTCGAGCAAGGGGGTGTGAAAGGATAGGGCTTTGGACGCTCAACTGCTGTTCCACAACGCCACCATTGCGCAACTCTAATCACCAGGATGTCCATCCTGTTCAAGCTCCAAGATCTAAACATGCAGGTCCACGGGAGTCAGAACTCCGTAACGAGAGGCAAGATGAGTGCCAAGTGGCGTGCATAGATAACCACACATATATCAATAAATCTGAGTCAAAAAGTATGTATTGAGAATTGCGTCGTGAGCACAAGCACACAGGAGCAGGCAATAATGTAGTAGTAAATGTGGCAAACCAACTATATAAGTGCAATTTACCGATCCGTGAGATTAGTACATCAAAGGAATAATCCACACAAGGAAACTCTCATGCATGTACCTTATAACTCACATCACCATATCCTAGCCTCATATAACACTGAATTGTCTCCTAAACTAAGAAAATCGATAAAACTGATAAAAATGAATAAAACCGAATACAAGCAGCACAATTCTACAAGCTCGGTTTACGACTTCATAAGACAAGTACGTCAAAGAAATAATTCAAATAAGAAAACCTCATTTATATACCTTATGTCCCATGTTACCGTAGCTCGAGTGTATAAGACCCGAATTGTAAAACAACACAACGAATTATTGATTAGCATCTTATTATTATTATTCATCTTACCCATATATCTAGGCATGTACCCTAACGTCCCAACATACATACATCCATATATGAGTAAGCTAAGGTTGCTATTGAAACTAATGATGAAACTAACAAGTTATGTTTATAGTGGGTCCCATGCATACCCGGAACCACTGCCTAGGATGTTCCGTTGCTGATACGGAACCTGCCGTCAAGCGATTAAGGGGCAAAGCATCTTATTTATATGCCCTGTAAGAAGTTAATAATCAGGATGGCAGTACACCCTATGGAACACTTGGAGGCCCACAGGTAGAACCAAAGTTTGAGTTGCACAACATACCTAATACCACAGTAAATATATTCACCATTTGAAGTCCATCAGTTTCCCCCTTACCCGATGTAGGTTGTCTTTTTTATTATTTATTATGTAATTATCAATTTATGAAATAGTATGAATATGACAGGTTCAGGAATTCAGGAGTATAAGAGTACATGAATACTAGAATACAAGTCACTACATATAATATAGAATAGCTGAACAGGATTCTCGAACTAGAATAATCACAAGTCTAGTAGTAATATATCAAATAGGTGTCAAGTGATAGCATTCAGGAATCAGGTGTCAAGTGTCAAGTAATAGCATGGTGGATATCACTATCATATATCACAAAATAGAAAAATGGTACCGATACAAAAGATCGGTATGAATACAAGAAAACAGTACCGATATAGGGGATCAGTACGAATATGAGAAAATGGTACTGATACAAGAGATCTGTACGAATAAGAAAAATGGTATCGATACAGGCGATCGACATGAATACAAAAAACACTACAGTTTTGAAAAACAGTATAAGTACAGGTTTCAAACTCTTCACAACCATCAAGAAAAGAATAATATTCATATTTTCAAGCAAGTAAGAGGGTAAGTAAGCAAGTGAACATCCAAGCTAAGAAAGCTGGAGCGAAACTAACGTACAACACTAAACGCCATCAAATTCGGCGTGGTTACCGCTTGACACAGCTAAACGCACACGATTAAGCGAGCGTATGAACGCTATACTACCGCGTGTGGCAAAGTCGCACTCACGATGTAACTACGCTCGAACAAAGTTAGCGGCAAAGCGCTAGGTCCGCCTTGTTGGCCCAAAGGCCTATCACTCTAGTTTTGATGATGATCAACTCATGTAGTTATAGCACTAATGATCTTGCGTTTATTTAGTTTCAGATTTGTGATCAAGATCTTAGTAGGTGTGTAGCTTCAATAAAGGATTTAAAGTCAAGTTTTGGAGCTAATACGGTTTGATTCAAGAGCTTGTGCATCAAGACCATATCAAGTACTCAAGAGGAGTCTAGCTTTATGGATTGTGTTTGGACCAAGTCAAGAAGATGTGAAGACTTCAAGTGAAGACCTTCATGATCAAGACTTGTGTCTAGGTTTGCTTTTATAAGATTTTGTTTTTAGATAAAATGTAAAGGATAGAATAGTTGGTGGATTGCTCAAGTATATCTTACACACACACACTCTTGATTTAGATAAGTTTTTCATAAAAGAATTTATATTTTGGAAAAATATAAAAGAGTTTTCTTTTAGAAAAATACCGGTTTGGTTTTTGGAATTCAAGTATGTATGTTTTAACCAAAACCATATTTAGAGCTTAATGTCAAAAACATAGATATTTCACCATGTATGTGTAGTGGATCATATCCATACACTCTATGCTTTAAAAGAGTTTAAAATATCTTGTTTTTGTATTTGGAGAAGTTTTGGAAAAACTAATTTTGGAAAAATACAGTTTTCGTTTTTAGCCAAAATTTTCAAGTTACAAAAATAGTTCAAATTGTTTGTAACATGTCTTGATTTTGTTCAAGCATGTTTGATTATCAAAGTATAATATTAAAACTATTTTTGTAGATTTTTCATGATTTTATGGGAGCCAAAATGTCTAAGTTTTTGATCCCTATTATGTCCTGACCTGGCTTCTGTCGGTCTACCGGACCGGTCGACCGAGCTTTAAGTCGGTCGACCAGGCCGGTCGACCGACGTGCACAAAACGTGCACGCCAGGACTGCTAGAGGGCCGGTCGACCGACCCGGTCGACCGCAGAGAGCCTCTGCTCTCTGCAAAGCCCCGGTCGACCGGGCCGGTCGACCGGAAGAGAGCTCTGCTCTCTGTTCCAGTGCCACGGTCGATCAGCCGGTCGACCGCTGGCCCAACGGTCAGAATTCTGACCGTTGGCCGGTCGACGGGGCGGTCGACCGACAGGCCAACCTGGCTCCCAACGGCTAGTTTTTCTAGCCCTATAAATTGGGACTTTTGGGGGCTGTTTTCTACAAGATTTAGAAGAAGTTTTTGGGCTAGTTTTTCCTACTCATTTCTGTGGTTATATCCACAAGTTTTAGAGCCAATATTTCCAAATCAAAAGAGAGTTTATCAAAAGTGTTTTCAAAAGTGATTTTCTTGAGTTTCCTCCACCATTTCAATCCTAGTTTTCTCACACAACACTTGAGCTATCCATTGATATATTCATCCTATAGGAGTGTTATTTTGAGAGTATTTGTTGGTGATCAAAGTGTTTAGATCACCAAGAGTTCTTTCTTGTACTTTGAGAAGGCGGACAGTTGTGTTCGCGGTGTTTCGAGTTCGTGTGTGAACTTGGTGTTTGTGGTGCGGCCTCGGCGAGCTTGTGGGCTTGCGGTGTGTACGGGACAAGAGAGTCCAAGAGTTCTAGTGGGAACTCCTTGTAGGTGTTGCGGCACCGAGTGATCCGGTCGGATCGGTTTATAGTGAAAATCCTTCAAGTGTGAAGGCGGGGACGTAGAGCAAGTGAGCTCGAACCTCGAAACAAATCTCCCGTATTTGCGATTGCTCACTCTCTATCTCTTACTCTTGTTTATATCTTGCATGCTTTTATTGCTTTCATCTTATATGCTTGATATATATTGTGAGCTTAATTGTTATATGCTTGGGGATTGTTTGCTAACACTAGTATTCAACCAAGAGAGCCAACGCGGCACCTTAACTCTTATTTAGAGGAATCTTGAGGAGTTAGTGCAGAGCCCTTCACGGGGAATCCGGCTACACTCTTGTGTTATACGAGGTGTTTAGTGTAATAAGTTTTTTAATTCCGCATTTATTGACCATAAGATTAGCCATCACCTATTCACCCCCCTCTAGGTGATTTACAATTGGTATCAGAGCCAAGTGCTCTTGATTTGTGTCTTACAACCTAGAGTTAAAGATCCTCATATTTAGGCTAATCACAATATTTGTACACACACCATGTGTTTCATGTCACCTCCCACCTTTGACATTCTTAACATCCAAACTTGGAAGGTTAAGATGTCTTTGTACCTCAAAGGCCTACGTATTCATGTTTATTTTGCCACTACTAGAGATTCATATTGTTTAAATGGCAATAATATTGAGGCTAATGCAAAGGCCATTCATGCTTTGAAAAGTACCCTAAATGATGAATATTTATTTAGGGTTTCTAACATTGATTCGGCTTTTATAGTTTGGAACACAATTCTCTCCCTTGGCGAACAAGAACAATACTATGCGGGGAGTGACTCGGATGTTGGAAGTGATGCTTCCAACTTGTGCTACATGGTCCAAGGGATAACCCCTTTGAGGTAACTACCGAATCCGAGGTAGAAGAGGATGTTGAAATGCCATATAATGAACTAACATCTTTTTGTCAACAACTTCTTGAAAAATATGACATGCTTAGAAAAGATAATAAGAAAATGAAAAACAAATTTGATTGCATGTTAAAAGAAAAAGATTCTTTACAAGAAAAATTTGAAATTGTTTCAAAAGAAAATGAATATTTGAAAAATAAAAATGTTTCCTTGCTTTCTAAATTAAATGAGCTTTGCGAAGGAACACTATTTTGAAAAATAAAGTTGTTTTGGTGGAAAAACAAAAAGAAGTTGCTTTAAATGAAAACACTTCTTTGAAAAGAAAATTGTTGAAAAAGAAAAAGAAAAAGTTTCTAAAAAGAATAAGAAAAATGATTCTCAATCTCACCATGCTTTACATGCCACTATCAATCAACATGAGATTAAAAATTTGAAAAATAAATTGATAGTTTAAGCTCAACTTTGAGCTATTGTGCATTTAATCATAAGAGATTGGAGTCTATGTTTTCAAAGAAACAAACTCCACATATTCATGCACACCATCCACATCATGCATATTCACTATTTGTACGCCACGGTCACACTCATACACATATGCATGCTAGAGTGTACAAATGTACACATTGTAGCCGCAAAAGCCATTTAGCAAAATTTTGTTATGATAAGATAAATGTTTTAAATTTTGCTAATAAGAAAAATGTTTGGGTTCCATACAAAGCTAACCCCCAAGGACCCAAAAGAAAATGGGTACCAAAATCCCTACCTTGTATTTTTGATGTAGGTGAGGGCTCTCACAAAACGTGAGAGGGATGGTGCCTTGATAGTGGATATATGGACTTGATGGACACATAATTGATACACCGCTATCAAGGAGGTTTGGTGGGACAACCACCATATTTTGGAGATTTAGAGCATAGTTGTTTGGTTTGGTAATTATCTCTAAAAACTCCTACTTTATTTACATGTTTATTCATATATGATATTTTTAGCATGTTCATTTGTTTTGTGTTTCATGTGGTAAATACTAATTTAAATGTAGTTTTTTATCAAAACTTGGATGTATACTTGTACAAGTAGTGAGCAATAAATTGATTTATATATGTTTTCACTTCATTGTTCATTTGTACTCACTATATGCACATGTATAGCTTAGTTTTGATGATTCTCTCATTTACACTTGTTTTGCCTATTTTCATGTTTTACTTCATGTATATGTATCTTGTATTCAAATCTAATAAATATACATGTTTACCCCATGAGTCATTTGCCATCATGAAATTTACATTATGGACTCTTTTTATGTTTGGGATATGTATGCATATTGTTAGGATTGAATAAAAACATACATATACCTAGAAGTTTGATTTTAAGATGAAAAATGAATTTTTATGATTTTCATCTTTATATGAAAAATGAATTTTCATGATTTGTTTAATAAAATGATATTCATGTTTTGAGCTTTACTGATTATCTTCATGGAAAAAGCTAATTAAATAATTTTTTGTGCACTCACACTTTATTTGTTTATTCATGACTTTGTTTCATGATTACTTTTGAGCCTTATAGATTTCGAGTGTCAATTCTTATGTATTTAGCATGTTTCATGATAGATAAATGATTTGGTTTCATGTTTTTGAAGGATCTTTAACTAGTTTTCAAAAATTATCTTTAACTAGTTATTATTCTTCATTTGGTAGTGTTTTCACTATAAAAATATTTTCAAACCCTATTTGTGAAAACCCTACCAGCACCGTCATGGGAGGAAGGATGGGCGATTATGCTTTGTATGCTAAAACTATATATCTTTTATCTTGTGCATAAAAGGGTGGTTGTTTTTGAGTTATATACTTGATCGCAATTGATATTTTTTTGTATATACTCATGTTTCCTATATATGTATGCTTCATAATTTCCATAATGTCAATTCCTATTGGTATTTTCATTCTCATACATATATATATTTTGTTTGTGCTTGATTAAAAATCGATTTACATGTTTAAAGCACACTATTTGTTTATGCTAAGCTTAATTCAAATCTTTATTTTCAATTAATTTCTCAACTGATATTTTAATAAGCTTATGCATTATTTTTAAAATTGATATTTTTATTGATATAAAAAATGTGCAATAATCCTTAATTGGTATCTATTGATTGCAATTGGTATCAAAATAATTTACAATAATTTTCAATTGGTATCAATATGATTCTATTTTGATTAAAGTTCAAAATTTGTAATGTTTATTTACAATTGGTAAAATTTGATTACAAGAGATATCTCAAAATTTGTTTTATTGAGGAAAATTCAAAATTTTGTTTTAATATGAAATTTTGAAATTTAAAAAAATATTTTAATTTGTATTGCCTATATGCAAGGAGAGCTTAACATCTCTTCTACATATATATCCATGTTGAGTGTATCTTATATTGAGGAGCTTGACAACTCTTCTTTATACGGTACACGTGTGTAGGGGGAGCTTCACATCTCCTCTTATGCATTACATATTATGCGTTATGTGAATTAGGGTTTGTCATCCCTCTTTCATGTAATGTATATGTGTAGGGAAGTTAACTTAGCGTCTTCCTCTTCATGAATGTATATCGCATGTATCTCTTTATTGGTTGCTTTGATTTCACCTCTTTTGTTGATTTTTGTTTTTGCCACAAAGAGGGAGAACGTTGTTTTGTTTTTACTTTAACCCCTTTGTTGATGATTGACAAAAAGGGGGAGAAGTATTTAGTATATATGCATGTTTTCCTTGCTTTGTTCATAAAGGGGAGAAGGATTTATATTTATGCATATATGTTTTGTATTGCAAATAGGAGAAAAAGAATTTGATGAGTTTTATGCTTGTTTATGCATGTTTATCTCCTTATATTTGCATACATATTTATGTGCTTCATTGTCATATTTATTGTTTATTGAGATGCATGAGTTAAGGGGGAGCTTCTTTGAAGCTTTACTTTAATCCATGCATATATAACTTCATGAGTTTTGTCATCATCAAAAGGGGGAGATTGTTGACCCAAAGGCCTATCACTCTAGTTTTGATGATGATCAACTCATGTAGTTATAGTACTAATGATCTTGTGTTTATTTAGTTTCAGATTTGTGATCAAGATCTTAGTAGGTGTGTAGCTTCAACAAAAGATTTAAAGTCAAGTTTTGGAGCTAACACGGTTTGATTCAAGAGCTTGTGCATCAAGATCACATCAAGTACTCAAGAGGAGTCTAGCTCTATGGATCGTGTTTGGACCAAGTCAAGAAGATGTGAAGACTTCAAGTGAAGACTGATTGCTAATAGAAAGAACAATCAAAGAGTTTAAGAGTTTACCGTGTAGCTTGTGGCTAACGGGTTGTGTCCACGGGAGGGATGCGATGGAAGCTTTTCGGTGAATCATTTAAAAACAAGGAATTGTGTTTGTTTTTTATGAAAAAGAGAATGGAAAGAAAGAGATGATTAAAAGAGAAATTGCAACTTTTAGAACAGATTTTGGAGAAGGTGATTTAGAAAGCTTGAGAATTATTTTGTTGTTTTATAATAAGAAAGCAAATCTGGGCTCACTATCTCACTACTCAATTGTTCGTTCTTCTCTTGAAATGTTAAGTGCCTTAAGTGATCATTTGCAAAACTTAAAGTCAATTTTTAGAAAGCTTTAAGTAAAGCACATAAGATGGTAAGAAGAGTTGAGTCTTTTCTTCAAGAAATCGTTAGAATTGAATATTAAAACATCAAGCGCGAAGAAGCAAGAATGAAGTAAAAACAATTCAAGAGATGTTCATGAAAGAAGTGAAAATTTAACAAACCAAACCCATCCTCATATGCCTTCAAGAACACTTTCAAAAAGAAAGGCTTTTAAGTGAGGCATGCATATGACTCATTGGGTCTTTTTCTTTTAAAAACAGAAGAGAAGAACAAGAGAGAGTTATGATAGCTAGCCCAGAAAACCGTTTAGTTATCCATAGAAAACAACGAAGAAAACATAGACATAATGCAAATCATACCGTACTGCAAGTAGAAGAAAACTTGGCTCGACTTTTGTATTGACGTCACTTCAATCTTCAAGTACAAGCACTCAATTCCTCTCTCTCACAAATTTTGATACTGGACTACAAAGTAAATAACAAGATTGCAACTTTGTGCTAGCTAACAAAGAGCCTAAATCCTAAGAAAATAAATACAAAACTTAATCCTAGTTTTCGCTGCCCTTTTCTTTGCTGAAACCCATATTTATAGCCAAAAATCAAACGAGAAGGATCCCTAGAAGATTCGGGGAGCAAACGCTCCCCCAACAACCATAAGATAGCCGCGGAAACACGGCTTGGGCCGCGTTTCCGCGGCCTTGGTGTGGCCAGGTGGCCACACCCAAGGGGGGAAGCTCCTGGTTTGATGGGTATCCCGTATCTCCTTCTGGTTCTCTTGTTTCTGCTCCAAAACGTTGACGAAGCAGCCTTGATTGTGTGGTTTCAATTGCTCGATTCAGGGAGGATTCTTCTCAACCTCTTGATATGCCAAGATTTAACCCTGATTTCTTTATTTCGAATTTATTCTGAATTAATTTTGAATTTGATGGGCTTTTGGGCTTGTTTCTCTTTTCTTTCTTTAAGCACTTGGGCCTACATTTAGCAAAGAAAAGAAAACTTATTAATAGGAATTATTAGCTAAAAAGCATGGTAAGGTGACAATGAAATGCAATATATGTGACTAATCAAAGACCTTCAAGATCAAGACTTGTGTCTAGGTTTATTTTATAAGATTTTGTTTTTAGATAAAATGTAAAGGATAGAATAGTTGGTGGACTGCTCAAGTATATCATACACACACACATTCTTGATTTAGATAAGTTTTTCATAAAAGAATTTATATTTTGAAAAAATACAAAAGAGTTTTCTTTTAGAAAAATACCGGTTTGATTTTTGGAATTCAAGTATGTATGTTTTAACCAAAACCATATTTAGAGCTTAATGTCAAAAACATAGATATTTCACCTGTATGTGTAGTGGATCATATCCATACACTATATGCTTTAAAAGAGTTTAAAATATCTTGTTTTGTATTTGGAGAAGTTTTAGAAAAATCAATTTTGAAAAAATACAGTTTTTGTTTTTAGCCAAAATTTCCAAGTTACAAAAATAGTTCAAATTGTTTGTAACATGTCTTGATTTTGTTCAAGCATGTTTAATTATCAAAGTATAATATTAAAACTTTTTTTGTACATTTTTCATGATTTTATGGATTTTATTTTAGCCAAAATGTCCAAGTTTTTGATCCCTATTATGTCCTGACTTGGCTTCTGCCGGTCGACCGGGCCGGTCGACCGACGTGCACAGAACGTGCACGCCAGGACTGCTGGAGGACGGTCGACCGACCCGGTCGACCGCAGAGAGCCTCTGCTCTCTGGAAAGCCCCGGTCGACCGAGCCGATCGACCGGCAGAGAGCTCTGCTCTCTGTTCCAGTGCCACGGTCGATCGGCCGATCGACCGCTGGCTCAACGGTCAGAATTCTGACAGTTGGCCGGTCGACCAGGCGGTCGACCGACAGGCCAACCTGGCTCCCAACGGCTAGTTTTTCTAGCCCTATAAATTGAAACTTTTAGGGGATGTTTTCTACAAGATTTAGAAGAAGTTTTTGGGCTAGTTTTTCCTACTCATTTCTGTGGTTATATCCACAAGTTTTAGAGCCAATATTTCCAAATCAAAAGAGAGTTTATCAAGAGTGTTTCAAAAGTGATTTTCTTGAGTTTTCCTCCACCATTTCAATCCTAGTTTTCTCACACAATACTTGAGCTATCCATTGATATATTCATCCTATAGGAGTGTTATTGTGAGAGTATTTGTTGGTGATCAAAGTGTTTAGATCACCAAGAGTTTTTTCTTGTACTTTGAGAAGGCGGACGGTTGTGTTCGTGGTGTTTCGAGTTCGTGTGTGAACTCGGTGTTTGAGGTGAGGCCTCAACGAGCTTGTGGGCTTGCGGTGTGTACGGGACAAGAGAGTCCAAGAGTTCTAGTGGGAACTCCTTGTAGGTGTTGCGGCACCGAGTGATCCGGTGGGATCGGTTTATAGTGAAAATCCTTCAAGTGTGAAGGCGGGGACGTAGAGCAAGTGTGCTCGAACCTCGAAACAAATCTCCCGTGTTTGTGATTGCTCACTCTCTATCTCTTACTCTTATTTATATCTTGCATGCTTTTATTGCTTTCATCTTATATGCTTGATATATATTGTGAGCTTAATTGTTATATACTTGGGGATTGTTTGCTAACACTAGTATTCAACCAAGAGAGCCAACGCGGCACCTCAACTCTTATTTAGAGGAATCTTGAGGAGTTAGTGCAGAGCCCTTCACGGGGAATCCGGCTACACTCTTGTGTTATACGTGGTGTTTAGTATAATAAGTTTTTAATTCTGCATTTATTGACCATAAGATTAGCCATCACCTATTCACCCCCCTCTAGGTGATTTACACGCCTGCCAAGCATAGCTAAAAAACCTGACGGTCTTAACGCACTCCCTCTTTCGATGAAGTGGGTGAAAGCCCTGAAGGGCCAGAAGGCTAAGTAAGTACCTGCAGAGGTGTTAGTACCAAACACACGCATAAGCTATCAGAAAAGTAGTAAAGCACGGATGATTAGCAAGCCAAGAATAAAGTTAGCGAGCAGACAAGCGAACAATCAAGCAGAGTTAAGCAAGCTGGAGCGAAGCTAGCGCACAGTGCTAAACACTATCACGCTCGGCGTAGTTACTGCTTATGACAAAGCCGTGATAACGTAGAGCTATCGCTCATGGTGTAACTACACTCAAAAGGAGTTAGCAGTAAAATAATGAACGCTAGACTTGCCTACCATGGAGGTTGAAAGACCTAATGGTCTGAATGCACTCCGGCTACCATAAAACCAAAGAGGTCAAGGCCAATTCCTATTAGGAAGCTAGGGAAGTGGGTTGGCCAGGAGGCTGAGTAGGTACATGTACGAGATATTAGAACCACATGAGCACATATATAAACGTGATAATAACTAGACTAGTATGGAGTGGTGAAGCTCAGAGGCTGAATGTAGAGCCCAGAGGCTGATAGGGCCTAGAGGCTGAGTAGAGAGCCCGGAGGCTAAACGACCATGAAAGGTCAGCCACACATGTTATAAGCAGTAATAAAACATATCATAAGCAGTGTATTATGTACATGTATTAACTACACTAGTACATGCATTTGCCATACTGATACCGATGCATGTCCATAGAATACGTGTACTCACCCACACCGATACAATACAATACACCAGTACAAATCTACATGTCCACAACACAGTTACAAATCCACCTATACAAATACAATATTACAATTCCATTAATGACACAATTTTACACAAATAATACTATTCACACGTTGAAGCGGGAAAACCCAGAATAAGACAAGGACACTCACCTATAAATCTTCAAAATCCCAAAAGCACGTACATGGGCACGACACACTCACCATCACCAGGGAAAAGAGAGATATTTGTAGGGAGATAACTAGAGAGAGTCAAAAGAGAGACAACGAGAGAAGATATTTATAGAGAGACAGAGAGAAAAAGAGAGTGGGAGACAGAGAGATGCAGAGAGAGAGAAGATATGCAGAGTGAGAGACAGACAGAGATAGAGAGAAGAGACACACAGAAAGAGGGAGAACCAAGGGAAGAGGAGGGGTGGCCGGCCAGGGGGTGGCCGGCGGCGGGTCTGGCCAACGACGGCCCAAAATCAAAGAGAAAGGAGGGCGAGAGAGAGAAGAAAGAGAGAAGAGGGAAAGAGAGATATCTAGGAGAAAGAGGAGGAGAACCAGGGAATGGCCGCCGGTCGTCTGGTTGACCATAGCTGCCGGTCGTCGCGGCTACAAAAACAGAGAAGATGAAGGGAAGTGAGAGAAAGAGGAAAAGAAAGAAAAAAGAAAGAAAAAAAAAGAACAAGACGAATAAGAAAAAAAAGATGAAGAAAGGGAGAAGGGGCTACCGAAGGTCGGGGGAGGTGTAGGGTCATTATCGACATGGAGGGTGGCGCGGATCTGGGCCTGGGGTTTAGATTTAAGGAGAGGGAGATGGGAAAAAGAGTTAGGAGGAGAGAGAAGGGAAAGAATGAGAAGAGAGAGGGCAAAAGAAGGGGATCGGTTCATGAAGGTCATCGTCGGAGCTAGGGGTCCACCGGAGGTCGGTAGGCACGTAGTGCTCGGCCCAGGGTGGCGGTCGGCCTGGTGGAAGAAAGGGGAGAAGAAAGAGAAATAGGAGAGAGAAAGTAGGGAGAAAATGAGAATGGGAGAGAGAGTATATATAGGGTATATATTTTTTGAGTGGTTGGTAAAGCGCCATGTAGCGAGCCCAAGAGTGGGAAAACCCAAATTAAAATATTAAATTAATATAATGCGACAAAATTTGAGAAATTCAAAAAATCCTCAAACATACTCAGAGTTAGAAAACATTTCTCTGAGAAATGATATGAAATCTGTTTTTAGAAATTCAATCTGATTTTCAATTAAAAGTCCTAGAAATCAACTTGTGATACCGGCCGACCTCAAATCCGGCCGATTTTGATAAATTCAGAAAAATCTCCAAAAATACACTAAGATAGAAAATGTAATTCTAAGAAATATTATGAAAGCAGATTTTAGAAATTTAACTCTATTTTTAAGTTAAAAATCTCGGAACTGACCAACAATACAGGTCAACACTGATATTGAAGATTTTGCAGAAAAATTAAGAAATTTTTTATAAAATCATGAAAAATCTAAAAATATTAAAAAATAATATTTAAACTAAAATCAGTCAATCTAATTACCAAAAAGACTAAATTGAGTGATACACTAGGATCGGATTCCTGTTTCAGACTAAGGCTGACTTCGAGTATGCGAATCTGGCTCCAATGTAAAACAATCACACAAATAATCATAAAATAAAATAAATATAAAAAATAAATTGAAAAATATGATCAAAAAATTAGAACACATATCTAAGTACGTATTCTGAAAACGGGATATTACATTCCATCCACCTTAAAAAAATTTCATCCTCGAAATTTCGATAAGAAAAAAATGAACACAGAAAAGATAGGGACGAGGATTATACCAATTAAGATATGAATAACTATAGGTAATTCTCCCAATCGACTGAATAAAAATCGCGGGATCAAATGCCTTCTGCCCTTCCTGCCTATAAATCCTCTGACGGTGCCATACTAATACTGATCTGATAATTGCTAATAAGAGAATACTACCAAAACTTTAGTAGACTAACTCGCCTGAATAATATGAGATAAGCTAACTTCAGAACTGGCCGAACTTTTTCTGTCTGAAATTTTGCTAGAATCAACGAAGAGTACTTCTTTCTGAAATGACAAAACCCAAGAATATGATACTTACTTCTTCAGAACTTATACTTACTCTATTGGTCGTGAAGTTGTTCTCGATGAAGAGTCTGTAATAAGATTACTAGATATTCTGCATGTTCCCTGTCACCTTAGAAGTAAACCATAATATTGTAGATAAAGAAAACCCTGACAATAATGAATACTAAATGTTGAACCGTTGATTACTCTAAAAGGCATAAGAATTTATAAGAACTTCCCTCTGGATGATAATCCCGACTATAGAATAAATATTTAGAAATAATCAAGCCCTATAAGATTGGCCGACTAGATTGTCAATAATGATTTTGACAAGTTGGTTCAGATGCAGGAAGAAAACCCAGTTCACTAAGTCTATACAACACATTAGGCGGGAGAAATCTGGGGAACGAGGTTAGAACACTAAACTCTAATGGAACTACTCGCGAGCGAAGTCAGGGTCAGGTGGGGCCATTGCATAATACAGTGTCAGGTGTTAAGCGCTAGAATGTGGCGAAGCTAACGCTCTGCAAGTCTCGCACTTGGCGAAGCTCACGCGGTGAAGTCAGCGCGTGACACAACGATAAATGCTAAGCATCAGGGTGTAGCAGAGCCCACACCTAGTTGAAATCGTGTGGCTAGTACACAACTCTCGCTTGGTGAGGCTAACGGGGTTCGTGCTTCATCAAATCCATAAAGATTGCTAAGTGTTGTGGCTCTAAAGGACATGATCAAGGATTCACAATAATTGAGATTAGTCCTAATTGCCATCTTCTGAATGTCAACTTTATGGCAGATCACTTCTGAAGATTCCTAAGCTTGTGAAGTTGATAGAAAAATTGTTATCATTGCTGGAATAATATGGAGAATACCATGGCTCTATCTGACAGAATTTCTGAACCTGAAAAATCATTTCATACTAATGCCTCTCATGTAGTGATACTGTCTATCTGATTACATAAGTGATAACTACCCTACTTTCTGTACTAATCCTCGAGGCGTACATACAATATAAGAATAGAATACTAAAATCACCTAGAGGGGGGTGAATAGGTGATAATACTAATCAATGCACAATTAAAAATATGGTATGATGCAACGATCACCAAAACAAAACTAGAAGCCGAATACCCCGTGAAGGGCTCTGAACTCCTTCCTCTTGATTCCTATAGATAAGAGTTTGAGGTGCGTATTGCAATCTTGTTGTATGAGTATTTGATCGACAATATGAATATAAAACAAGTAAATATTGCAATGAATATATAGAGCAAGTAAATGAAGCAATGAATATAAAGTAAGGAATAAAAGCAAGTAAACCAAACGCAAACACCGAGAATTTTTCCGAGGTTCGAGCACCCAGCTCTACGCCTCCGCCTTCACCCAGAAGGATTTCCAACTACTATAACTTCACAAAGAGTTACAATCACACCGGAGTACCCAACTCCTCAATCACGAATACAAGTATCTCTTGTTGATCAAAAAACCACAAACTCTCTTTTGAAAAATCTTTTTTCCTTACAAAAACCCTATAGAACAATGAGTAGGATTGAAGCTCAAGTATTGTAAGTGGAAAAGAAAATGAAATTTAAGAGAGTTTTGAATCAAAAACTTCAGAAATGAGAGAGATTTTTCAGCACAAAAACAGAGAACAAAACTCTTTTGAAAGCCTTTAAACTTTGATAATTTTTTGCAAATAATTGTTGTAAATCCCACAACCCTAATCACCCCTATGTATAGGATAGAGCTAGGGATTGTTGACACTTAAAAAAGACAAGATTCTTATTGGTCTGAACAATGTCTAAACTTGTTGACATTTACAAAAGACAAGTGACAGACGAGCTGAAGACTAGTTTTCACCCATCTCCGAGAGACAAGGAAGCAACTTGGACTCCATTGATCCAGCAAGCAGACAGTGAACCCGGATTGTTTCTAAACAGACCTCAGCAGGTCTAAGGTGCTAGCACTTAGCATCACATGAGCCCAAAGGGATAGCCTCGCTTGAGAGGCTAATATCACTCGACTTCGCCTCGAAGCCATTTGAAGCCTCGCCAGGAAGCTAACTCGCAACTTCGCCACAGAGGACTTCCAGCTCCGCCAAAGGATTTCTTTCGGACTTCGCCAGAAGCTGCCTCTAGCTCCGCTACGAGCTCAATGCGGGCAGCTCCGCCATTGGTCTGCTACGGTCAACCTTTGACCAATCAAATCTCCGGATGAGATCGGATCTAATCAGATCAAATCCAATTAAGATCAAATCAAAGATCAAATTTGGCAGTTGATTGCCACAATCTCTTGACTCTCCTAAAACAAGTAAGAAGTTCAGGAGAAATCCTCCAACGATATGGAAAGGATCAAGAAGATCAACCGACCTGCCAATTCTAGCTTCGTAGAAGCTGATCTTAGCCTCGCAGCAAGGCTACTTTCTGGATTCAAACAGATTCGATTCAATCTGTTTCTATATTTTTAAGGGACGATTATACCCTGCTCTCCTTATAAATAGCCCATCAGGGGTACAAGGGAGAGGGCGGATTTTCTGAGAAGACTCCACAAGCAGAGACTTCTTCAAAAAGCACCGTGTGCTCTCAAATTCAGAGATCTTTTAGAGAATTGCTTTCTCTATCCAGGGTGTTGATACCCTAACGCCGTCCTTCCTCTCAAGGAATCTCCAGAACCAGGCAAGAAGGAATTCCTAATTGAAGGCGATTTTGAGAAGCAGCAAGAGGGTTCTACCAACCTTCTATTCTCTGATTCCCGGAACCAGGCGAGAAGGGAATCTCATCGCTCGCATCGTCAAAGGGACAAAGTGGTCGCGCGCTGACCAGACTCCTATCGGCACACTTTTCCAGAATCTCTGAGGAGATCTACTTGTAATCTTTTTAAGAATACTTGTAATTTAGCTCCTCAACCCCTTTTATTGTAAGTTTTCCCCTTTGCAAAAATACAATGGAAAACAAGATGGCGACTCCGCTGGGGAACTCATTCTCCACTGCCGAGAATCAAGTGTCGCAATGCGACGAACAGACCTTCGGGTCTAACTCTGAATTCAGAAAAGCCGGTGCAGCCAGAGCTTCTCTGGCTAAATCTTCAAGTAAAGTCTCTGCGGAGACAGAAAAGGTTATCTGCGAACCTACTGCGGTTATTTGGCGCAACAAGGAAGCACGTCACCAGTCTAATTCCTTTGCTTGTGAGAACTTGGTGGTTCAGTTCGATCAAGAAAGATTTGAAGAAGTCCTCTCTAGGGTGGCCCAATGCTTCGAGCACGGAAGCATAGGAAGGTTTCCACGACCAAGGTTTCAAAGCAAAAACTGAAAGCAGAATTCTGCCAACACCCCTCAGCCCTGCGTGTGGCTAATCAGGTTCCTTGCGAACCTAAGTCTCCTCTGCCAAGGCGGGTATGGAAGCCTAAACAGAAGACTCCAACCGAAGCTTCAGGCGTAGCTACGCCTAAACCGCGCCTCTCTCGCGAAGAAAAAGGCAAGATGCCTGTCTGCTCCAATCATAAAGTCAAGACGGCAATCATACCGTCCCCCAATTCAAGAGCAGCAATGCCTTGTGCCAGCATCGTTCTTATGAGTGAAGCTACTGTACCACAGCATACTCACTGCGGCCATGGCCGCGAGGCTAGGGCCAGAGTGTTATCTAAGGCAAATCCCCTTTGCAGCGGCATAGTGGGTAAAGCACCACAGCGTGCTCCGCTCTCCAGTTCGTCAGACATTAAGCTCGCACCTGTTGCCGAAGCTAGAACTGAAGTACTATTCAGTGCTAATCCCTTCCGCAGGGATAAGAGGAACGGAACATCATCCTATGTACGCTCTAGAAAGGCCTCTCCACAGGATTATGTAGGCTCCCATGGGCCTGACTTGCGGGAATTCTTGGCGAACAAGCGGAAGTCGGTGTCTTTCCGGACCACTTCCCCCTGTTGTCAACAAAGGGGATGCCAGCTGGTGACAATCCATTCAGCTCGTTGCCGGTCACGACGAATCCTCGCCACTCCTCCATGCCAGCAATTAGTCTTTGATCGGCTGTCTGTGCATCTCCCTACGAAGCATCGCAGAAGGAGCACCTCACGAGATCCAGCCTCCGCATCCGTCAACATGACTGGGAGAGGACGAGAGTTACGCGGAGGAAGTCAAACATCTGACGACACCCGCAGCTTCCCAGATCCAGACTACAGCCCAGGCTTAGGCGAAGTCTTGGTGCATGAAGAAGGTGTCTTCCGAAACACCAGATCTAGGGTGGCGATACCCTACAGTTACGAGCAGCCTTCTTCCTCGACGGCCCTATCCTCATCACAGCCCAGGAGATCACTCCAATCATCGGACGAAGAAGATGAAGATAGTGGGTACGCCTCTTCGGCAACAGTTAGCTCGGTGCGAACAGACAGAGCATCAGTCAATATGGCTGATAACGTCAACGATGACCTTCGTCGGCGCCTGGAAGCTCAGGAGCAAACTTCCAGAACCCAGCAAGAAGCCTTGGATAATATTCAGCAGATGCTTGCTCGACTCCTCAGCAATCGAAATGACAACGATGCCGGGAGCAATCACGATGAGGATGAACACTTCAGCAATGAGCAGCCAAAGCCGGAGAAATCCAATGAGGGTTCTTCCTTAGACGCCGAAGTCCTTAAGGGCCTCCAAGCTCAAATCGCATCCCTAGCTCAGAGGGATGAATTAAAGAAGGTAGGGGCAGTCCGTCCTTATCCGCTGGAGTGAGATTCGGTGCCATATCCACCGAAGTTCAAGCCACCAACGTTGCATACCTATGATGGAAAGAGCTCACCAAATCAGCACATCTACTACTTTCGGTCTCAGACTGGTAATGTTATAAGCAACGATGCCATCATGGTTAGGCTGTTCATTGGCACCTTAAAGGGGGTGGCATTTGACTGGTTCCGAAGTCTCCCTCCGAGCTCTATCAATTCCTGGATCGACCTGGAAACCCGGTTCCTCTCTCGTTTCTATGAGGACGATACCGAAGTGACCATGGACAAGCTCCTCTCCACCATACAGAAGAAGGGCGAATCTGTCTGTGACTATATTGAACGGTTCAGGAACTTATCCTTGATGAGCCCAACAGGGATGCCACTACCCATGCTCTTACAGACATGCAGACACAACTTCTTAGACCAAGTGAAAGTTTACATGGGGGCTGTCAAAGCCCACACTTGGAAGGAATTGGTCGAACAAGCAGAGATAGCCGAGAAGTCGGCTAAAAATTTCGAACCATCCGCCCCTAGAGGCAAGTGGGGGACAAACAACAAAGGGCGTAGCGACCTGCCGCAATCTTCTCAAGCTAAAGGTAAAGAGACTATGTCTGTGGAGTTATCCGGAGATGTGCAGTCGAAGGCCAAGAAGAGCGGCTTCAACAATCAGGAGCCTAAGTTCCCTCCAAAGCAGTACTCCTTCAAAGACGATCAGGTGGTCATGATATTCCATCTTCTCCACAAAGGGAACAAAATGAAACTGCCAGATGCTCGGCGTCCCAATGAGATAGGACGCACAAACGACCCTAAATTGTCTCTATCACAGGATGATTCACCATCCTACCGACAAGTGTTATGTCCTCAAGGACAGAATACAAGCCCTGATCGATGCCGGGGTTCTGATATTGAAGACGGAGCAGAAGAAAGTCACTGCCAATATGGTGACCCTCGAGTTCGGCAAAACTCCAAAGGTCACAGTTCCTGACGGAACTTATCCAGTCCCCGCTCCACGGTTGGACGTCAAGCATCCTCCAGCTACAACTCAAAACAATAAGGGTCTTGTTCCCTTAACATTGCAGACAGGAGAAGTCATGTGGATACACCCAGACCTCGTCCAAGACGTGCAGTGGGATTCAAAGAAGCCCAAGTCAAAGGGAAAATCTTACAATGCCATTTCCATCCTGCCAGACGATGGAAATTTTACATCAGCTTCCCTCAGCGATTCAGAAGGGGAAAAGCTCGCTTGCACGGCGCAAGCCGATACGCCTCAACAGACGGGCACCCGATCCGGAAAATCATACTTGTGGCAGTATGAAAAGTCTACTGACGAGACACAACAGCAAACGACGTCAGTACAAGTACCAGCATCCACTCCAATCCCAACCAAGGGAAAAGAAAGGCCTAAGGAGGTACGATTCGACCACGTGTTGAAGAAACCACCAGGCCAAGGGTTTGATACGCCCTTTCGGTATGACATATTGGCTCAACTGGACAATATCCCAGCTCGTATCACTATACACGAGCTCCTTTGCCTCTCAAAAGAAACAAGAGAAGCACTCAGGGATGCGCTAGCCAATTCAGAATCCTTTCTGACATGCATGCCTGAGATCCCTAACGACGACGTTCAGTCTTCTTGCCCAGAATGTCATCATGTACAGTCAAAGGTGCCCTCCTCGCTCAAAAGGACGACAATGGCCACGAGCAGGCCATTTATTATCTGAGCAGAACTCTCATAGGAGCGGAATCTCGCTACAACCCTATCGAGAAAGAGTGTTTAGCTCTCGTCTTCGCTGTTCAGAAGACACAGCATTATTTGGTCGGGCAGACCATACATGTTATCTCCAGAGTAAACCCATTGCGTCTTCTTATGACGAAGCCAGGATCATTGAATTCAAGATTGGCTAAGTGGGCACTTTTATTGTCTCAATACGACATGATCTTCACCCCTCAGAAGGCGGTTAAAGGCCAGGCCCTTGCAGAGTTCTTGGCTGCTCATCCAGTTCCGGAACATTCAAAACTTCACGAAGATATCCCTGATGAAGTCTTCGAGTCTTATGCAACCTCTGAGGAGGAAGTGTGGCAGATGTTCTTCGATGGAGCATCGCGAATGGGCCCTAAAGGCAAGATCATTGCCGGAGTGGGGGTTGTGTTTATCTCCCCACAAAATCATGTCCTTCCCAGAGCATTTTCTCTGACAGAATCGTGCTCCAACAATGTAGCAGAATATAATGCTCTGCTCATCGGTCTTCAACTCGCCCATGGAATGGGGGTACGCTACCTCGAAGCTTATGGCGACTCAAAACTGATCATCAATCAGGTTAAAGGCAAATACGAAGTCCACCATGAGGACTTGGTGCCTTATTATCACACGGTCGTTGATTGGCTAACCTATTTGAAGGCTTCTACATCGGGCACGTGTCTCAATCTCAAAATACCAAGGCAGACGCTCTTGCTGCATTAGCTACAACACTAGCCTTGCCAGCCGACACCGAGTATCACCTCACAGTCGCAACTCGACATCTTGTATGCTCTAAGCATATGTTAAGAACCCGAGAAGTCTATAATGTCTCCACGGATTTTGAGCTGAGAGATTGGCGCTTTCCTCTCATTGACTATGCTTTGCACGGTCTACTTCCAGACGATCATAAAGAAGCGGCATCTGTCAGACGAAGGTCTCTCCGTTTCTACTACGATCCAACTCAGAAGACACTTTACCGTCGTTCATATGACGGTGTCCTCCTCCGTTGCCTTTCCAATTCAGAGGCACAGGAAGTGCTTAAAGAAGCACACGACGGCACTTGCGGAGCTCATCAGCCAGATCCAAAGCTTAAAGACAGATTGCATAAGCTTGGGTATTATTGGCCAACCATGATAGCCGATGCTATCCAATATGCACGAAGGTGTAAAGCATGCCAAGTTCATGCGGACTTCATACACCAGCCTTCGGAGCTGCTCCACCCGACTGTTGCTTCATGGCCATTTGAAGCATGGGGAGTAGATGTCGTAGGGCCAATTAGTCCCTCTTCGACGAAAGGTCACCGGTTCATCCTTGCAATAACCGACTACTTTTCAAAGTGGGCGGAGGCTAAACCATTAACTGAAGTCAAGACCTCTAATGTGGTTAACTTCATCAAACACCATGTCATCTATCGATTTGGTGTCCCTAGGCGGATCATCCACGACAACGGTCCCCAATTCATAAGCAAATATTCTATCGGTTCTGCGATAAATACCAAATTCAGAATGTGACTTCAACCGCCTATAATCTTGCCGCCAATGGTTTAGCGGAAGCATTCAACAAGACGATCATCAAGCTACTCAAGAAATTCGTCTCCTCGAACAAGCGAGATTGGGACGAAAAGCTTGGCAAATGTCTTTGGGCCTACCGGACCACGGTTCGAACACCGACAGGTAATACGCCTTTCTCTCTGGTATATGGGTACGAAGCAGTCATCCCATTAGAAATCCAGACGCTGTCGTTACGAGTCGCTCTAATGACTAAGATCACATCAGAAGACAATGATCGCCTGCGCCTTCAAGAGCTCGAAGCCCTAGATGAGAAGCGACTTCAAGCCCAGCAACATATTGAGCTATATCAAGCTCGAATCTCAAAAGCCTTCAATAAGAAGGTCAAACAGAGGGTCTTCCAGAAAGGAGACCTGGTTTTAGCCGTCAGACGACCGATGATTATGACGCACAAGACCAAAGGCAAATTCCAGCCT
This sequence comes from Agave tequilana, assembly GCA_038442645.1. Classification (NCBI taxonomy): domain Eukaryota; kingdom Viridiplantae; phylum Streptophyta; class Magnoliopsida; order Asparagales; family Asparagaceae; genus Agave; species Agave tequilana. Next base: position 211,013 of record JAVJIF010004487.1, read on the forward strand.
AAATGGGAAGGACCGTTTGTGATAGAAACAGTCTATTCAAACGGAGCATACCGCCTTATGACTTCAGATGGCGACCTACTCATGATGCCGATCAATGGCAAGTTCTAAAAGAAGTATTATCCTTAATCAAGGATCCTTCTCATGATCAAGTTAACACTACACCTCTGATCAAGATCTTCGTGTCCAAAGTACACACAAAGAGAGCCTTTCTCTTCCTCCAAGCAAGATAATACAACCGTAAACCAGTAGGAACCTGGTCACGCACTGGCTGTCCCGAAGGAGAATCGAGGTTATGCATATATTAACCAGATAATCCGACATCCTTAACGATTAAGGATAGAGGAAAATGTTGGCCTGTAAGCCCAACATAAGTCCTCGACAACTCATCATGCTGAGGGGAATAGCATGGCTAGCCCAACCCAAATGGTAGTTGGTAAAGGCATATCAAACCCGTTGACAGCTGGGGATTTGCTAAAAATCCTAAGGGACCAGTTCCTATTTGATTCCCTCTCTAAAATCACTTACCAATTCTCATCCATAGAATGGTAAGACCACATATGCATTTCGCTGTTACGTTAACACTAAACCTATGACAGTGATTCCCTCGTTTTTCCCCGCGAAAACGAGACCTCCAAAACCACTTACCAATTCTCATCCATAGAATGGTAAAACCACGTATGCATTCCGCTGTTACGTTAACATTAAACCTATGAGAGTAATTCCTTCGTTTCTCCCTGTGAGAATGAGACCTCCAAAATCACTTACCAATTCTCATCCATAGAATGGTAAGACCACATATGCATTTCGCTGTTACGTTAACATTAAACCTATGACAGTGGTTCTCTCGTTTCTCCCCGTGAAAACGAGACTTTGCCCAAACTCCATTACAATTTTTGAGCCCTGTTGACATTTACAAAAGACAGGTCTCGATACTTATTGACATTTACAAAAGATAAGTATCACCAACTTTGAGCTTGGTGGCGTCTCATTCGGTTATGTCATTGCGACCTCTGAACCAGCAGACAGCCAAGTCTTAATTTCGAGCTTGTCGACATTTACAAAAGACAAGTCTCAACCCCGAGCCCTGTTGACATTTATAAAAGACAGGTCTCGATACTTGTTGACAACTACAAAAGACAAGTATCACCAACCTTGAGCTTGGTGGCGTCTCATTCGGTTATGTCATTGCGACCTCTGAACCAGCCGACAGCCAAGTCTCAATTTCGAGCTTGTCGACATTTACAAAAGACAAGTCTCAACCCCGAGCCCTGTTAACATTAACAAAAGATAGGTCTCGATACTTATTGACATTTACAAAAGATAAGTATCACCAACTTTGAGCTTGGTGGCGTCTCATTCGGTTATGTCATTGCGACCTCTGAATCAGCAGACAGCCAAGTCTCAATTTCGAGCTTGTCGACATTTACAAAAGACAAGTCTCAACCCCGAGCCCTGTTGACATTTACAAAAGACAGGTCTCGATACTTATTGATATTTACAAAAGATAAGTATCACCAACCTTGAGCTTGGTGGCGTCTCATTCGGTTATGTCATTGCGACCTCTGAACCAGCAGACAGCCAAGTCTCAATTTCGAGCTTGTCGACATTTACAAAAGACAAGTCTCAACCCCGAGCCCTGTTGACATTTACAAAAGACAGGTCTCGATACTTATTGACATTTACAAAAGATAAGTATCACCAACTTTGAGCTTGGTGGCGTCTCATTCGGTTATGTCATTGCGACCTCTAAACCAGCAGACAGCCAAGTCTCAATTTCGAGCTTGTCGACATTTACAAAAGACAAGTCTCAACCCCGAGCCCTGTTGACATTTAAAAAAGACAGGTCTCGATACTTATTGACATTTACAAAAGATAAGTATCACCAACTTTGAGCTTGGTGGCGTCTCATTCGGTTATGTCACTGCGACCTCTGAACCAGCAGACAGCCAAGTCTCAATTTCGAGCTTGTCGACATTTACAAAAGACAAGTCTCAACCCCGAACCCTGTTGACATTTACAAAAGGCAGGTCTCGATACTTGTTGACATCTACAAAAGACAAGTATCACCAACCTTGAGCTTGGTGGCATCTCATTCGGTAATATCATTGCGACCTCTGAACCAGCAGACAGCCAAGTCTCAATTTCGAGCTTGTCGACATTTACAAAAGACAAGTCTCAACCCCGAGCCCTGTTGACATCTACAAAAGACAGGTCTCGATACTTGTTGACATCTACAAAAGATAAGTATCACCAACCTTGAGCTTGGTGGCATCTCATTCGGTTATGTCATTGCGACCTCTGCACCAGCAGACAGCCAAGTCTCAATTTTGAGCTTGTCGACATTTACAAAAGACAAGTCTCAACCCCGAGCCCTGTTGACATTTACAAAGATAGGTCTCGATACTTGTTGACATTTACAAAAGACAAGTATCACCAATTTCTTGAGCTTGGTGGCGTCTCAATCGGCTATGTTATTGTGACCTCTGAACCAGCAGACAGCCGAGTCTCAACCCCGAGCCCTGTTGACATTTACAAAAGACAGGTCTCGATACTTGTTGACATTTACAAAAGACAAGTATCACCAACTTTGAAGCTTGGTGGCTCCTAAACCAATTATGTCATCGAGACCTCTGAACTGACAGACTGCCAAGTCCCAGTATTCAATCCAGAAGGGACTATGTTCTCAAGTGGCTTCAACACGATTTGGAACCAACAATTTAGAAAGTGGAACAATTTGGAGATTCGACGGGGAGTCAAAACAAAAAATTATTATTATCTTCATTCCAAAAGGATGGGATACATGGAGGCATATATATTACGACCTATGGGCGTACATTATAAGATCTGATCCGCTCTTCAATGAAAGCCAGCCTCGTCCTCCTATCATCAGCAGCCCGGACAAGCGCCTGCGACCTCAGCTCAGCCTCATTAAAGTTTGTCGCCTGGGCCAAACGAGCTTCGACCTCAACCAAGGTTGCCTTCTGAGCTAACTCCTGCCGCGAGAGTTCGTCACTCTGAGCCTTAAGCTGCTCAAGCCGCGTAGTCTCTTCAAGACGCACTGGTTCAGCCCTGGATAAGAGAAGATTTGCCTTCCTGATCATCTCCTTGGCCTTCCCAATTTTGTCCTCAGTGTCGAGAAGAGCAATGGTGGAGGCGTCAATGGCATTCCTAACCTCTACTTTCCTTGTCTCCAAGGATTTCAAGTCAGAAGAAATAGCCTTCGTAACTTCCTGAGCAGCAAGACGGGCTTCATGCATTTGAGCGACAAGATGCGGGAGCTGCTCATTAACAAAGACTCTAGGTCTGAGCGGCTAAGACGGCGCCATTCCTCTACGTCCCTCTCCAATTGATCTACCAGGAGTTCCAAGGCAGTGGCCTGGTGATACCCTTCAAAGTCCCGAATGCTTGCAATGTTGCGGGAGAGGACCACCTTTAAAGTTGAGAATGACAGAGTCGAACCTTTCAAGACCAGATCGATGGATCGCCCTAAGCCTTTATAAAAGCCATCGACTATGTTGCCTATAAAATCATTTTCAACCTCGGCCACTTCTGATAGACAGACAGCCTCAGAAAAATCCACCAGCCTGGTTGACACCATTGTGGAAGGAACGGCAGGAACGCTGGCTGCAGCAGCATGACAGGTTGTCAGTGATCTCGGCGGAGTCTTCATTGAAATCAGTACACTAGCCACCGCTGAGGTAGGACTAGTAACCATCTCCTGAACAGCAGGCTCAACCACCAGGGTTGGGAAAGTAGGGCTTGTAATCACTCTCAGCTCCGCACCTGGCACAGCTGACGGCGCCTCACTTTTTGATATAGTTGGAAGTGAGGACACCTCCGGGACTACCACCCCTTCAACCTCTGTTCCTTCGGCTAGCACAGACCGATAAGTGGGCAGCTCACCATACAACGCGTCCAAGACAGCAGTATCCGCCGCGGTTGAAGTGCTCATGTCACCCCTCGACCCCTCGGGAAGATCATCTGGTTCCCTTGAAGTTAACGCACCTTGAGGCGGAACACCTGCAACAAAATTGTGTTTAGGCAAGACACAATAAATAGTAAAAGCCAAAAGGTCGGAACAATACCAAAGGATGATGTCGCCTCAAACATCTTGGCAGCCGTATCAGTCTCTACGGGCCCCATTTGAAAGTCCTTTGCCGAGTTAACATGAATGGCCGGCCCGCTTTCGCTTGCCGAGTCTCCGTAGACCATCCAATAGAGCTTGACGCTACAGGACTTCCTTTGGAAGTCCCAGCGCCCGAAGGACCAATGTCAGCCGCATCACCTCCGGACTCCTCCGGGAGGGTAAAAGAACCAGCCTCAGTTCCATAAGTAAATAGGGGATCATAATGTTCCCCTTGCTCTCCAGCCGCCTCAGCTCCTATAATCAAGAAGAATCGATAATAAGTCATTTGGAACACACAAAAGACCTATTATACGGACGGAGTTGATCTTACCCAGATCCAGAGCAAATTCACCAGTAGTCGGTTCAGCAACCGACGGGTTCGTTATTAACAGGATAGCAGGAGGGAACGCTGCTGAGGGTTCGCCCTCTACAACAACCGTAGGAGCCTGGCGACGGGGCTTCTTCGCCAATGAATTCTTACGAGATCTACCCTCCCGCTTTCTTTTGAAGTGGACATCAGAATCCTCTTCCTCCACTTCTTCTACACGATGAGGGGGAACGGTCCCCATCACACCAGAGCCAGTCGCAGAAGTCTCACCCTCGCTCCCGCTTCGAAGCGAGGACTTCCTGCATCTGAGGCCTCGCTGTCATGAACAGCGACGAATTCCTCTACGCCCGGGACGCGGACCCTTTTGCCTTCCTTCTTCTCAGAAGCCTTCCGTTTCAACCGCTGAGAAATTAACTTCACACCAGAGCTGTTGGCCTTGAAATCGAGGGGTGTGGAGTTGGAAGTTGTGTACCACTGGCAGAAGCACAGGGTTATTTGAAGATTGGGACTCTTCAACGGCGTACGCATCCGCGCCCAGTACCGCCTACAGTAAAGAATCGCCAGGCGCGGGCCCCGTCAATAAGACTCCCCATGAAGGCCAAATCAGGATTGGGGTTGCCCACATATAGCTGGTCGTACCCAAACTGCCGAGCAAACCGGCTGGGGACATAAGGTTCCAAATAGCAGGTATCCCCGCTTCTGTACAATAAGTGTGAGGGCCGGATGCTGACCAGAAACTCAAAAACTCCCCGGCTCAGGGAAGATCGCCCTTCCCCCGCATCTCAGAACTCCTCGTCATATCCTGCACCCCGAATACGGGGAAAACAGCGGAAGAGACCGTAAACGTCATATCGACGCACCAATTTACGGGCCTCAGCCACGTATTTCTTCAGCCACGAACGCCCTTCGAATCGGCGGAGGGTGCCATTCGAACACCTTGCGGAGGGTCTTCTCTAGCTCCAATCAGCGAAGGACAATGTAAGGCGAACCACGCCATCAGATAGGTGTAGGGCAGACCTATCCTAGGATTGGGTCCGTCATAAGGCAAAATGGCTCCCTTTCCACGCTTCGTCATCGGCGGCCTGCAAAAAGCCTCCGTTAATGCACGGAGGCCTCTTTAAATGCAACATACCATGGCCGGGAGAAGACCCAGACGGCGACCATGGACCAAACGAACGACGGGCAGCAAAATATTCGGATGAACGATGTCACTCGAAGAAGATGGCACTATGCATTTCTTCAGCCAGACGGTTAAGAAACCGGCCATCAGTGCCTCCCGAGACATAGGCTGACGAGCCTGATGATGGAAGCTCCGAAGGACATCACCCTTCTCATAGGGACCATCGTCTTCAGTTATGACAAGATCCCTTTGAAGGTGCATCTGCATCCGTTCAAAGATATCCCCATCAGCAACTCCGCAATGTGCTGCTTCAGGAGCATTCCTCATATCCGGGAACAAGTAATTCCCCTAGCTCTTCAAGCTACAGGAAGTGCCCTTGCTGCCACCATGGATGCCGGAACAAATGTGCAAGTGGCACATTAACTCCCGATAGGTCTCGAATAAGGCAGGCTCCTGCTTCTCCAGAAGAGCCAGCTCCGCCTCGGACAGAAAGTATTCTTCATAAGGGAGAGACCCGAAAGGCAAAGCAGAGATTTCCCACATCTCATGCAAGGCATGCCCAACTCGCTGACAGGGGTAAAGAAAGTCCCTAAAGCTGGACAATATAATTCAAAGATGGCGTAAAAGCACGCCACATTCATCTCAATACCGTGGCGGTCGCCCCTGACGGCCTCATAGAGGTTCAGCCTCTCCAAATCCTCCTCGAAATGAGCAAGGATGTAGGTAGTCAAATCCACCCACCACGTCTTCGGAGGGTGAATCCAGCCTGGAGTCCTGAAGTCAGTGGCTGGATAGTTCCCATTGACCTTGCAGAATTGGTTGCCAAAGGTCAGCGCCATTGCAGGATTTTCTCCTACTGGGATCTCTCGCGACACATTCCCAGGGTGTAGACCCATTATGCTATGAGGAGGCCCCACTCTTGCATAACCAGGAGATTGAAGCATCAATTTCCCTATGTGGACGGAGTCGGTATTCCAGCTCACTTCCCACGACATCTTCCGAGCCTGCGTCACACACTGGAAGGAAGACAAAGAAAAATGTCGTTTGTTGGACGGAAGGTAAAACTTCTCATCACCCAACTGGAAGATCCATTGCCCTTCTCCGGCCTGTAGTTGGTGATCAGGATCCGGCGCGGCATCCCCAAACATGAAGTCAGGCTTCCTATAAGTCCGACGGTCAACATCTTCAAGAGAAGCCATAGTCAGAATACTCCTCGTGGTGTGCTGGTCACCACCGTGAATAAGCGTGTCTCGAACGACAGAACTCTGCTCACTAAATAGAGAAGCTTGCCCTTGAAATTGCAAGCTGATATTGCCATCAACTCCCCTGGTCATCCCGAATAGGCTGTTTGAAGGACCAGGAGTATAGTGCACTGCAAGAACAAAACGAACTTTGATTAGTTCACCAACCAAGCGAACATGAAGACATAAATTTCACCAAGGCATAGTCTCGCCCAGTGAGCAAAGCCAGCAAGGCGATAGCTTCAACAAAGCTTAATCTCGCGGATAAGTCTGCATCTTATAGAAAATGCCCAAGTATTAACTTCGCTTAAGCAGAAAGTGGTATAGCCCTAAGGGCTGACGTCACCAAAAGGGCATTATGGTCAAAAACCATTCTTGACGGCCATGATCGAAGGGACAGACCCGTATCCTGTTCCTCAACAGGACCAAGATAGCCCAAGCAATAGCTTCGTACAGAAGCTTAGACAAGAACTGTTCAGTTCTTAGTTCCCCGTCCAAGAGAATAAGGAAAATTCAGGGAAACAGATTCCCTAATAAAAACAGGTCATGTTCGATCGTTCTGATAGCCAAGTATCGGCTTTAAAAGAGAGACCGCAGTCTCTGATCAGAAGGGAAAGTCCCTTACCGGCGACTGGTCGCTCGATGACCGGAGGAGGAGAAGGACCCTCCGCTGCAGAAGTTGCTACTTCTTTCCCCGCTCGTCTCTTGGGTGCCATTGAAGAACTACGGAAGTTCTTGAACTCTTGAATAAAGAGGAAAGGAAAGAGGAAGAAGAAGAATCAAAAGTTCTCTGGGAAAAAGATCTGTTCTTTCTCAGCCCAATCGGGCTTTTATAGGCCAATCAGCGCCTGAAACGATGCCTCGAAAAGGGCACGGACCGCCGTTTCAATTTGAAACGTTGCCTAAAGCGCCTTCCCGAGAAGCGCTGCTTCAGCCACTAAGGGCTAACTTCTCCACAAGTCAAAGTGTGGACTTCGCACAAGTTCATCAAGAACTTCGCTAAAAAGATTGCCTTAGCCCACTAAAGGCACAGTTCGCCTATATGCCAGCATCGTGCGAAGCTCATTCAAAAAGGACCCTGTCCTTAACTCTGCACAAAGTTTAGCCCCGCTATGGCCAAATTCTCAATGAAGGCAGGCAAAAATCAGATGAGCAGAAAATGCACTTTCATTGATTTAAGAGGAAAGATACATTGATACTACATCAAAGTTGTATTTTATACAACAGATTCAGTTACTCAGCAAGATCATTTGCGCAAAAGGCATACAAGTGGTTTTATCTGCTTTCAAGCCAGACCAACTGGACACGAAAGGCCTTCCTCCTGCACAAGGCCGTAACCATTTGTGCCACGAGGACAGGGCCATAATTTTCCGCATAATGGCAGATTTTGCCACCAGGAAGCTGGATCACCTTTGATGAAAATTGGCAATGAACTTATCGCCGCCAACACGATAGATCACCTATAATGGGAATTGGCAGTGATGTCAGTGATCTCACATGTGTGACGTCTGCTTTCCCGAAGTGGATCATCTCAGATAAACGGCCACCAGCCTCACCTCAGAACGAATCATCTCGGATAAAAGGCTGCCAACAGCGTCTGGGACACACATCAGCTGCCCCAAGTTGTTCCTCCTGCTTAAAAGTAAAGCTTCAACTGGGGAAGCATAAGGCAACTTTTTGGTTTCTTTCATCAAGACACAAGATCGACGAACATAGCTCACTGCAATGCAAAATTGGAGCAAGTAAGCAGTTAAACACAGAAGACACTGTAAAAGCGCTAAAGCCGAATTCTTGGGGCAAAGCAATCCGATTTCAGTTAAAACAGAAGATAAGCCTCGTTCGCACAGCAGTGATGGGCTAGCTCAGCAAACGCCAAGTCCTAGCCTCGCCTATATGGCTAAGCCAGACTGATCCTATGGGACACAGTCTTAGCCTCACCTATATGGCAAGACTGGCTCAACCTTGAAGATACTAGGTCCCAAGTTCTACCTATGTAGCGGACTTAACATACAATGATCTTTCTGTGATCAAGTCAGAATGATAGCTTCGTTGGGGAAGCTATGTCAAAATCCTTCTCTGCAGACCAGTCAATTGCAAGATGAAGAGTAAGGGAAACTAATCCCTGAAGCAGCTGTTAAAGCTGAATTAAGGGAGATGAATTCCCTAAAATCGGTGAAGTCGTTGAATGATCAAGACTTACCGGTCCTTGGTCGGATAATGACCAGAGTGGGCATTCCCACTAGTTCAGAGATTTGAGTATCTCTCTCAACCAAGAGAAGAGAAGAAGAGCAGATTACTTCTCTTCAGAGGACCTCAAGTGTCCCATTTATAGGCCCCATGGCCTGAGCGCTGCCGCCTCAAGCGTGGAAGCACGAGCGCATTCAAGGCATTTACTTCGCCTTGAGAAAAGGGACGGTTTCCCTCGGAACCGTGCAAAGGAAGAAAAGTCTCCCTCATAAAGGCACTCATGGCGCCTTGAAGAAAGGGAATATCCTCCCTTGGAAACGCGCAAGGGGAGAATATCTCCCTCGATCAGTGCGAGAGAAGAAGTAATCCTTCTCGTAACCGGCCACGACAGTTGGCCTCGGGAAAGGAACAGATGTTACAGAGCGAACCTACCTAGCCCCGAAGCTACCCAGACGCGAGTCTACATGATTCCTCGGCGAATCTACATCCCAAAGCAGGATTCAAAGCGAAGTTGAACTCGACCATCATGGCGAAGTTCATACTCCACACTCCACCGATCAAAGCAGTTCAAAGTACTTCGAAGTCTGAGCTATTGTAGACTTTCGAAAACTTTGAAGGGGGTCTTGTTGACACTTAAAAAAGACAAGATTCTTATTGGTCCGAACAATGCCTAAACTTGTTGACATTTACAAAAGACAAGTGACAGACGAGCTGAAGACCAGTTTTCACCCATCTCCGAGGGACAAGGAAGCAACTTGGACTCCACTGATCCAGCAAGCAGACAGTGAACCCGGATTGTTTCTAAACAGACCTCAGCAGGTCTAAGGTACTAGCACTTAGCATCGCATGAGCCCAAAAGGATAGCCTCGCTTGAGAGGCTAATATCACTCGACTTCGCCTCGAAGCCATTTGAAGCCTCACCAGGAAGCTAACTCGCAACTTCGCCACAGAGGACTTCCAGCTCCGCCAAAGGATTTCTTTCGAACTTCGCCAGAAGTTGCCTCTAGCTCCGCTACGAGCTCAATGCGGGCAGCTCCACCATTGGTCTGCTATGGTCAACCTTTGACCAATTAAATCTCCGGATAAGATCGGATCCAATCAGATCAAATCCAATTAAGATCAAATCAAAGATCAAATTTGGCAGTTGATTGCCACAATCTCTTGACTCTCCTAAAATGAGTAAGAAGATCAGGGGAAATCCTCCAACAATATGGAAAGGATCAAGAAGATCAACCGACCTGCCAATTCTAGCTTCGCAGAAGTTGATCTTAGTCTCGCAGCAAGGCTACTTTCCGGATTCAAACAGATTCGATTCAATCTGTTTCTATATTTTCAAGGGACGATTATACCCTGCTCTCCCTATAAATAGCCCATCAGGGGTATAAGGGAGAGGGCGAATTTTCTGAGAAGACTCCACAATTAGAGACTTCTTCAAAAAGCACCGTGTGTTCTCGAATTCAGAGATCTTTTAGAGAATTGCTTTCTCCATCCAGGGTGTTAATACCCTAACGTCGTCCTTCCTCTCAAGGAATCTCCGGAACCAGGTGAGAAGGAATTCCTAATTGAAGGCGATTTTGAGAAGCAGTAAGAGGGTTCTACCAACCTTCTATTCTCTGATTCCCGGAACCAGGCGAGAAGGGAATCTCATCGCTCGCATCGTCAAAGGGACAAAGTGGTCGCGCGCTGACCAGACTCCTATCAGCACACTTCTCCAGAATCTCTGAGGAGATCTACTTGTAATTTTTAAGAATACTTGTAATTTAGCTCCTCAACCCCTTTTATTGTAAGTTTTCCCCTTTGCAAAAATACAATGGAAAACAGGGATTAAAGGGTAAACTAATACACTAGGTAATTAGGAAGTATTTGACCTAAAAACCAGCCCCTAACCACGTTTAGAGACAAAAAAAGTTGTTAAAAACGTGTATTTAAAAGTAGCCGTTAAGGCAGAAACACAGCCTCGGTCGACCAGCCGGTCGACCAGGTTTCAAAAAATAGATCCGTTGCAGGCACACGGTCGACCGCAACAAACAGAGAGTTGCTGGCTTTCAGTCGGCCGAAGGTCGGTCGACCGAACAGGGGTCCGGTCGACCGCCCGGTCGACCGGGAAACGTGCACACATGCACGCACCCAACGGTCAGAAGTCCAGTCGACGGGTCGGTCAACCGATCTGACCTGAAACAGAGTCGGTCGACCGGCCGGTCGACCGCCTCAGGTCAAAAATTGAGTTTTGAAAAGGATTTTCAAAGGGATTTTGATAGTTTTCAAAATAGTGTTTATCATAACTAGGTATAATATACAAAATGGAGTTTGTAAGTAATAAACTATATTTAAAAATATTTTGTATATATATATATATATAGGAGAGATTTTTAGAAAAGACATGTGCGCAAAAACTTGTGTGTAGGAATTTTGAGCTTCAATCCTATTCACTATTCTTTAACAAACTATAAAACTAAAAACAAATCTAATGAAGTCTTGAGCCATGCAATGCCATGCTAGAGCCTTCTCTTCTATGGACATTTCCTCTTGTGCCATTTGCCTTATTAGCTCCATAAATCTTGAAAATCTTGCAATAGCTAAGAAATGGCCATCATGATTTGTACTAACCTGAAACTCATTTTAAACATCTTATTAGTACCATATAGCTCCTAAGTGTTTTGTTATCATCAAAACTCTAAACAAATGGAGAGTGTAACCTTTTGGGCCAACAATCTCCCCCTTTTTGATGATGACAAAACAAATAGGCTATATCAACAAGATATAAAAGAGAGGTGAAAACTCCCCTTCAAAATGTGCTATATTAAACAAGAATAAAAACAATATGAATTTTGAAATTGCAAAACCATGAGATGAATTTTGAAATTGCAAAACCATGAGATAGAGAGGTAAAAACTCCCCCTCAAATTATGCTATATTAAATAAGTAAAAGCAATTTGCAAAAACCATCAAAGCAAGCAAAAACCATGAAACATAAAACACTTGCAAAACCATAAACAAGAACCTCATAATCAAGACTTTATCATACCCATATTTCTTCCCCTTTTTGTCATACATCAAAAAGGGATAAAGAGACAAGAAAAACATTTTTATTCAATAACACAAACATTAAGTTCACCACATATAAAGGAAAATCTATTAAAATCAAGTGGTTTAGTGAAAATATCGACAAGTTGCAAATCCGAAGAAACATAATCAATCTCTATATCACCTTTCTCAAAATGATCTCTAAGAAAGTGATATCTAATCTCAATGTGCTTGGTCTTACTATGTTGATTTGCATTCTTAGTCATATGAATAGTACTAGTATTATCACAAAATATTTTTATATGGTCATAATACAAATCATAATCAAGGAGAGTATGTTTCATCCAAAGGACTTATGCACAACAAGCCCCCGCCGTAACATACTCCACCTCGGCGGTTGAGAGGGCTACCGAATTTTGTTTCTTAGAGGACTATGAAACAAGACAATTACCAAGAAATTGACATGTCCCACTAGTACTCTTTCTATCCACTCTACAACCCGCATAGTCGGCATCTGAAAAACTCGTCATTGAAAATCTCCGATTTTCGGATACCAAAGACCCATTCCAATAGTGCCCTTAATATAACGAATGATGCGTTTTACCGCAATAAGATGAGACTATTTAGGACACGATTGGAATCTAGCACAAAGACACACACTAAACAGGATATCCGGCCTACTAGCCGTTAAATACAACAAACTACCAATCACTCTTCTATATAACTTAATATCAACACATTTACCTTGGTCATCCTTATCAAGCTTGGTTGTAGTTGCCATGGGAGTGTTGCAAACTTTCGAACCTTCAAGTCCAAATTTCTTTATGAGTTCCTTTCCGTACTTGGCTTGACATATGAATATCCCATCTTGCGTTTGCTTGATTTGGAGTCCAAGAAAGAAATTTAATTCACCCATTAAAGACATCTCAAATTCACGTTGCATACACTTTTCAAACTCCTTGCAAAGAAACTCATTAGTAGAACCAAAAATTATATCATCAACATAAATTTGCACTATAAGAATGTCACTATCAACATGCTTAGTAAATAATATTGTGTCTACTTTACCTTTAGTAAAATCGTTTGAAATAAGAAAACTAGAAAGCCTTTCATACCAAGCTCTTGGAGCTTTCTTCAATCCATACAAAGCTTTATCAAGTTTAAAAACAAAATTAGGATGAACATGATTAACAAAATCGGGAGGTTGTTCAACATAAACTTTTTCATTTATAAAACCATTTAAAAATACACTTTTTATATCCATTTGAAAAAGTTTAAAATTTTTAAAGATGCAAAAGCTAGTGTCATCCGTATGGCTTCAAGCCATGCTACGGGTGCAAAGGTTTCCTCAAAGTCAATTTCTTCAACTTGAGTGTAACCTTGGGCCACTAACCTAGCCTTATTCCTAATAACATTTCCTGACTCATCCATCTTATTCCTAAAATTCACTTAGTACCAATTATTGGTCTATCGTGGGGCTAAGAACAAGGTGCCGAACTTAGTTGCGCTCAAATTGATTGAGCTCTTCTTGCATAGCTAGCAACCAATATGAGTCACCCTTGGCTTCGAGGATATTTTTGGGTTCAAAATGAGAAATGAATGCAAAATTATCACACAAGTCATGGAGTTTGGAGCGAGTTGTTACCCTTTTAAATACATCACCTATGATGAGATCCTTGGGATGATTTGTAGCGTATCTCCAATCTTTAGGAAGCGGTTGAGAGCTTTCCACTTCATCCTTTTGAACATCACCAATGGATTCTTGCTTTTCTTCTTGAATGGGTGAGTCCTTCAAGGATAGTTTCTCCATGTCCTCACCTAATGAGTCAAACTCTGCAACATTCTCAACAACAACATTAGATTCTTCAAATTTAACATGCATGGATTCTTCAATAGTAAGAGAAGATTTATTGAATACTCTACAAGCTTTGATAGTAGTAGAATATCCAACAAATATTGCTTCATAAGCCTTGGCATCAAATTTACCCAAGTTATCTTTAGTATTCAAAACAAAACACTTGCATCCAAAAACTTTGAAATATGAAACATTTGGTTTTCTTGAATGATAAATTTCAAAAGAGGTTTTGAAAGAATTTTTACACAAATAAATGCGGTTTGATATATAGCATGCGGTGTTTACGGCCTCGACCCATACATATTGAGGGAGGTCATATTCACGTATCATAGTCCTACCCATCTCTTGAAGGGTTCTATTCTTTCTTTCTACAACTTCATTTTGTTGTGGAGTTCTAGGACATGACATTTCATGCTTGATTCCCTTTTCATCACAATAAGTCATGAAGAGTTGGTTAACAAACTCACCACCTCTATCACTTCTTATTTTCAAAATCGAAAAACCCTTTTCTTTTTCAACCCTTTTTCAAAAAATCTTAAAATGCGAAAACATTTGATCTTTGTGTTCCAAAAAGAAAACCCAAGTGAACCGGAAAAAATCATCAACTAAAACAAAAGCATATCTATTATCATTTAAGCTTTTATTTTTAGTTGGTCCAAAAAGATCCATATGAATTAATTCTAATGGCCTAGTTGACATGATATCCTTGATTGGTTTGAAAGAAGACTAGGTTTGTTTCCCAAGTTGGCACGCACCACAAATGCGGTCTTTTTCAAACTTCAAATAAGGAATACCCTTCACCAATTTCTTAGAATTAATCCTAGCAAGATGATCAAAAGATGCATGTCCTAATCTTCTATGCCAAAGCCAAGAAGTCTCATCAAAGCATTCAAGCATTTAGTAGAACAATCCAAATTAAGCATATCAATGATATAGAGATTATTATCACGAAATCCGGTGAGAATACAATCATTGGTTTTACAATCAAAAATTTTGCAAGAAGAATCATCAAACACAACTTTAAGACCACGATCACAAAGTTGACTTATACTAAGCAAGTTATGTTTAAGTCCATCAACAAGAACAACATTTTCTATAATAGGAGATGCACCAATTTGAATGTTACCTATACCGATGATGGTGCCCTTTGAGTCATCTCCGAAGGTGACGGTGCCACCTTCAACGTACCTTGATAGGGTTGTGAAGTTGTTGATATCCCATGTCATATGTCTTGAACAACCACTATCAAGGTACCACCGCTCCTTACGTCTTGGAGCCTTGGTGTGTACCTACATCAAATAATTTAGGACTTGATTTTGGTACCCACATTTTCTTGGGTCCTAAAGAGTTAGTGTCACGAACCCACACAAGATTATTTGTCCTATTAATTTGATCATAGCAAAATTTAGCTAAATGGCCATTCCGACCATAAAAAGTACATCTATAAACTCTACCATATTTAAATGCATAATGAATGTGTGACTTGCGAACATGTGAATTTTGAGCATGAGTAGTTTTAACCGAGTGTTATGTGAAGTGTTGACATGATGAGCATGAGAATTTTTAGCATGGGTTGTTTTATCATTTTTAGCATGTGAAGTGTGCTTCTTTGAAAACATCTCCTCTAATTTATTAGTATTAAAAGTACAATCTTTTAAAACATTTCGAAAATCAATGATTTTAGTTTTTAACAAAGATAATTCATTTTCATCAATTTTTAAAAATTTTGCTTTACAAGCAACTTTATAAGCATCAAATTCTCTTTTAGTTGAAATAAGGTTAGAAGAAATTTCTTCCTTTTCTTTTAAAACAATTGCTAGTTAATTTTTAAGCAATTCAATTTCCTTTTCCAATTTTGAACATTTTACCTTTTTATCATCAAAACTTTCAGAAAGTTCAACAAAAGCATGTACTAACATTTCTCTACTTATTTCATTATCTTCATCAAGAGGTTGAGAGGTTACCTTGGGTGTGTTTGCCATGAAACACATGTTTGCCGTGTCGACCTCATCTTCGATTTACTTTCCGAATCCCAAGTGGCTTTGTATGCTTTCTTTTCAACCGGCCTCTTTTGCTTCAAGGAGGAAGTCACCTTTTTCTTGAAATCGGGACAATCGGCCATGATGTGTCTGGGTTTCCGGCAATTGTAGCATATGATTCTTCTTTCCTCCTTCCCTTCCAATTTCCTTTATAGTTGAGTTTATTTTTGTGGTACATCCTCTTCACACTTCTTACAAGGAGAGATAGCTCCTCATCATCTTCTTCATCTTCTTCATCGTCGTCGATAGTAGAGGAGACTTGAAGGCTATGGACTTCTTCTTTTGAGGTACCGCTTCTTCTCTTGCCTTCTTCTCCATCTCATGAGTCTTAAGGTTTCTAATAAGACTTATGAGATCCATCTCATCTTTATCAATCAACTCCTTTAAGGTGGTAACCTTGATCTCCCATGATGACGGAAGAGCTCGAATTACTTTGCGCACCTTTTGGTCGTTGCTTATATCATCACCTAGAGAAGAAAGAGCATTGGTAATCTTAGTAAACTTGGTAATCATAGAATCAATAGACTCATATTCAAGCATTTTAACTTTCATATTGGGACCTCAAGAGATCTATTTTAGCTCTCTTGACTTGTAATGTCCCTTCGTGAGTGACCAACAAATGTTGCCAAATCTCATAGGTGGATTGGCAATGTATAACCCGTGTAAGATCATCCTCATTCAAGGTGGTGAGAAGGGAATTTTGAGCCTTAGAATTAGCCTCGTATTCTTTGTAGGTAAAGTCGGACCAAGCGCTCTCCTCACTATCGGGTCTACTATAAGGTTTGGTCAAGAATTTAGCAACTAAACTACCTAGGGATTGTAGAAAGATAGTCATCCTAACCTTCCAAATAGGGAAATTGAGTCCATCAAATTTAGGAGGGGTCTTAATGTTGTTGGCCATTTTTACTAGTGTATGAATGAAAGAATGCAAATAGTGATTAGCAAATTTTAGGATCTCTCTAAGGATGTGAAGCCAAAAACTAGAGTCCTAACTCTGATACAAATTGAAATCACCTAGAGGGGGGGTGAATAGGTGATAATGCTAATCAATGCACAATTAAAAATATGGTTGATGTAATGATCACCCAAAATAAAACTAGAAGCCGAATACCCCGTGAAGGGCTCTGAACTCCTTCCTCGTGATTCCTCTAGATAAGAGTTTGAGGTGCGTATTGCAATCTTGTTGTATGAGTATTTGATTGACAATATAAATCTGAAACAAGTGAATATTGCAATGAATATATAGAGCAAGTAAATGAAGCAATGAATATAAAGTAAGGAATAAAAGCAAGTAAACCAAACGCAAACACCGAGAATTTTCCGAGGTTCGAGCACCCAGCTCTACGTCCCCGCCTTCACCCAGAAGGATTTCCAACTACTATAACTTCACAAAGAGTTACAATCACACCGGAGTACCCAACTCCTCAATCACGAATACAAGTATCTCTTGGTGATCAAAAGACCACAAACTCTCTTTTGAAAAATCCTTTTCCCTTACAAAAATCCTATAGAACAATGAGTAGGATTGAAGCTCAAGTATTGTAAGTGGAAAAGAAAATGAAATTTGAGAGAGATTTGAATCAAAAACTTCAGAAATGAGAGAGATTTTTCAGCACAAAAACAGAGAACAAAACTCTTTTGAAAGCCTTTAAACTTTGAGTATTTTTTGCAAATGATTGTTGTAAATCCCACAACCCTAATCACCCCTATATATAGGATAGAGTTAGGGATTAAAGGGTAAACTAATAAACTAGGTAATTAGGAAGTATTTGACCCAAAAACCAGCCCCTAACCACGTTTGAGACAAAAAAGTCATTTAAAAGCATGTATTAAAAAGTAGCCGTTATGGCAGAAACACAGCCTCGGTCGACCGGCCGGTCGACCGGGTTTCAAAAAATAGATCCGTTGCAGGCACACGGTCGATGCCTGGTCGACCGCAACAAATAGAGAGTTGCTGGCTTTCAGTCGGCCGAACGTCGGTCGACCGAACAGGGGTCTGGTCGACCCCCCGTCGACCGGGAAATGTGCACACATGCACGCACCCAATGGTCAGAAATCCGGTCGACCGGTCGGTCGACCCATCTGACCTGAAACAGAGTCGGTCGACCGGCCGGTCGACCGCCTCAGGTCAAAATTTGAATTTTGAAAAGGATTTTCAAAGGAATTTTGATAGTTTTCAAAATAGTATTTATCATAACTAGGTATAATATACAAAATGGAGTTTGTAAGTAATAAACTATATTTAAAAATATTTTGTATATATATAGGAGAGATTTTTAGAAAAGACATGTGCGCAAAAACTTATGTGTAAGAATTTTGAGCTTCAAACCTATTCACTATTCTTTAACAAACTATGAAACTAAAAACAAATCTAATGAAGTCTTGAGCCATGCAATGCCATGCTAGAGCCTTCTCTTCTATGGACATTTCCCCTTGTGCCATTTGCCTTATTAGCTCCATAAATCTTGAAAATCTTGCAATAGCTAAGAAATGGCCATCATGATTTGTACTAATCTAAAACTCATTCTAAACATCTTATTAGTACCATATAGCTCCTAAGTGTTTTGTTATCATCAAAGCTCTAAACAAATGGAGAGTGTAACCTTTTGGGCCAACAAATACGAAGTTGAAGAACTACCCGATATAAGACAATATGGTGTACTAGAATCGAAGAATACCAGAATAAGGTGAGAGTAAACCAGATCTGTCCTGCCGCTGCCTCACTAGTCTACCCATACCTTAAGTTGATATAAAGGCTACGAAAATTGAAATATTGAAAAATGAAAGAGATTCAAGAATCAAAAGAAAAATGAACAAGAAAAATAAATAACTCTACACTTGTAGTTGGATTGTATAACTAGGACTCATGCATTTCAGTTGCAAATTTCATTACTATTAATATGCCGACTATTTGTACAGTAGATGTGAGAGCGTAGGCTCTTATACCATCTTGTAACGTCCCGATTCCGCGTGTACGGAGATGTTACAGTGACATATATATGCAGGTCAAAAATACCCTCATATATATATGCTAAGCATCAGTACAAGAAAGAATCAGAGTATGAAAGTACGTGGTGCATTATACATTCTAACATATGAATACAGTTACAAAGTTATCACAAGATGTGATACAATATTATAAGAATATTACGTCACCGATGGTGCAAGTACGAGAATATAAAAGATATACAAGTAGGAAAGTACAAAAGGCGCTCAATAGTCACGAAAGGAAAACTCGAGGGTCCAGCAGGGGGCCTGGAAAGATAGGGTTTTAGACGGTCCACCATTACGCAACTCGGATCACCAGGAAGTCCATTGCAGTCCAAGCTCAATGATCTGAACATGAAGGTCAAGAAAAGTCAGAACTCCTAAACGAGTGGCAAGATGAGTGCCCAGTGGCGTGCATAAATATGCACATGTGTATCAGAAATAAGCACACGTGTATTGATAAATTTGAGTCAAATAATATGTATTGAAAATCGTGTCGTGAGCATAGGTATATAGGAACATGCAATGAGATAGTAAATAAAGTAAATATGGCAAACCAATTATATAAGTCCAATTTACCTACGTATGAGATTAGTACATTAAAGGAATAATTCAAACAAGGAAACCCTCATGTATATACTTTATATCTCACATCACAGTATCCTAGTTTCATATAACACCGAATTGTCTCCTAAACAAAGAAAACATCATAAAACCAATAAAATAAATGAAAACAAATAAAACTGAATATAAGCAAATCTAATTGTACAAGCTCATTGTATGGCTTCATGAGACAAGTAGGTCGAAGGAATAATCCAAAGAAGAAAACCCTCATCTATATATCTTATGCCCCATGTTACCGTAGGCCGAGTGTATACGACCCGAATTGTAAAACAACATAATGAATTATTGATTAGCATCTTATTATTATTAGTCAGCGAACCCATATATTTAGGTATGTGCCTAGCGTCCCAACACAAATACATCAATATATGAGTAAACTGATATTGTTATTAGAAATTGATGATGAAACTAACGGGTTATGTTTACAATGGGTCCTGTGCATACCCTGGATCACGGCCCAGGATGTTCCGTTACTGATACGAAACCTACGCGAGGCGATTCAGAGGCAAAGGGTCTTATTTATATGCGCTGCAAGAAGTTAGTAATCGGAGTGACAAGACACCCATGGAACACCTAAAAGCTTACATGTAGAACTAAAGTTTGAGTTGCACAACATACCTAATACCGCGGTAAACATATTCATCATTTGAAGTCCATTAGTTTTCCTTACTCAATGTAGGTTGTCCTTTTTATAGTTTATTATGTAATAATCAATTTACGGGAATAGTAAAAACATGACAAGTTCAAGAAGTCAGGAGTACAAGAGTATGTTGGCCCAAAGGCCATTAGTCAAACATATGTAGTTATGTTTTTAACAATTTTGTTTAGCAAAGTTTCAAGTTAACGTTTTGTTTCTTTTCGGCTCCATCACAAGACTCACACGTTTGGAAGCCAAGAAGATGTAGATTCCAGAGCCTAAGAATATAAAAGAGCTCGAGGACCAAGTTTGCAAAAGAAGACAATATCAAGATTTGTATTTTTTTTCTTTTTGAATTTTATATAGGATTTATAGTCATTTGTTAAAATCAAGATGTATATGTTGATAGCTCTTTTGGGATTGACACACACACATCTTTCACATTTCTAAAGTATTTTAAAAAGAGTTCATAATATTTCTCTTTTCTATTTTCAAGATCAACTTTCAGAAAAACATGTTTCAGAAAAATCGGTTTTCGATTTAGAAAAGTGTTTTAACAAAATATAGTTCTAACTTTATTTTGTATTGATCCATGATCACACACTGATTCTATCAAGTCCCTAGAATTCTATTTTGTGTTTAAAGATCAAAGTTTATTTTGTCAGAAAAATATTGGATTCAAAAAGATTTTCATAACAAGCCTTTGGCCCTAATTCGGTCGACCGTAGGCAGAGCAGTTTGCCCTGTTGGTCGACCGATCGGTCAACCGACATGCACCAAAGTGCATTTTGTGCACTTCGGTCGACCAGGCGGTCGACCGACTGCAAGAGCTTTGCTTTCGTTGGGTCAGGTCGACCGCCCTAGTCGACCGCCAGAGAGCTTTGTGTTGGCCCAAGAGGTTACACTCTCAAATTATTTTGTGTTTTGATGATGACAAACCAAATTAGAGCTATTTGGTACTAATAAGTTTGTTAAGATAAGTTTCAGGTTTGTACCATGTTTAGAGACCATTCGCTTAGCTATTGCAAGAACTTCTAAGTTCCACAAAGCAAGGAAGGCAAATTGCACATCAAGGAAGGATCATAGAAGAGAAGGCACTAGCAAGGCATTGGATGGCTCAAAGACTTGAAGATAGCTAAAGAAGTCTTCATGTAATTTGTTTTTCAGTTTATAGTATGTTAAAGAATAGTGGATAGGTTTGAAGCTCTATCACACACGTTTTTGCGCACATGCTCATTCCAAAATAATTTCTTATAAATTATATAAAAATATTTTGCATACAAGTTTTTGCCTACAAATACATCTTTATGTTTAATTCTATTCCCTGTTCAAAAGTATTTTTGTTAAAATCAAAATCCTCTTTATTTTCTTTTCCAAAAATGATTTTTGACCTGATCCGGTCGACCGGGACAGTCGACCGAGTCTGTGTCAGTCTGGTCCGGTCGACCGGACCAGTCGACCGCAGTTCTGGCAGAGGCACGTATCAGTGTGCATGTCTGCCAGTCGACCGGGGCGGTCGACCGAGATATTGTTTTTGCTCACAGGTTTTCTCAGTCGACCGGGTCGGTCGACCGCTGGCCTATAACGGTCAAATTTTTGATCTACCGGTCGACCGGCCCAGTCGACCGATGTGTCCGTTGAACAGTAACGGGCAGATTTTAAGTGAGCTGTTTATTTTTGTCGTTTGTGTTTAAAAATTCGTTTAAGGATATATTTTGATCTAATTACCTCCTAAACATCAGTAATTATGTTTATCCCTAAACCCTAGCCCTCTCCTATAAATAAGGGTGTTTGGGAAGAGATTTGTTAACAACAATTTTTGCTAGAAAATTCAAAAGTTTAAGGCTTTCAAAAGAGACTTGTTTCTTGGTTTTTGTGCTGAATTTCTCACTGATTTTCTGAAGGGTTTTCAAATACTCTCTGATTAATTTTCTTTCTTCACTTACAACAAGAGCTTCATTCCTACTCAATATTCTCTAAGGACCTTTGTAAGGGAAGAGATATTTGAAAGAGAGAGTTTGTGGTCTTTTGACTACCAAGGAAATTACTTGTTCTTGAGATTGTAGGAGTTGGGTACTCCATTGTATTTGAGATCTTTGTGATAGTGAAAGTGGTCGGAATCCTTCTGGGGAAGGCGGGGAGTAGAGCTGGGTGCTCGAACCTCGATAACATATCCTTGTGTTTGCGATTGATTTACATTCTTGCAATTCTTACTCTACTTTGCTTGCACTTATTACTTGCTCATCATATTCATTGTCATACTTACTTGCTTGCATTCATCTTGTGATTCTTGATTGTAATTGTTGTAGCTTTAAATTTTATTTGCCCTTTGATTAGCATTGTCACCTATTCACCCCCCCTCTAGGTGACTTTTCAATTGGTATCAGAGCTTGGACTCTAGGTTTGGCTTAACATCCATAGAGAGATCCTTAAAACTTGCTAATCAACATTTTCATTTCATTCATTCATCACTAGTAAACATGGCCGACAACATTAAATCTCCACCTAAATTTGATGGCCTAAATTTCCCAATTTGGAAGGTTAGGATGACTATATTTTTGCAATCTTTGGGTAGCTTAGTAGCCAAGTCCTTGACCAAACCCTATGAAGCACCGATGGTGATGAGAGCACTTGGACCGACCTTGACTTTAAATTATATGAGGCTAACTCCAAGGCCCAAAACTCCCTATTGACCGCCATGAATGAGGATGACCTTACACGGGTAATTCATTGCCAATCCGCCTATGAGATTTGGCAACACTTATTGGTCACACACGAGGGGACTTCACAAGTCAAGAGAGCTAAGATAGATCTCTTGAGGTCCCAATATGAGTCATTTAAAATGCTTGATGATGAGTCTATTGATAGTATGGCTACAAGGTTTACTAAAATCACTAATGGTCTTTCTTCCTTAGGTGATGACATCTCTAACGATCAAAAGGTGCGGAAAGTAATTCGGGCTCTTCCTTCATCATGGGAGATCAAGGCCACCACCTTGAAGGAGTTGAACGACAAGGACGAGATGGACCTCATTAGTCTCATTGGGAACCTAAAGACCCATGAGATGGAGAAGAAGGCAAGAGAAGAGGCCACTACTTCAAAGAAGAAATCCATACCCTTCAAGACTTCATCCACCAATGATGACGATGAAGATGACGAAGAAGAAGATGAGGAGCTAACTCTACTTGTGCGGAATGTCAAGAGGCTGTACCGAAAGAACAAGTTCAACTTCCGGAGAAAATTCGAAGGCAAAGAGGAGCGGAAGATCATATGCTACAATTGCCGTAAACCCGGACATATCATGGCGGATTGTCCGGAGTTCAAGAAGAAAATGACTTCCTCCTTCAAGCCAAAGAAGCCGGAGGAAAAGAAAGCTTACAAAGCCACGTGGGATTCGGAAAGCGAGTCCGAAGAGGAGGTGGATCAAGCTAATATGTGTTTCATGGCAAACACACCCAAGGTAACCCCTCAATCCCTTGATGATGAAGATGATGATGTAAGTAAGGAAGTTCTAGTGCATGCTTTTGTAGAACTTTCTGAAACTTATGATAACAAGAAACTTGAATGCATAAAATTACAAAAAGAAGTTGCT
Organism: Agave tequilana; assembly: GCA_038442645.1. Classification (NCBI taxonomy): domain Eukaryota; kingdom Viridiplantae; phylum Streptophyta; class Magnoliopsida; order Asparagales; family Asparagaceae; genus Agave; species Agave tequilana. The sequence goes on from JAVJIF010004487.1 coordinate 234,774, forward strand.
TTTCTTAAGAATCAACTTGCCATTGTTTCTAAAGAAAAAGATGATATTTCTTCTAATTTCATTTCCATGCAAAAAGAATTTTGTGCCTACAAGAGTACTTGTAAGGAAAAATCTCCTATTATTGATGAAAAAGAAATTTCTTCTTTTAAATTCAAAATGAATGATTTTGAAAAAGTTTTAAATGATTGTGCTTTCAATACTAAGAAACTTGAGAACATGTTTTCTAAAAAGCACACTTCACATGCTAAAATTTCACAAGATAAAAATTCTCATGCTCATGCTCACAATGCTCATGCTCACAAATCACACACCCATTATGCTTTTAAATATGGTAGAGTATATAGATGCACATATTGTGGTAAAAATGGACATTTAGCTAAGTTTTGCTATGATCAACTAAATAGAACAAATAATCTTGTTTGGGTTCATGACACTAACCCTAGAGGACCCAAGAAAATGTGGGTACTAAAATCAAGTCTTAAATTGTTTGATGTAGGTACACACCAAAGCTCCAAGACGTAGGGAGCGGTGGTACCTTGATAGTGGTTGTTCAAGACACATGACATGGGACATCAACAACTTCACAACCCTATCAAGGTACATGGAAGGTGGCACCGTCACCTTCGGGGATGACTCCAAAGGAACTATCATCGGTATAGGTAACATTCAAATTGGTGCATCTCCTATTATTGAGAATGTTGTTTTAGTTGATGGTTTGAAACATAATTTACTTAGCATTAGCCAACTTTGTGACCGTGGACTTAAAGTTGTTTTTGATGATTCTTCTTGCAAGATTTTTGATGTTAAAACTAATGATTGTATTCTTACCGGTTTTCGTGATAATAATGTTTATATTATTGACATGCTTAATTTAGATTGTTCTACTAAATGCTTGAATGCTTTTGATGAAAATTCTTGGCTTTGGCATAGAAGATTAGGACATGCATCTTTTGACCATATTTCTAGGATTAATTCAAAGGAATTGGTGAAGGGTATACCTTGCTTGAATTTTGAGAAAGACCGCATTTGTGGTGCGTGCCAACTTGGGAAACTAACCAAGTCTTCCTTAAACCAATCAAGGATATCATGTCAACTAGGCCTTTAGAATTAATTCATATGGATCTTTTGGACCAACTAAAACTAAGAGTTTAAATGGAAGTAGATTTGCATTTGTTTTGGTTGATGATTTCTCCCGTTTTACGTGAGTTTCTTTTTACAAATAAAGATCAAACTTTTTCTCATTTTAAATTTTCGAAAAAGAGTTGAAAAAGAAAAGGGTTTTCCGATTTTGAAAATAAGAGTGATAGAGGTGGTGAGTTTGTTAACCAACTCTTCATGACTTATTGTGATAAAAAGAGAATTAAGCATGAAATGTCTTGTCCTAGAACTCCACAACAAAATGGAGTTGTAGAAAGGAAAAATAGAACACTTCAAGAGATGGCTAGGACAATGATAAGTGAATATGACCTCCCTCAATATTTATGGGCCGAGGCCGTAAACACCGCATGCTATATATCGAATCGTATTTATTTATGCAAAAATTCTTCAAAAACTTCTTTTGAAATGTATCATTCTAGAAAACCAAATGTTGCATATTTTAAAGTTTTTGGATGCAAGTGTTTTGTTTTGAATACTAAGGATAATTTGGGTAAATTTGATGCTAAGGCTTATGAGGCTATCTTTGTTGGATATTCCTCTACTAGCAAAGCATATAGAGTTTTCATTAGATCTTCTCAAACCATTGAAGAATCCATGCATGTTAAGTTTGAAGAATCTAATGTGTTTGTTGAGAATGTTGTAGAGTTTGAACCATTAGGTGAAGACATGGAGAGACTATCCTTGAAGGACTCACCCGCTCAAGAAGAAAAGCAAGAATCTATAGGTGAAGTTCAAGAGGATAAGGAGGAAAGCACTCAAACCGCTTCCTAAAGCTTGGAGATACGCTACAAATTATCCTAAGGAGCTCATCTTGGGTGATGCATCTAAAGGAGTCACTACGCGCTCCAAACTCCATGACCTATGTGGTAACTTTGCTTTCATTTCTCATTTTGAACCCAAAGGCATTCTCGAAGCTGAGACGGACCCATATTGGTTGCTTGCCATGCAAGAGGAACTCAATCAATTTGAGCGCAACCAAGTTTGGCATCTTGTTCCTAAGCCCCACGATAGACCAATAATTGGTACTAAGTGGATCTTTAGAAACAAGATGGATGAGTCCGGAAATGTCATTAGGAATAAAGCTAGGTTAGTGGCCCAAGATTACACTCAAGTTGAGGGAATTGACTTTGAGGAGACCTTTGCACCCGTAGCACGGCTTGAAGCCATACGGATGACACTAGCTTTTGCATGTTTTAAAAATTTTAAACTTTTTCAAATGGATGTAAAAAGTGCATTTTTAAATGGTTTTATTAATGAAGAAGTTTATGTTCTCAACCTCCCGGTTTTGTTGATCATGTTCATCCCGATTTTGTTTTTAAACTTGATAAAGCTTTGTATGGATTGAAACAAGCTCCAAGAGCTTGGTATGAAAGGCTTTCTAGTTTTCTCATTTCAAATGATTTTGTTAAAGGCAAAGTAGACACAACTCTTTTTACTAAGCATGTTGATAATGATATTTTAATTGTGCAAATTTATGTTGATGATATAATTTTTGGATCTACTAATGAGCTTTTATGCAAGGATTTTGAGAAAGTCATGCAACTTGAATTTGAAATGTCTTCAATGGGTGAGCTCAATTCTTCCTTGGACTCCAAATCAAGCAATTGAAAGACGGAACCTTCATTAACCAAGACAAGTACGCAAAGGAGCTAGTAAAGAAGTTTGGGCTTGAAAGATCAGAGGCTTGCAACACTCCAATGGCAACTACAACCAAGCTTGATAAGGACGAACAAGGTAAAAATGTTGATATTAAATTATATAGAAGCATGATAGGAAGTCTTTTATATTTGACGGCAAGTAGGCCGGATATCATGTTTAGTGTGTGTCTTTGTGCTAGATTTCAATCGTGTCCTAAAGAGTCTCATCTTATTGCGATAAAACGCATTATTCGTTATATTAAGGGCACTATTGGAATGGGTCTTTGGTATCCGAAAACTAGAGATTTTTCAATGACTAGCTATTCGGATGCCGACTATGCGGGTTGTAGAGTAGATAGAAAGAGTACTAGTGGGACATGTCAATTTCTTGGTAATTGTCTTGTTTCATGGTCCTCTAGGAAACAAAATTCCGTAGCTCTCTCAACCGCCGAGGCGGAGTATGTTGCCGCGGGGGCTTGTTGTGCACAAGTCCTTTGGATGAAACATACTCTCCTTGATTTTGATTTGCACTTTGATCATATAAAAATATTTTGTGATAATACTAGTACTATACACATGACCAAAAATGCAAATCAACATAGTAAGACCAAGCACATTGAGATTAGATATCACTTTCTTAGAGATCATTTTGAGAAAGGTGATATAGATATTGATTATGTTTCCACGGATTTACAACTAGCCGATATTTTCACTAAACCTCTTGATTTTGCTAGATTTTCGTTTATTTGTGGAGAACTTAATGTTTGTATTATTGAATAGACATGTTTTTCATAACCCTTTTGATGTATGACAAAAAGAGGGAGAATAAGTTTACATGACAAAAATAAGTTCATTTGGTCTTGGTTCCATATGAATTTATATGCTTTAATTTTAAAGATTTGTTTTATGAGTTTTATGTTTATGTATGTATGAGTTTTTGAATTCATGTATTTTGAGAATTATTGTGTTTTAATTGTTTTGGTATTTTTGGTATCAAGAGCAATTTTTGTGTTTTATATTAGTTTCAATAATTGGTGCATCATTTCAATTATTGGTATCTAGAGCATATTCTTGTGTTTTATGTATAGCATAAATTGAGGGGGAGTTTTCTCCTTCCTATATTTTTGTTAATAGCCTATTTGTTTTGTCATCATCAAAAAGGGGGAGATTGTTGGCCCAAGAGGTTACACTCTCAAATTGTTTTGTGTTTTGATGATGACAAACCAAATTAGAGCTATTTGGTACTAATAAGTTTGTTAAGATAAGTTTCAGGTTTGTACCATGTTTAGAGACCATTCGCTTAGCTATTGCAAGAACTTCTAAGTTCCACAAAGCAAGGAAGGCAAATTCACATCAAGGAAGGATCATAGAAGAGAAGGCACTAGCAAGGCATTGGATGGCTCAAAGACTTGAAGATAGCTAAAGAAGTCTTCATGTAATTTGTTTTTTAGTTTATAGTATGTTAAAGAATAGTGGATAGGTTTGAAGCTCTATCACACACGTTTTTGCGCACATGCTCATTCCAAAATAATTTCTTATAAATTATACAAAAATATTTTGCATACAAGTTTTTGCCTACAAATACATCTTTATGTTTAATTCTATCCCTGTTCAAAAGTATTTTTGTTAAAATCAAAATCCTCTTTATTTCTTTTCCAAAAATGATTTTTGACCTGATCGGTCGACCGGGACAGTCGACCGAGTCTGTGTCAGTCTGGTCCGGTCGACCGGACCAGTCGACCGCAGTTCTGGCAGAGGCACGTATCAGTGTGCATGTCTGCCAGTCGACCGGGGCGGTCGACCGAGATATTGTTTTTGCTCACAGGTTTTCTCAGTCGACCGGGTCGGTCGACCGCTGGCCTATAACGGTCAAATTTTTGATCTACGGTCGACCGGCCCAGTCGACCGATGTGTCCGTTGAACAGTAACGGGCAGATTTTAAGTGAGCTGTTTATTTTTGTCGTTTGTGTTTAAAAATTCGTTTAAGGATATATTTTGATCTAATTACCTCCTAAACATCAGTAATTATGTTTTATCCCTAAACCCTAGCCCTCTCCTATAAATAGGGGTGTTTGGGGAGAGATTTGTTAACAACAATTTTTGCTAGAAAATTCAAAAGTTTAAGGCTTTCAAAAGAGACTTGTTTCTTGGTTTTTGTGCTGAATTTCTCACTGATTTTCTGAAGGGTTTTCAAATACTCTCTGATTTAATTTTCTTTCTTCACTTACAATAAGAGCTTCATTCCTACTCAATATTCTCTAAGGACCTTTGTAAGGGAAGAGATATTTGAAAGAGAGAGTTTGTGGTCTTTTGACTACCAAGGAAATTACTTGTTCTTGAGATTGTAGGAGTTGGGTACTCCATTGTATTTGAGATCTTTGTGATAGTGGAAGTGGTCGGAATCCTTCTGGGGAAGGCGGGGAGTAGAGCTGGGTGCTCGAACCTCGATAACATATCCTTGTGTTTGCGATTGGTTTACATTCTTGCAATTCTTACTCTACTTTGCTTGCACTTATTACTTGCTCATCATATTCATTGTCATACTTACTTGCTTGCATTCATCTTGTGATTCTTGATTGTAATTGTTGTAGCTTTAAATTTTATTTGCCCTTTGATTAGCATTGTCACCTATTCACCCCCCCCCTCTAGGTGACTTTTCAATTTGCTCTCTGGTAGGGAAAAACGGCCGACCGACTGGTCGACCGCTATCCCTAATGGTCAGAAATCCGACCGTTGGCGGTCGACCGGCCGGTCGACCGACAGAAGGATTTGCTTATGATTTGTTTTTCACGACTATATTCTATTTTGTCATTTTTAGGGTCTTTTCCAACGACTCTTTTGGGTTTTCACTTCAGGTTTCATCCCCTATAAATAATTGGACTGTAAAAAAATCAACAATAAGATTTAAGAAGTTAGAAATTTTTTTACAAGTTTAATAGAAGATTTAGTCAAGTTTAAGTCTTTTCTTAAAAGATTTCCCTTTAAGCTAAAATTTTGCATTCTTGATTTTAACTTGAGCCTTCCCTCTACATCTTTGCAAGCTATTTCCACTATACAATCCTAAAGAGTTTCACCTCCTCATCTTGGTTAGAGGATTGTGCTTGTGAGCCTTTTATGATCAAGAGAAGATTATCGATTTTCCTCTATTGTGAAGTTGTAGAGGTTGCGGCCTCAAGTGAGCTAGTGAGCTCCATGTTGGTATTGCGACACCATGAGAGAGGACTTGTGAGTCCATTGAGTTCTAATGAGAACTTGTAACGGTTGACGATTTAGTGAGATCGGTCATAGTGAAAATCCTTCATATTGTTGAAGGCGGGAACGTAGAGTAGTGGCTCGAACCTTGAAACATATCATCGCGTTTGCGATTGCTTACTCTTGCTCTCTTCACTCTACTCTCTATACTTACTTGCACAATTACATTGTTTACTTATTTCCAATTATTTCTTGAGTTGTGATTAGTATTTGATAGGTTGCTAGCAAGTAAATTTTTATTTTGCATTATTTGTCATTTAGTATAGCCATCGCCTATTCACTCCCCTCTAGGTGATTTACAATTGGTATCAGAGCCTAACCCTAGTTTTGGTTTAACCACTTTAGGGAGATCTTTCATTTGGCTATATTCATTTGTTGTATTTGTCATTTGTGTGTGCACTTATACTTATTTTCATGGTATCACACGACTTCTCTAGCATCAAGTCCCCATCTAAATTTGATGGGTTGAACTTTCCCATTTGGAAGGTCAAGATGAACCTATTCCTTAAGTCCTTAAGAGTTAGAGTTGCCAAGGCCATTACCAAAGTATTTGTTGAACCTCACAGTGATGAGGATAAATGGTCCGAAGCAACCGCCAAGGACTATGAGGTCAATGCCAAAGCCCAATATGCGCTTACACAAGAATTAAATAATGATGATCTCTCTCATGTAATTAATTACAAATCCGCTTATAAAGTTTGAAATGATCTAACCATTACTCATGAGGGGACGTCACAAGTTAAGAGATCTAAATTTGACTCACTTCATTTTCAATATGAGAATTTTTGCATGCTTAAAAATGAATGTATAAATGAAATGCTTACTCGGTTTACCAAGACTACTAATGGTTTATCTTCTTTAGGTGACACCATTGACAATGATCAAAAGATTTGGAGCTCAACGATAGAGAGGAGATGGATTTATCTTCTCAAGGCGACAACCCTTAAGGAGCTCAACGATGGAGAGGAGATGAATTTCTTTGGCTTCAATAGAAATCTCAAAACCCATGAGATAGAAAGGAAGGTGAGAGAAAAAAGGGAGACTCCAAAGAAGAAAGCGATAGATTTTAAGGCTACTCTCTCATCCTTTGATGAAGAAGAATCGTCGGAAGACGGTGATGAGGACTTTGCTATGCTCATTCGAAAAGTGGGAAAGATGTTTTATAAAAAGGGAGAGAAAGTAACTTCCGACGCGGAAGACATCAAGAAAGATTTTAAAAGAAGAAGGAAGAGATGGGTCCTTGCTTTCATTACAAGAAGACGGGCCATCTAATGCAGATTGCCCCTCATTTCAAGCCACTACCTCCAAGAATATGCATAGGAAGAAGAAGGCAATAGCAACTACTTGGATGAATTGATAACGGATTCCGAAGAGGAGATTGATGCCACACACGTTTGCTTCATGGAAAACGGAGAGGAGACTTCCGTGGTAAATCTTGAAACCTCTTTAGTAGATAATGATTAACCATGGATGAACATGCACAATTTTTTGAAGAATTACAAAATAGATATGAAATTTCTCTTGTACAAAATAAAAAATTAAAAAAGGAAAATGATTTTTTAAAGAATAAGATAGAAATTGTTTTTAAAGAGAAAAATGACTTATCTATTTTCTTTGAGAAAACAAAAAAAGACTTGATAAATACAAACTTGTTTATAAGGGTAAAAACTCTAATGTTATTTTTAACAAAAATGAATTTTAGATATCCAAAAGTGTATTGATGTTTTGAATACCACTTGAAAACGTGTGCATTTGACATGAGCAAATTTGCTTCTATATTCAAAAGGAAAAAACTTAAAGGAAACATACACCTCATTCATCTCGCAGACACCATGAAAAACATGTACAACTTGCACATACACATCAGCATAAGCATCTTTTATGTAAGTGTACACATGTGCACATTGTGACCGCAAAGGCGATTTAGCAAAACTTTGTTATACTAAGTTAAACTTGTTAAATAAGAATGCTTGAATTCGAGAAAGTACTCACCCTATAGGACCAAAAAAGATTTGGATACCAAAGATCACACAAAATTTGATTGATATAGGTGTGTCGTCCTCTTTCAAGATATAGGGGGAGATGCTGCCTTGGTGGTGGATGCATCGAAACTCAAAGGATCAACCGTCATATTGCATTGCTATCAAGAAACACCTATTTTGGAGATTGCCTATGGATTGATAACTTCTCCATTTGAAAATTTATTTCTAACTAGATCTATATATGCATAAGATTAGCTAGCTTTTTTTTTTGTGTGTAATATGCATTAGTTATTAATTCATGATTTTTGTTGTTTTTATGGCCTGCTTAGATTTGAGCTAGTCCGTTAATATTGGTTTTGTTCTTTACTAGCCCATGGATTGCTTGCCCATGTTTATAGTATTTTCTCATGCTCACTTAGTTGATAGATATCTTTGCATGTATATGTACATAAATTAATGTATTTGCTCATACACATGTATATGTATTTTGTTTATATATCTATCTTACAATTGAGAATCATTTTTAAACTATATTTAAGCAATAAATCAAGATAGTAATTGCGCCCTCAACTCTTATCTAGAGGAATGAAGAGAGGAAGTTCAGAACTAATTAAGGGCATTTGGCTTCAATATCTTGTTTTTTAATTGCTTGACATATGATTTAAATTGTTGAAAATTATATTTTTAAAGAATAATAAAATAAAAAATTTTTGATATCATTTTCATGTGTTTTTCATGCCTATATGTTGTTTGGTGTTATTTCTCTATTTTATGTATAAAAATATCCAAGTAAAAATGTTTTCAAAAGCCCTTATTTCATAATTTCTAAAAACTGATTTTTGGGTAATCCCGGTCAACCGAGTTGACCTGGAATAGGTCCGGTCGACTGAGAAAACGTGAAATACAAAAAAAAAAAATTTGGCTTAAGCTAGTCGATCGACTGTAACCGAGAAGCTCTCGGTTAGACCCTGGTCGACCGAGCGGTTGACCGTGAGTCGGGTTTGCTATTTTTTTACCCACTTTTAAAAACCCTAAAATTCCTAATCTCTCTCACTTTTCTCTTCTCACCGTTTCTCACTTCTTCTATCATCCCATCTCTCCCAAACCCTTCCAATCTCAAATTAAACTCTAAAATTTATTGGATCTCTCCTCAAAACTTCAGATTCACCTTTCAAGGAGAAATTTTGGGTTCTTCTAGGTATAATCCCTAATCTTCCCAAATCCTTTTTATTTCATAATTTTTTCTAGAAATCTTTCTAAAATTTGTGCTTAAATCTTGTTTATCATCTTTCTAGCTTTATCATGTCTAAGAGGCCTTGATCTAAGAAGGATAAAAATCTCGAACCATCAAACCCCTTTGTTTCTCAGAATGCATCTCATAGATTTTTTGTGATCCATAATAAGCATGTTATTTCTGGTAGAACTATTGTGCTTGCTGATTTTAAACATTTGAACCTAGCGAATATTTTAAACACAAGCTCTCTTGAACACCTAGTCACCATCAAGAAACCCGTCTATCCTCTTCTTGTGCACTATTTTTACTCTAATCTGATATTCCAAAACAATCATGTTAGATCTATGGTTCTGGGCAAAGACATTAACATTTCTTTAGATCGATTTTCCCATCTGCTACATCTTTCCTATGAGTAGATATATATAATGTTGATAAACATGATTTTGAATATCCTGATGGTGAATTTTCCCTTACCACATCTCTCCTACTTCACGATGACGATAACCCTACTTTAGTTAGGAACGAGGAGGTAAAGTATTATACGCTCACCGTCCAGGTTCTAGCTAAAATAGTTTTCTATAACCTCCTATCAAAATCAGAAGAATATAGTCATGCTCGGGGTTCTGCTCCCCTCTTGATCTATTTCTTTCTGAAAGGTATTAGAGTTAATATTCTTAAGCTCATCATCGATTACATGGCTTCTAAGCACCTCCTGATCTCAAACCAACAATTACCATTTGGGATGCTCATTACCCGACTCCTCAAATAATTGAAATTTGATCTTTCTGCTGAACGGTCCATCGAACCGTTTGTTGATATCAACAACACTCTCCTAAAGACGATGCATGCTAGGGAGCATGCTCCTGCTCCTCAGCCACCTCCTATCATTCCTATTGTCGCCCCTGGATCCTCTTCAACCTCCTCAGCCCCTTTTGATCCATACACATCCCTCTCTGCTCAGCTTCGTGAGCATGATCTGAAAATGTCAGCAAACTTTGAAAGGATTGAGCACATAGTTCAGAATGACCGGCTATACATCTGCTCATCTATTTGATATCTCCATACATGCATCGATGAGACCTACAGTAGGAACGCTTGGCCTGTTCCACTTCTGAGAGGCCATGCGCAGCCCCTTCCTACATCAGGTCCTCCGTTTGACACTTAGGTACCTCCTCCAGCTCCTTCCGAGGCGCCAACTCCTTCTAAAGATCCGGACTTTTAGGAAGAGTGACCCCTTTTCTATTGATGACAGAAAGGGGGATAGAGTTTTATGTGGAGTTATTTGGGAGTTTTTATTTCATACTTTTTTTATTTGGACATGTGTTTTATATTGTAGTACTCATTTTGTGGTATGAAACTTATTTGAGGTTGGCATGAGCCTTTGTGTGGACAATTTCTTTTATGATATCAATATTGTCTTTGGAAGTTATGTATCTTTTTTTATGGTTGATTTTTATTACATATGTTCTATATGTGGTATGTGGTATGTTTGTATTCCTATGCATCCTTTGCAAATTAACCATTTTACCACTTGTTTTAGAGGTTGGAGGTTATTGGTGGGTTGGAGAAAATCATTTAGCATACACCTTATAATTCTGTATTCTTGGTATGCATAGATAGGTTGCATAAAGCATGAGTGATATATATTATTCATATGCTTTTATTGATGCATCTAACTTGTATGACACATTTTGATATATGCATGTATTTAGGGGGAGCTTCGCTTGAAGTCTCTTCCCATATTATTTGTAATAACTCCATGTGTTTTGTCATCATCAAAGAGAGGGAGATTGTTGGCCCAAAGGCCATCAGCCCTAGTTTTGATGATAATAAAACATATGAAGTTATATTTTTAACAATTTTGTTTAACAAAGTTTCAGGTTAACACTTTGTTGCTTTACGGCTCCATCACACGACTCACATATTTGAAAGTCAAGAAGATGAAGATCCCAGAGCCAAAACACATAAAAGAGCTCAAAGATCTAGTTTGTAAAAGAAGACTATAACAAGATTTGTATTTTTGATTTTTGTATTTTAGATAGGATTTATTATTTGTTAAAACCAAGATGATATAGGTTGATAGCTCTTTTGGGGCTGACACACACACACACACATCTTTCATATTCCTAAAGTGTTTTAAAAAGAGTTCAAAATATTTCTCTTTTTTGTTTCAAGATCAAGATTCAAAAAAAACAAGTTTCAGAAAAATCAGTTTTCGATTTAGAAAAGTGTTTTTACAAAATAGTTCTAACTTTGTTTTGTCTTGATCCATGATCACACACTGATTCTATCAAGTCTCTAGAACTCTATTTTGTGTTTAAAGGTCAAAGTTTATTTTATCAAAAAGAACATTGGACCAAAAAGATTTTCATAACAAGCCTTTGGCCCTAAGTCAGTCGACCGGCCGGTCGACCTTAAGCATAGCAACTTTGCTCTATCGGTCAACTGAGCGGTCGACCGATATGCACTAAAGTGCATTTTGTGCACTTCGGTCGACCAGGGCAGTCGACCGACTGCAAGAGCTTTGCTCTCGTTGGGTCCTGTCGACCGCGCCGGTCGACAGACAGAGAGCTTTGCTCTCTGGTAGGGAAAAATGGTGATCGCTATCCCAAACAGTTAAAAATCTGACCGTTGGCGGTCGATCGGTCGGTGAACCGACAGAAGGATTCCCTTCTTATTTTTTTTAACGGCTATATTCTATTTTGTCTTTTTTGGGTCTTTTCCCAATGACTCTTTTGAGTTTTCTCTTCATGTTTGCATTTCCTATAAATAGTGAGACTGTAGAAAAATCCAACAACAAATTAAAAAGTTCGAAAAAGATTTTACATGTTTAGAAGAAGATTTAGTCAAGTTTTAGCCTTTTCTTGAAAGATTTTCCTTTGAACCAAAATCCCACATTCTTGCTTTTTAGTTTGAGCCTTCCTCTACATCTTTGCAAGTTATTTCACTACACAATTCCAAAGGGTTCTCCTCCTCATCTTGGTTACAAGATTGTACTTATGAGCCTTTTGTGATCAAGAGAAAATCATCGGTTTCCTTCTATTGTGAAGTTGTAGAGGTTGCGGCCTCAAGTGAGCTAGTGAGCTCCGTTATGGTGTTGCGGCATCGCGAGAGAGAACTTGTGAATCCATTGAGTTCTAGTGAGAACTTATAATGGTTACTAGTGAGATCAGTCATCATGATAATCCTTCATAGTGTTGAAGGCGGAGATGTAGAGCAGTGGCTTGAACTTTGAAACATATTATCGTGTTTGCGATTGCTTACTCTTTCTCTCTTCACTCTACTATCTCTTTACTTATTTGCACACTTACATTATTTACTTATTTGTATGTATTTCCTGAGTTGTTATTGTTATTTGCTAGGCTGCTAGCAAGTAAATTTTTATTCCGCATTATTTGCCATTTAGTATAACCATCACCTATTCACCCCCTCTAGATGATTTACGGAGTACACGAGTACTAAAGATACAGATCACTGTATATAACACATGATAGCAGGACAGGATTCCCGAAATATGATAATTACAAATCTAGTGATAATATATCAGGTACAGGTAATAAGTGATATCAAAAAGGTGTCAGGTTATGGCATGCAGGAGTCAGGTGTCAAGTAATAACATGGTGGATATCACTATTGTATATCACATTACAGGAAAACAACACCGATATAGTGGATCGGTATGAATACAAGAAAATGGTACTGATACAGGGGATCAATACGAATACAAAAAATAGTACCAATACAGGAGATTGTACGAATATAGAAAAATGATATCGATACAGGAGATCATATGGATATAAGAAAAATACTACAGTTTTGAAAAACACTATATGTACAGGTTTCAAACTCTTCACAACCATCAAGAAAAAAATAATTGTCATATTATAAAGAAGGTAAGTAGACAAGCAAGTAAGCGAACATCCAAGTGGAGCTAAGTAAGTTAGAACGAAGGTAGCGTACAGCACTAGACACTATCATATTCGGCATGGTTACAGCTCGTGGCGCGGTTAAACGCACACGACGGAGCGAGCATACAAACACTATAATACAGTGCATGGAGAAGCTGCACTCACGGTGAACTATGCTAGAACAAAGTTAGTGGTAAAGCATTTAGCACTAAGTACGCCTATCAGGTATAGCTAAAAGACCTGATGGTCTGAAGAACTCCCTCTTTTGAGGAAGTGGGTGAAAGCCCAAAGGGCTGAAGGGCTAAAAGGCCAAGTAAGTACCTACAGAGATTTTAGTACCAAAACACTCTTATATAAACACTGTAACAGGTAATAACTAAGCTATCAGTAGAGTAGTGAAGCATGGAGGCTGAGCAAAGAAGGAATAAAGTTCGCGAGGAGATAAACAAACAATCAAGCGGAGTTAAGGAAGCTGGAGCGAAGCTAGCATATAGTACTAAACACTATCACGCTCGGCGTAGTTACTGCTCACGGCGAAGCCATGATGTGAAAGTACACCAAGAAGGGGGTGAATAGCTGTAATGCTAATCTAATGGTTAAAAATATGGAAATGCAATAATTAATAAATGAATGATGCAAATGATCAACTCAAATCAAAAAGTGAAGTTGGATTCCCTATGAAAGGCTCTAAAACTTTTCCTCTATATTCCTCTAGACAATGAGTTGAGTTGCTCAATTGCCTTCTTGATTTAGAGAGTTAAAACGACAAGTAAATATGATGTTAGAAATGAATAGCAAGTGATGATGAATATAGAATACAAGTACAAACAATTGAAATAGTGTAAGAGTATGAGAGAAAGCAATCATACACATAAGAGATTTCTTTCGAGGTTTTAGCACCAAGCTCTACGTTCCCGCCTTCACGGCGTGAAGAATTTTCACTATCCACAAAGGAACGTTAATGGTCTACACAATACCGGAGTACCCAACTTCAACTCTCAATCCTCTATACATGAGGTAGCACAAAGATAATAAGGTTTATAAGCTCTTGGTGACTACAAAGATCACAAACCCCTTTTACAACTTCCTATAGTATTTGATGTAAGCTGAAGCTCAAGAAGTTTGTGAAAAAAAATCAGTTGAACTGAATCAATTTAAGAGCTGAAAACTTGCAGTAATTGATTTTAAAAGGAGAGCACTTGGAGTAAGAAAACTTGAAATCTTTTCTTTTGAATAAACTTGATTTTTTAAGTATTTCTCAAAAAAATTCTTATTAATCCTCTACAAATGAACCCTATATATAGGCAAATGATAAAACACTGTTAGAAGAGCCTATCAGGTCATTAGGAGAGAGATTAGATCCAAAAAGAGCAACCTATTGGGGAAAAGTTCAAAGACAGATTTTTAAAAACTAGCCATTATTGTAGCTTTGACAGAACTTCGGTCGACTGGCCGGTCGACCGGTAGTTCAAATAGTTTGAACTAACCATTAACGTTGGTCGACCGCTCCGGTCAGCGATCTCAACTGAGACCAAACTACTGCAAGTTAGTCGACCGTCTGGTCGACCATTAGGTTTGTCGGTCGCCCGACAAACATGCACGGCATACACAGGTAAGGCCATAAATGGCCCCGAGATCCAATCGACCAGGGTCGCCTCGTCGACCGACCTAGCTGAAAAAACATAGATTTGGGTAAAATTTGAATTTAAACTTATTTTTAAATATTTTATAATAGTCAGAAAAATATTTTGGTGGTACATAGGCTATGGTATACATGATAGAAATAGGATATATAAATTTAGAAAAACATAAGACATGTATCAAATACCAAACCTTGTAACATACCAAAATGAGAAAAACTAGATATTAAACTCGTATTTTGAAAACTTGTATTTTGTTTGTGTGACTTCTTGATCATCAATTCTGTACACTTATTTAAACATACTATTTTCTTATATAGGTTCTACATGTCTTCAAGCAACTTTCTAGTGGGCTTCTCCAAAGAGTCAATCTTGATTCTTCGAACTTGAATCTCATCTTTGATTGAATTTGAGACTTCAATACCTTTCTTTTAAGGAAGAAATACTTTGAATCCTCTTGAACCTTGAAAAATATTTAAACACTTGAACTTGATTAGTACTAAATAACAACATAAGTTTTGTTATCATCAAAAAAGAAACAAGTGATTGAAACTTTGGGCCAACAATCTTTTCTTTTTTGATTATGACAAACATATGAGTTATTTAAAAGAATAATATGAAGATCTTAGTAAAGCTTCCCCTCAAATTATGCTTATGAGAGATCAAGTTCAAAATATAAATATGACTACAAGATTTTGTCAATATAATCAAGCACATGCTTGCATATATGTACAGATATGAAATATGAAAAATCATGCATAAACATACCAACCTTCATCCGTACCTCTAACCACCAAATGGGTATGCAACAAGGCATAAAAATATGAAATAGAGGTAATAACAAGTAGTAGCTAAATCATAAATCTCTTCAATTACAAATTAATCAATAAATCCCAAATACCAATAAAAATACCAAATGAAATAACTCATAAAATCTTCTCCCCTTTTTTGTCATAAACCAAAAAGGGACTCATAAAGCAACTAATACTAGTAGATACCAATAAAATTAATATTGAAAGTCTACCAATGTTGATATAAATTTTATTTGAAAATGAGCTAAATCATACCAATTTAAAGTAATCAATAAATCAAACATTAAATGCAAAAAAAAAATTGAAAAATTTATGGTTCCACAATGCAAACATTCAATTCACCACAAATAAAAATAATCTATTAAATCAAATGGTTTAGTAAAAATATCCGCTAATTGAAAATCGGTAGAAACATAATTAATTTCAATATCTCCTTTCTCATAATAATCTATAAGAAAGTGATATTGAATCTCTATATGTTTGGTCTTGTTATATTGATTTGCATTCTTGGTCATATATATAGTACTAGTATTATCATAAATTTTTTTAACATGATCGTAATGCAAATCATAATCAAGGAGAGTATGTTTCATCCAAAGGACTTGTGCACAACAACCTCCGGCAGCAACATACTCCGCTTCGACGGTTGAGAGGGCTATAAAATTTTATTTCTTGAAAGACTATGAAACAAAATAATTTTCTAAAAATTGACAAGTTATACTAGTGCTCTTCCTTATCCACTCTGCAACTGGCATAGTTGGCATCCGAAAAACTCGTTATTGAAAATTGTTTGATTTTCGGATACCACAAGCTTATTCCAATAATATCCTTAAGATATCTAATAATGCGTTTTATCGCAATTAAGTGAAACTCTTTAGGATAAGATTGAAATCTAGCAAATGGACATACACTAAATATAATATCTGGCCTATTAGCTGTCAAGTAGAGCAAACTACCAATCATACTACAATAGAGTTTAATGTCAACATTTTTACCTTGTTCATCCTTATAGAACTTAGTTGTGGTAGCCATAGGAATCTTTCTAATCTTCGCATCTTCAAGCCCAAATTTTTTGATAAACTCTCTAGTATACTTGGCTTGATTTATGAAGATCCCATCACTCCTTTGATTGATTTGGAGTCCAAAAAAGTACTTGAGCTTTCCCATCATACTCATTTTGATCTCTTATTTCATACATGATTCAAAATTCTTACAAAGCTTTTCATTAGTAGATCCAAAAAAGATATCATCAATATATATTTGTACAATTAAGATATCATTATCTGCATGCTTTGTAAATAAAGTAGTGTCAACTTTCGCTATAAGAAAATCATTTTCAATAAGAAAACTGCTAAGCCTTTCAACCAAGCTCTTGGAGTTTGTTTCAAACCATACAAGGCCTTTTCAAGTTTAAAAATAAAATCCAGATATGTAGGATCAAAAAACTCTAGGGGTTGTTCAACATACAAATAAAATCATTCAAAAATGTATTTTTAACATCCTTTTGAAAAAACTTAAAATCTTTAAAAAAAGCAAAAACAAGTGTCATTCGTATGGCCTCAAGCCGTGCTACAGTGCCAAGGCTTTCTCAAAATCCATGCTTTTGATTTGGGTGTAACCTTGGGCCACTAACCTAGGTTTATTCCTAATGACATTTTCCGACTAATCCAACTTATTCCTAAAGATTTATTTAGTACCAATAGTTGGTCTATCATGGGATATAGAAACAAGATGCCAAATTTGATTGTGCTCAAATTGATTAAGCTCTTCTTGTATGGCAAACAACCAATATGAGTCACTTTTGGCTTTGAGGATATTTTTGGGCTCAATATAGGATATAAATGTAAAATGGTCACAAATATTATGGAGTTTGGAGCGAGTAGTTACCCCTTTGGATACATCACCAATAATGAGGTCCTTGGGATGGCTTGTGGCATATTGTCAATCCTTTTGAAGTAGTTGTGTTGGTTCCACTTCAATACCTTGGACTTCTCCATTTGTATCATCCTTAGGCTTTTCTTCTTTGTCTTCTGCCGATGAATATTTCATAGAAACCTTTTCAAAGTCTTCACCTAAAGAATCAATCTCTGCATCATTCTTCACAAGAGAGTTAGATTCCTCAAACTTAACATGCATGGACTCTTCAATAGTCAAGGTTGACCTATTAAAAAATCTATAACCTTTACTAGTATTTGAGTATCAAAAAAAAATAGCCTCAAATTATTTTGGATCAAACTTGCCTAAATTACTTTGGGTATTCACAACAAGACATTTGCAACCAAAGACTTTAAAATAGGAAACATTTGGTTTTCTCAAATAGTAAATCTCAAAGGGAGTTTTATTTGAATTTTTACAAAAATTAAATTCAATTTTCAATGTAACATGAAGTGTTTACGGCCTTACCTATAAATATTGAGGGAGTCCGTATTTCACTAATCATTGTCCTAGCCATTTCTTAAAGAGTACGATTCTTCCTTCCAACGACTC
Organism: Agave tequilana; assembly: GCA_038442645.1. Taxonomy (NCBI): domain Eukaryota; kingdom Viridiplantae; phylum Streptophyta; class Magnoliopsida; order Asparagales; family Asparagaceae; genus Agave; species Agave tequilana. The sequence continues at coordinate 252,884 of JAVJIF010004487.1, forward strand.
TATTTTGTTGTAGAGTTTTAGGACAAGATAATTCATATTTAATTCTATTTTCTTTACAATAGGTGGTAAAACAATGGTTGATGAATTCACCACCTCTATCACTCCTTATGCGTAAAATCAAAAAATCCTTTTCTTTTCCAACCTCTTTTCTAAAAACATGAAAATTCGAGAAAACGTCATCTTTATGTTCTAAAAAATAATCCATATAAATATAGAGAAATCATCAACTAAAACAAAAAAAACAATTACTACTAAAACTTTTGATTTTAGTTGGGCTAAATAAATCCATGTGGATTAACTCAAAGGTCTAGCTGTCATTATATCCTTGATTGTTTTGAAAGAGGACTCGGTTTGCTTCTCAAGTTAGTATGCATCACAAATGTGATCCTTTTCAAATTTTAAGTAAGGAATACCTTTCACTAAATCATTAGAATTAATTTGGGATAAGTGGTAAAATAAAACGTGGCCTAGTCTCCTATGCCATAACAAGAATCTTCATTAAAGACATTCAAATAAGGGGCATTGCAATCTAAATTAAGCATGTCAATTGTATAAATATCGTTTTCACAAAAATTGTAAAGAACACAAGTATTGGTTTACTTTTCTAAAATGTCATAAGAGAAATCATGAAAAACATTTTTTGAATCTTTATCAACAAAGTTGGCTAATGCTTAAAAGATTCTGCTTATGACCTTCAACCAAAATAACATTCTCAATTAAAGGAGATGAACCAATCTTGATGTTACCTATACCATTAATTTTGTCCTTTGAGTCATCCTCAAAGGTCATGTACCACCTTCATGATATCTTGATAGCATTACAAACTTGTTGATATCCCAAGTCATGTGTCTTGAGCAACCACTATTAAGGTACCACCTCTCCCCACGTCTGGGAGCCTTGATGCGTACCAACATTAAGCAATAAGTTTGTTGATTTTCGTATCCAAACTTTCTTGGATCCTAAAGTGTTATTTTTCCTAACCCAAATATAATCACTTGAAGCATTTATGTGATCATTACAAAACTTGGCCAAGTGACCTTTTCAGCCATAATAGGTGCATGTGTATACTTTGCCATAAAGAAATGCATGATGTGTATATGCATGATGAGTAATTGTACACACACATTGCATATTTAATATCACATATGCCACATTACTACATTTATTTTATAACAAAACATTATTATTTGATGTATTTTCATGTCTAGTGGCGTGCAGAGTAATTAAGGAAGAAAATAGAGAGAATGACAGATTTATCCAATTAAATCTAAAAGTACAAAAGAAAGGGATCGATTCAAATCTAAAGTTTTAGAAGCCATCTTATCTGAAAATGGAATATATCAGATAAGATAATATCATCAAAATTTAAAGAAAAAATAGACTGAAGACTCTATCAGTGTCACTGAGGATAAAGAGATAGATCATCAAATCCAGAACAGATATTCAAAATTGAAGAAAATAAAAACCTAGAGGATGATCAATGGATGATACGCTCCCGATCCTGGCCCTATGACTAGGGTAAAAAATGGCAAAAGCCGCATTTTTATGGCCTGTTATTTGAATCTGCGGAGTGCCAGCTCCCCTTATCTTCGTATGTCTATCTTCATCCTATTTCTCCTATAAATGTCTGCATACCCCAAAGGCAAAGAGGGGAGAACTCTGCAGAGAGTTTTAAGGTTAGAATTTTTTCTTTCCCAAATGTTCTTTGTAGCTTTCATTTTGAGAGAAAGATTATAAAGAGAAAATGGGTGCTTGTAATTGATGGTGACAGCTTAATAAAAATTCTTCTATTCTTTTTATTTTACCTCTTTTTATTTTTACTTGATTTAAATACTTTATTTACTTTTGTCTACTTTCTTTATGCCTTCTTTTTAATCATGCCTTCTCTATAGATTAGAGTAGGGAGAGTCTCATGACAGAAGAGAGGAAGAATTATCTTTAGAGTGACATTAAATGTAATTTTCCTTAAAGATAGTTATATTGAGAGTGACACCTGATGAAACTATCCAACTTCTCTTTATTGTTACTCAACTTAATTGATTGCTTGCTTTCCTTTAATTACTCTAAGGTATGTTCTTTCTTCTCTTGTTTTGTTATTTCTTTTACACTTAGTTCCCCTTGTAATCAAAACACCAACACCATCTTCTTCTTCTACCTTCCACTTTCTTTCTAATTTAGTTAATTTTTTTCTTTTCTTTTCTTTTAAATCAAATAAGATCATTAACCAGTGCAGTAACTTAGAAAGAAGACTCATCCAACGCTTTCATCGCTGTCCCTCCCTATGGATCACGACTCGTTAGCCCTAGCTGCACGGCAGCATTGAGGACCTAGCACTGTTCCTAAAATTTCTTTTTTTCTATGCACAGGTTTGGCTCAATCAATGACCATGTGAGACATGAGCATGTTTAGTGTGTATGGCTTGATGTGAATGAGATTGTGTGTGAGCATGTGAAGCATATGAAACATAAGATTTTCTTTGAGTTTGCCTTTTAGGAAGCATAGTCTCTAATCTAGCCTATCAAATTCACAATTTTTTAAGATATTGCTCAAAGTGCTAATTTTAGTTTTCAAAGTGAAAATCTCATTTTCATCAATAATAAGAGATTTAGCCTTATAAGAAGCTTTGTGTACATCAAAATTCTTTTGTGTGTTTTAGAGTGTGGAGGATAAAAACCTCTTTTTCTTTGGAAAGTACAACTATTTGATTTTGAAGAAGTTTGTTTTATTTTTTCATTTTCAAATATTTCTTTTTGAGATAATCTTAGTTGTTAGATAACTCTTCAAAAGCTTTACCCAATTCATCCAGAGAGTATTGGCCAAAGGTTACAGTTATCGGTTTATGGTTTTGATGATAACAAAATGTATGTAAATGTTTAGTACTAATCAAGTTCAAGTGTTTAAGTGTGCTTCAGGATTTTAAAGGATTTAAGGAGTTTTCTTCCTCTAAAGGAAAGTGTTGAAGACTCAAGGGTGTTCAAGTACAGGATTGAAGCTCAATGCACTCGACGTTGCTATTAAAGAGGCCCGGTTGAAGGAACTTGTAGTCGCCTAGAGCCTTATAAGAAAATAATATGTTAAAGTATAGAATATAGATTTGATGCTCAAGAAGTAACACACACAAAAATACATGATTTCGAGCATACAAGTTTTGACAGCATTTGTGTTTTGCATGTTTGATTTTGATGCATGTCTCATAATTTTTTAAAATTTTATATCAAGTTTAGAACATGTATTTCATTGCATATACATTGCTATATCACTTATAAACTATTACAAAATATTTTGAAAATAGTTTGAACTTCAAAAATATTCTAAAAATGTGTTTCAGCTTAGGTCGGTCGACCGGACGGTTGACCGGTGCCTATGTGAGGCCAAGATGGTCAACCGATCTTATGGCTTGGGGTGTGCATTTTTGTGCATGTTAACGGTCGATCGCTAAGCTTTGCAGTCGACTGTGAGTCGACCAACTTGCTGAGCTTTAGTCTCCATTTGGTCCGGTCGATCGCTCGGTTGACCGGACCTATGAATTTTCTCTTTTGAATAGTAATCTGGTCGACCGGGCAGTCGACCGAGCCTAACGGCTAATTCTGAAAAATAAACTGCCGGTCAACCGGCTGGTCGACCGACCTACTGCCAAAGCTACAGTAATGGTAACATTTCTTTGTTTTTTGTGTATTCCAACAGGCATTTTTGGTTTCTATGGGTCAAATCACACCCAAATGACCTGGTATATTTAACTAATAGTATTTATCTATTGCCTATATATATGGGTCATTGGATTTGGTTTTCATAATAGAAATTTTACAAGTTTTCATAAAAATTCAAGTTTGCTTCAAAAGAGAAAAGTTTTTCTAGTTTCCAATCTTCAAGTTCAATCTTTTCAAAGCTATTTTCAATTGGTTTTCAAGCTCTTGAATTCTTTTTAACTGAATTTCTAATCTCACATAACTCCTTGAGCTTTTTTTCATATTCTACTCTATAAGAAGTTGTAAGAGAGAGTGTTTGTGATCTTGTGCAATCACCATGAGCTTTGTAACCTCAATTGGCTTTGTGTTACCTCTTGTGTAGAGGGATTGAGGATTAGAATTGTATACTCTGATTTTGTGTAGACCATTTGTAATTCCTTATTGTAAGATCTCTTTGTGGAAGATCCTTTTGTGGATAGTGAAATCCTTCATAGTAGTGAAGGCGGGTACGTAGAGCGGTGGCTCGTATGTCGGAGTAAATTCTTTGTATTTGAAATTACTTGTATCTTGCTCTCTATTGCTTATCATTATTCATACTTGTGTGGTTGTTCATATCACATACTATTATTGCTTTAATTTCATCACTTTTATTAGCGGTCTTTACTCATCTCAATAAGTAGGCAATTAAGCACCTCAACTCATAATCTAGAGGAATCAAGAGGAGAAAATCTAGATCCCTTCATGGAAATATGGCATCAATTCTTGTTTTGAGTGACAGGTTTGCATCATCCATCATAAGTAGTTTTTAACTTGCATTTGATTAGCAAAATACCTATTCACCCCCTCTCGGTGTATTTCAGAAAGTTCACATTGATCAAGATAAGATTCGAATATTACCTTGGGTGTGTTCTCATTCTTCATGAAACATGCATGAGCCGTGTCAACCTCCTCTTTGAATTTTCGCTCTGAATTCCATGTTTCCTTTAAAACTTTCTTCTTATATGGCTTCTTGAAGGTTGTGTGTTTTGCTTTGTTCTCCGGGCAATCGGCAATGACATGTCCGGGTTTCTGATAGTTGTAGTAAACAATCTTCTTGTCCTTCTTGTCTTGTTATTTTCTCCGGTTACTGAATTTGGCCTTGTAATACATCATCTTTATATTCTTAACTAGGAGGAAAAGATCTTCATCATCTTCTTCTTCTTCTTCATTTTCGTCAGAAATGGTAGGAGTGGACTTGAAGGCTAGCATCGATGCCTTCTCTTCTCTTGCTTTTCTCTCCATCTCATGGGTCTTTAGATTGCCAATAAGATCAATGAATTCTATCTTTTCTCTATCATTAAGCTCCTTCAAAGTTGTGGCTTTTACATTCCATGATGGTGAAAGAGCTCAAATGACTTTTCTCACCTTTTGGTCAATGTCAATTCCATCACCTAAAGAAGCAAGACAATTGGTGATTTTAGTAAACTTTGTAATCATGTCATCAATTAATTCATCTTCATTCATAGCAAATTTTTCATATTGGGAACGCGAGAGATCAATCTTAACTCCTTTGAATTGTGATGTCCCTTCGTGCGTGACAACCAAGTGTGACCAAATCTAATGGGCAGATTCACAATAAATAAACCATAGCAATATCATCATCATCAAGGCTTGAAGCAATGCATAGTGAGCTTTTGCATTGGCATCAAATTTTTTAGTGGCAATTTTGGGTCATGTGTCCTCATCACATCAGATACACTAAATGCTTTAGTTAATGCCTTTGCAACCCGACTTTCTAAGGATTGCAAGAAAACGGCAATCTGAACTTTTCATATGGGAAACTTAAGGCCATCAAACTTGAGTAGAATCTTCATTCCTTCGACCATGTAAACTAGTATAGTTAACAAGCAAATAAGTGATCAGCTAGTGGATCTCTCTAAGGTGATTATAACCAAAAACTAGAGTACAAGGATCTGATACCAATTAAAAGTACACCTAGAGGGAGTGAATAGGTGTAATGCTAATCTAATGGTTAAAAATGCAAAAATACAACAATTAATAAAATGAATGATACAAACAGTCAACTAAAATCAAGAAGGGAAGCCGGATTTCCTATGAAGGGTTCTAAAACATCTCCTCTATATTTCTCTAGACAATGAGTTGATCTGCTCAATTGCCTCTTGATTTAGAGAGTGAAAACCGACAAGCAAATGTGATGTTAGAAATAAACAGCAAGTGGAAATAAATGTAAAGCATAAGTGCAAGTACTTGAAATAGGTAAGAGTAAGAGAGAAAGCAATCGCAGATACGAGAGATTCGTTTTGACGTTCGAGCACCAAGCTCTACGTCCCCGCCTTCACCGCATGAAGGATTTTCACTATTCACAAAGGATCTTTTCACAAAGAGCCTCCACAAAAGAAGTACAATGGTCTACACAAGACCAAAGTATACAACTCAAACTCTTAATTCTCTACACAAGAGGTAGTACAAAACCAATGAGATTCACAAGCTCTTGGTGACCACAAAGATTACAAACAATCCCTTTTATAATTTTCTATAGTATTTGATGTTAGATGAAGCTCAAGAATTTTGTGAAAGAGAAAATCAGTTGAAATGAATTAATTTAAGAGCTGAAAACTTGTAGATATTGATTTTGAAATGAGAGCACTTGAAGCAAGAAATAAAATCTTTTCTTTTGGACAAACTTGATTTTTCAAATATTTCTCAAAAAAATTCTTAGTAATCCTCTATAAATGAACCCTATATATAGGCAAATGATAAAATACTGCTAGAAGAGCCTATCAGGTAATTAGGAGAGAGATTAGACCCAAAAAGAGTAAATATACCCATGGAGAAATAATTAAAAAAAAGATTTTTAAAAACTAGCCATTATTGTAGCTTTGATAGAACTTCAGTCGACCAGCTGGTCGATCGGTAGTTCAAATAGTTTGAACTAACTGTTGACGTCAGTCGACCCCCCGATCGACCGACGTCAACAGTTAGTTCAAACCAAACTAGTACCAGTCGGTCGATCGCCCAGTCGACCGCTAGGTTTGCCAGTCGACCGGTCGGTCGCCCAACAAACATACATGGCATGCATAGGCTAAGGCCAAAAATGGCCCCGAGGTCCAGTCAACCGCCCAGTCGACCGACCTAACCTAAAAAACATAGTTTTGGGTAAAATTTGAATTTACTTATTTTTAAATATTTATAATGGTTAAAAAAATGTTTTGACAATAAATAGGCTATGAGATTCATGATAGAAATATGATATATAGATTTGGAAAAATATAAGACATGTATCAAACACCAAAACTTGTAACATACCAAAGTGAGAAAATTAGATATAAAAGCTCATATTTTGAAAACTTGTATTTTGTGCGTGACTTCTTGAGCATCAATTATGCATACTATACTTTAAACATACTATTTTCTTACATAGGTTCTACATGTCTTCAAACAATCTTCTAGTAGGCTTTTTCAAAGAGTCAATCTTGATTGTCATACCTTGAATCTCATCCTTAAGTGAACTTGAGACTTCAGTACTTTTTTTTTGAGGAAGAAACACTTTGAATCGTCTTGAATCCTGAAAAATACTTAAACACTTGAACTTAATTAGTACTAAATAACTACATAAGTTTTGTTATCATCAAAATATGAAACTGGAGATTGCAACTTTGGGCTAACATAACGTACAACTATCACTCATATCATAACTACACTCGGATGGAGTTAGCAGTAAAGAGCTGAGCGCTAGACTCGTCTAGCAGGCGGGGCTGAATGACCTGATGGTCTGAACGCACTCCGAGCTACCAAAAACCTAAAAGGTGTAAGGCCAATTCCTATTGGGTAGCTCCAGAAGTAGGCTGGCCCAGAGGCCAAGTGGTACCAGCACGAGATGTTAGTAACACATAAGCACACATATAAGCATGATAAAAATTAGACTACCGTGGAGTGATGAAGCCCGGAGGCTGAATGTAGGGCCTGGAGGCTGATAGGACTCAGAGGCCGAGTAGAGAGCCGGGAAGCTAAATGACCACGAAGGATCGGTCATGCATGGTATAAAGCAGTAATAAAATATGTTACAGGCAGTGTATATGTACATATATTAAACTACAGTAGTGAAAGTATTCACCACACCGATACAGATACATGTCCACAGAATAAATGTACACATCCACACCGATATAATACAACACACTAGTACAAATCTACATGTCTACAACACAGTTACAAATCCACCGATACAAACAAAATATTACAATTCCATCAACTACACAATTTTACACAAATAATATTATTCACCCGTCGAAGCTAGAAAACCTAGAATGAGACGAGGACACTCACCTATAAATCTTCAAAAAAAACATCCTGAAATTTAGGATCCAAGAAGCATGTGGACGGGCACGGCACACCCACGAATATCAGGGAAAGTGATATTTTGAAGAGAGAGAGCTAGAGAAAGAAGATATGTAGAGAGAGACAAGAGAGAGGCATGTTGGCCCAAAAGGTTACACTCTCTATTTATATAAGTTTTGATGATAACAAAACATATAGAAGCTATTTGGTACTAATAAGTTGTTTTAGAATGAATTTCAGGTTTGTTACAAGTCTTGATGGCTTTAAGCATATTGCAAGGTTTATGGCGATAAAAGCATGTTGATAGGTTGATGGCGCAAGAGAACTCTTTTATAGGAGAGGAGGATCTAGCTCGGCAACGTGGTTCAGAGACTTCTTTCTTATAGTTTTTATATTTTTGTATGTTAAAGGATAGTATATAGTGTTGAAGCTCAAATTCCCGACACACACAAAATTGCATATGTTTCTCAAAAGATTATTTTTGTCTCTTGTATAAAATATTTTAATAGATCTATTTCAGTATTTGCAAACTCTATTTATTGTAGTCTACTAAGTCTTGACAAATATTTTTTTAAAATTAACATGTGTTCAAAACTATTTCCTAAAAGTAATCTATTTTGACCTATTGCGGTCGACCGGACAGTCGACCGGCTCTGTTTCAGGTCAGAACGGTCGACCGAGCGGTCGATCGCAGTTCTGACCATTGGGTGCGTGCATGTGTGCACGTTATCCTGTCGACCGGGCGGCCGACCGGACCCCATATTGGTCAACCGCGCTTCGACCGACTGACTGCACCCAAGTCTCTGTTTAGGACGGTCGACCGTGTGGTCGACCGGGGCCTGCCAACAGTCAAATGATTTTGAAACTGGTCGACCGGGCCGGTCGACCGTGTGAGTATTAACAGCCAAACAGCTAGTTTTATAAACTTGTTTCAAAACGTGATTTTATTCTCCAAATGAGGTTTATGGCTGATTTGGGTCTTATCTTTCCTGATTAATCAAAATTATTGTTTACCCTTTAATCCTACATATATCCTATAAATAAGGGTGGATGGGGTTGAGGAGAATTACAACAACATTTGCAAAAGAAACCAAGCTTCAGTCTTTTTGAAAGAAGTTTTTACTCTCAGTTTTTGTGTTCTAATCTCTGATTTTTCTCTGAAGTTTTTGAATCAAAACTCTCTTCTACTTTGTTTTATTTTTCACTTACAAACCTTGAGCTTCAATCCCATACATTATTCTCTAGGGTTTTGTAAAGAAAAGTTTTTCAAAAGAGAGTTTGTGGTCCTTTGATCACCAAGAGATTATTATATTTGTGGCTCCACTACCTCTGGATTAGAGGAGTGTGATTGAGGAGTTGGGTACTCCCTAGTGATTGTAATCCTTTGGGGAAGTTCTAGTGGATCGAAAATCCTTCTGGGTGAAGGCGGGGACGTAGAGCTGGGTGCTCGAACCTCGAAACAAATCTCTGTATTTGCGATTGGTTTACTTGTTTTATTTACTTGCTTTCCATTCATTCTTATATTGTCGATCAATACTCTCACAACAAGATTGCATTGCGCACCTCAAACTCTTATTTAGAGGAATCACGAGGAAGGAGTTCAGAGCCCTTCACGGGGTATTCGGCTTCTAATCTTGCTTTAGTGATCGTTGCATCATCTTATTTTAAATTTGTGCATTGATTAGCATTATCACCTATTCACCCCCCTCTAGGTGATTTCAATTGGTATCAGAGCTAGGACTCTAGTTTTTGGCTTCACATCCTTAGAGAAATCCTATAATTTGCTAATCACTATTTTCATATCTTCATTCATACACTAGTAAAGATGACCGATAACATTAAGACCCCTCCCAAATTTGATGGTCTCAACTTTCCCATATGGAAAGTTAGGATGAACATTTTTCTACAATCTCTAGGTAGCCTAGTTGCTAAGTCTTTGACCAAACCATTTAGCAAACCCGAAGGTGAGGAGGACACTTGGTCCGAACTTACCTCCAAGGAATTTGATGCTAATTCGAAGGCTCAAAATGCCTTACTTTTAGCTTTGAATGAGGAAGACTTGACACGGGTTATCCATTGCAAATCCGCTTATGAGATTTGGCAATACTTATTGGTCACTCATGAGGGAACATCACAAGTCAAGAGAGCTAAAATAGATCTCTTGTGTTCCCAATATGAAAGTTTTAAAATGCAAGAAAATGAATCTATTGATGATATGATTACTAAGTTTACTAAGATCACAAATGCTCTTGCTTCTCTAGGTGATGAAATAAGCAACGTCCCAAAGGTGCGTAAGGTGATTCGTGCTCTCCCTTCATCATGGGAAATCAAAGCTACCACCTTAAAGGAATTGAATGACAAAGACGAGATGGAGCTCATAAGTCCTATTGGAAATCTTAAGACTCATGAGATGGAGAAAAAGGCTAGAAAAAAGTGGTACCTCGAAAGAAAAAGTCTATAGCTTTCAAGTCTTCTTCCACCAACTACGATGATGAAGAAGATGATGAAGAGCTATCTCTTCTTGTGAGAAATGTAAAGAGAATGTACTGCAAGAATAAGCTCAACGATAAAAGGCGATGGGAAGGGAAGGAGGAGAAAAAGATCATATGCTACAACTGTCGGAAACCCAGACACATCATTGCCAATTGTCCAGATTTCAAGAAAAGATATCTTCCTCCTTGAAGCAAAAGAAGCCGGTTGAAAAGAAGGTGTACAAAGCCACTTGGGACTCGGAAAGTGAATCCGAAGATGAAGTCGACATGGTAAATGTGTGTTTCATGACAAACACACCTAAGGTAACTACCCAACCACTTGATGATGAAAGTGAAATAAGTAAAGAATTGTTATTACAAGCTTTCATTGAACTTTCAGAAAGTTTTGATGCTAAAAAGGAAGATTGTTCAAAATTAAAAAAGGAAAATGAAATGCTTAAAAATCAATTGCTATTTCTTCAAAAGAAAAGGATGAGTTATTTTCTATTCTTATTTCAACACAAAGAGATTTTGATGCCTATAGAGTGACTTGCAAAGCTAAATATCCTAAAATTGATGAAAATGAGTTTTTCATGTTAAAAACTAAAATAAATGATTTGGAAAATGTTTTAAAAGAATGTGCTTTTAACAATACTAAATTAGAAGAAATATTTTCAAAGAAGCATATGCATACTCCTCATGCTAAACAAGATAAAACATCTCATACCAAAACTCCACATGTTCATTATACCAACACATCACACGTCAATCATGCTAAAACACCCCATGCTCACAAATCACATGTTCAAAAACCACATGCTCAATATGCTTTTAAATATGGAAGAATTTATAAATGTACTTATTGTGGCCGGAATGGTCATTTAGCTAAATTTTGCTATGATCATATAAATAGTACAAATAATCTTGTTTGGGTTCGAAACACTAATGCATTAGGACCCAAGAAAATTTGGGTACCAAAATCTAGCCTTAAATTATTTGATATAGGTACACACCAAGATTCCAAGACGTAAGAAGTGGTGGTACCTTGATAGTGGTTGCTCTACGCATATGACATGGGACATCAACAATTTCACAACCCTATCAAGGTACGTTGAAGGTGGCACCATCACCTTCGGAGATGACTCCAAGGGCACCATCATCGGTATAGGTAACATTAAGATTGGTGCATCTCCTTTAATTGAAAATGTAGTTCTTGTTGATGGGCTTAAACATAATTTGCTTAGTATTAGTCAATTATGTGATCGTGGTCTCAAAGTTGTGTTTGATGAATCTTCTTACAAAATTTTTGATTGTAAAACCAATGATTGTATTCTCACTGGATTTCGTGAAAATAATGTCTATATTATTGATATGCTTAATTTGGATTACTCTACAAAATGTTTAAATACTTTTGATGAGATTTCATGGTTATGGCATAGAAGATTAGGCAATGCATCTTTTGATCACCTTGCTAGAATAAATTCTAAGAAATTGGTGAATGGTATTCCTTATTTAAAGTTTGAAAAAGACCGCATTTGTGGTGCGTGCCAACTTGGGAAACAAAACAAGTCTTCTTTCAAACTAATCAAGGAAATATGTCATCTAGACCATTAGAATTGATTCACATAGATCTTTTTGGACCAACTAAAACTAAAAGCTTAAATGGAAATAGATATGTTTTTGTTTTAGTCGATGATTTCTCTCGTTTCACTTGGGTTTTCTTTTTGGAGGATAAAGATCAAACTTTTCACATTTTAAGATTTTTTGAAAAAGGGTTGAAAAAGAAAAAGGATTTTTGATTTTACGGATAAGAAGTGATAGAGGTGGTGAGTTTGTCAACCAACTCTTCATGACTTATTGTGATGAAAAATGAATTAAGCATGAAATGTCATGTCCTAGAACTCCACAACAAAATGGAGTAGTTGAACGTAAGAATAGGACTCTTCAAGAAATGGTTAGGACTTTGATAAGTGAATATGGGCTCCCTCAACACTTATGGGTCGAGGCCGTAAACACCGCATGCTACATATCTAACCGTATTTATTTGTGTAAAAATACTTTTAAAACTTCTTTTGAAATTTATCATTTAAGAAAACTAAATGTTTCATACTTTAATGTTTTTGGATGCAAGTGTTTTGTTTTGAATACCAAAGATAATTTGGGTAAATTTGATGCTAAGGCTTATGAAGCAATTTTTGTTGGCTATTCTAGTACTAGCAAAGCATATAGAGTGTTCAATAAATCATCTCATACTATTGAAGAATCTATGCATGTGAAATTTGAAGAATTTAATGCTATTGTTGAGAATGTTATAGTGATTGACTCATTAGGTGAGGACATAGAGAAAATATCCTTGAAGGACTCACCCATCCAAGAAGACAAGCAAGAACCTATTGGTGAAGTTCAAAAGGATGAAGTGGAACAATTACAACCACTTCCTAAAGATTGGAGATACGCCTCAAATCATCTCAAAGATCTCATAATAGGTGATGTATCAAAGGGGGTAACCACTCGCTCCAAACTCCATGATTTGTGTGAGAATTATGCATTCATATCTCATTTTAAACCCAAAAACATCCTCGAAGTCGAGGGTGGCTCATATTGGTTGCTTGCTATGCAAGAAGAGCTCAATCAATTTGAGCACAACCAAGTTTGGCACCTTATTCCTAGACCTCATGATAGACCAATAATTGGTACTAAGTAGATTTTTAGGAACAAGTTGAATGAATCAGGAAATGTTATTAGGAATAAGATTAGGTTAGTGGCCCAAGGTTACACTCAAGTTGAAGGAATCGACTATGAGGAGACCTTTGCCCCATAGCACGGCTAGAAGCCATACGGATTACACTAGCTTATGCATCCTATAAAAATTTTAAACTTTTTCAAATGGATGTAAAAAGTACATTTTAAAATGGTTTTATTGATGAGAAAGTATATGTTGAACAACCTCCCAGTTTTGTGGATCCTATACAGCTAAATTTTGTTTTCAAACTAGATAAAGCATTGTATGGTTTAAAACAAGCTCCAAGAGCTTGGTATGAAAGTCTTTCTAATTTTCTTCTTTCAAATGATTTTGTTAAAGGCAAAGTAGACACACATTATTTACTAAACATGTAGGTAGTGACATTCTTATACTTCAAATATATGTTGATGATATAATCTTTGGTTCTACTAATGAGTTACTTTGCAAGGAGTTTGAACAATGTATGCAACGTGAATTTGAGATGTCATTGATGGGTGAATTGAACTATTTTCTTAGACTCCAAATCAAGCAAATGCGTGATGGGATTTTCATATGTCAAGTCAAGTACTCTAAGGAACTCATCAAGAAATTTGGGCTTGAAGACTCAAAAATTTGCAACACTCCCATGGCCACCACCACCAAGCTTGATAAGGATGACCAAGGTAAGTGTGTTGATATAAAATTATATAGAACATGATTGGTAGTTTGTTGTATTTAACGGCTAGTAGGCCGGATATTATGTTTAGTATGTATCTTTGTGCTAGATTCCAATCTTGTCCAAAAGAATCTCATTTAATTGCGGTAAAACTCATTATTCGTTATGTTAAGGGCACTATTGGAATGGGTCTATAGTATCCGAAGACCGGAGAATTCTCAATGACGAGTTTTTCGGATGCCGACTATGCGGGTTGTAGAGTGGATAGGAAGAGTACTAGTAGAACATGTCAATTTCTTGGTAATTGTCTTGTTTCATGGTCTTTCAAGAAACAAAATTCGGTAGCCCTTTTAACCGCCGAGACGGAGTATGTTGCGGCGGGGGCTTGTTGTGCTCAAGTCCTTTGGATGAAACATACTCGCCTTGATTATGATTTGCATAATGACCATATAAAAATATTTTGTGATAATATTAGTACTATTCATATGACTAAGAATGCAAATCAATATAGTAAAACCAAGCACATTGAGATTCGATATCACTTCCTTAGAGATCATTTTGAGAAAGGTGATATTGATATTGATTATGTTTCTTCCGATTTTCAACTTGCCGATATTTTTACTAAACTACTTGACTATAATAGATTCTCTTTTATATGTGGTGAACTAAATGTTTGTGTTGTTGAATAAGGAAGTTTTCTTGCTAACATATCCCTTTTTGATGTATGACGAAAAGGGGGAGAAATATGATGTTTGTTTTGGTTTTTGGTTTATGTTTGGTGTTTTGGTTTTGGTGCTAGCTTTCATATTTTCAAAATTAAAAAAAATTCTCTCATAATAAATTGTTTTATATTTGTTTAATATAGCATTATTTGAGGGGGAGTCTTTACCTCTTTTATATGTTGTGTTATAGCTTATATATTTTGTCATCATCAAAAAGGGAGAGATTGTTGGCTCAAAAGGTTACACTCTCTATTTGTATAAGTTTTGATGATAACAAAACATAATAGAAGCTATTTGGTACTAATAAGTTGTTTTAGAATGAATTTAAGGTTTGTTACAAGTCTTGATGGCTTTAAGCATATTGTAAGGTTTATGGCGCTAAAAGCATGTTGATAGGTTGATGGTGCAAGAGAACTCTTTTATAGAAGAGGAGGCTCTAGCTCGGCAACGTGGTTCAGAGACTTCTTTCTTTATAGTTTTTATATATTAGTTTGTTAAAGGATAGTATATAGTGTTGAAGCTCAAATTCCCCACAACACAAAATTGCACATGTTTCTCAAAAGATTATTTTTGTCTCTTGTATAAAATATTTTAATAGATCTATTTCAGTATTTGCAAACTCTATTTACTGTAGTCTATTAAGTCTTGACAAATATTTTTTTTAAAAATTAACATGTGTTCAAAACTATTTCCTAAAAGTAATCTGTTTTGTCCTGTTGCGGTCGACCGGACGGTCGACCGGCTCTGTTTCAGGTTAGAACGGTCGACCGAGCGGTCGACCGCAGTTCTGACCGTTGGGTGCGTGCATGTGTGCACGTTATCCGGTCGACCGGGCGGCCGACCGGACCCCATATCGGTCGATCGAGCTTTGGCCGACTGATTGCACCCAAGTTTTTGTTTGAGACGGTCGTCCAGGCGGTCGACCGGGGCCTGCAAACGGTCAAATGATTTTAAAAACCGGTCGACCGGGTAGGTCGACCGTGTGTGTATTAACAGCCAAACGGCTAGTTTTTTAAACTTGTTTTAAAACGTGGTTTTATTCTCCAAACGAGGTTTATGGCTGGTTTTGGGTCTTATCTTTCCTGATTAATCAAAATTATTGTTTACCCTTTAATCCCTACCTATATCCTATAAATAGGGGTGGATGGGGTTGAGGAGAATTACAATAACATTTGCAAAAGAAATCCAAGCTTGAGTCTTTTTGAAAGAAGTTTTTACTCTCAGTTTTTGTGCTCTAATCTCTGATTTTTCTCTGAAATTTTTGAATCAAAACTCTCTTCTACTTTGTTTTATTTTTCACTTACAAATCTTGAGCTTCAATCCTATACATTATTCTCTAGGGTTTTGTAAAGAAAAGTTTTTCAAAAGAGAGTTTGTGGTCTTTTGATCACCAAGAGATTATTGTATTTGTGGCTCCACTACCTCTGGAATAGAGGAGTGTGATTGAGGAGTTG
The DNA here is from genome assembly GCA_038442645.1 of Agave tequilana. Taxonomy (NCBI): domain Eukaryota; kingdom Viridiplantae; phylum Streptophyta; class Magnoliopsida; order Asparagales; family Asparagaceae; genus Agave; species Agave tequilana. The sequence continues at coordinate 268,953 of JAVJIF010004487.1, forward strand.
GGTACTCCCTAGTGGTTGTAATCCTTTGTGGAAGTTCTAGTGGATCAGAAATCCTTCTGGGTGAAGGCGGGGACGTAGAGCTGGGTGCTCGAAGCTCGAAACAAATCTATGTGCTTGCGATTGGTTTACTTGTTTTATTTACATGCTTTCCATTCATTCTTATATTGTCAATCAATACTCTCACAACAAGATTGCATTGCGCACCTCAAACTCTTATTTAGAGAAATCATGAGGAAGGAGTTCAGAGCCCTTCACGGGGTATTCGACTTCTAATCTTACTTTGAGTGATCATTGCATCATCTCATTTTAAATTTGTGCATTGATTAACATTATCACCTATTCACCCCACCCCCCCCTCTAGGTGATTTCAAGGCAGAGATAGAAAAGATCAGAGAGAGACAGAGAGAGACAGGGGAGAGGAGGTGGTGGACGGCCAAGAGCCGTCGGTGGCTCAAATCAGAGAGAAAGAGAAGGTGAGGGGGAGAGAGAAAGAAGAAAAAGAGAGAGTGAGAGAGAGTGTATGTACGAAGGAGATCTAGGGAAAAGACGGGGAGAACCAGGGATTGGCCGGTGGCGAAGGTCGGCCATAGGTCGGCAGCGGCGCAGGCCGCTGCGGCCACAAAAACAGGGAAATGAGGGGGAGTGAAAAAAGAAAAAAAAAAAGAAGAAGAAAAAGTAAAAGAAGAAAAATAAGAAGAAGGGGCTACCGGAGGTTGGAGGATGTGCGAGGTTATCACTGACATTGTGGGTGGCGCGGATCTGGGCCTGGGGTGCAGATCTGAGAAGAGACAGGGAGAGGGAGATGAGAGAGAAAGAGAGAGAGAGAGAGAAGAAGATAGAAGGGAGAGAATGAGAAGAGAGGGGGAAAAGAATGGGATTGGCTCATGGAGGTCATCACCGACACTAGGGGTCCACTGAAGGTCGGTTGGCACGGCGGCGCTAGGCCCCGGGCGGCAGTCGGTTGGGTGGGAGAATGGGAGAAAAAAAGAGAGGAAGGTAGAAAGGAGGGAAAAAGGATGAGGGAAAAAATAAGAGAAAATGAGAAGGTAAGAGAGAGAGAGAGAGAGTATATACAGGATAGATATTTTGTGGCCGGTTCATAAAGCGCCTAGTGGCAAGCTCAAGAGTGTGACAAATTGAAATATTAAATTAATATAATGCGACAAAATTTGAGAAATTCAGAAAAATCTCCAAAAATGCCCATAGTTAGAAAACATTTCTCTGAGGAAAAATATGAAATCAGTTTTTAAAAATTCAATCTGATTTCTAATTTAAAAATCTTGGAATCAACCGGTGACACCGGCCGACAACAAATTCGGCCGAGTTTTGATAAATTCTGATCTCTAAAAATGCACCAAGGTAGAAATATGATTTAAAAAATAATATGAAAGCAGATTTCAGAAATTCAACTTCATTTGTAAATTAAAAAATTTGAGAATCGACCAACGATACTGGTCGACATTGATTTTAAAGATTTTGCAGAAAAATTCTAAAAAATCATGAAAATTCTAAAATACTAAAAAATGACATTTGAAACTAAAACGGGTCAAATCTGATTACTGAAAAGACTAAATCGAGTGATACACTAAGATCAGGTCCCCGATTCAAATTCGGGCTGACTCTGAGTCCGCGAATCTGGATCCAATGCAAAGCAATCGCATAAATAATCATAAAATAAAAATAAATATGAAATGTAAATCGAAAAATATGATCAAAAAATCAGAATACATATCTAAGGACGTATCCCGGGAACGGGGTGTTACAGTGACCCAGGCCTACTAAGGGAGATGAGTATCTATTTATGCATTTGATATACTTATGCATCTGATCTGATTAGTTAGCCCATGTTTTGCCTGTCATCACTTCCTCACAATTTGGATATCTTAGTTTAGAACATGTTTAATATAAGGTTTTACTCAAAAAAAAACTAGAAGCAAACTCAGGACCTGCCCGGTAGCCGACGTGGGGGAATGAAATGTCCGCTGCAATGGAGTTTGAATTTGGGACCGTGAGGAGCTTGGAGCTCTAACCGACCCAAGCCTATCAAGGGAGATAGGTATATATTTATGCATCTGATCTGATGTTAATTAGCCCATGTTTTGCCCGTCATTACTCCCTCACAATTTGGATATCTTAGTTTAGAACATGTTTAATATAAAGTTTTACTCAAAAAAAATAGAAGCAAACTCAGGACCTGCCCGGTAGCCGACGTGGGGGAATGAAATATCCGCTGCAATGGAGTTTGAATTTGGGACCGTGAGGAGCTTGGAGCTCTAACCGACCCAAGCCTATCAAGGGAGATAGGTATATATTTATGCATCTGATCTGATGTTAGTTAACCCGTGTTTTGCCCGTCATCACTCCCTCACAATTTGGAATATCTTAGTTTAGAACATGTTTAATATAAGGTTTTGCTAAAAAAACATGTTTAATATAAGAATTATTTTATATATGATAATATCTCAAACTTTTCTTTATATTTAAGTTTAATATATTGTAGTATTTTTTTTCACTCATGTTTAACACTCATATAATCATATTATTTTTTTGTCATGTTTAATATGTAAACGTTTTCTTTTCTATATGCCATGTTGAACATATTAAAATTTCAAATTAACATATAATTGTTTTTCTTTCTAAATTGAAAAAACAAATCCTAAATATAGAAAAGCATGTAGTGGCACTCATTAAGGTGGTAAATCGTCCCCCTAAAATCGGAGAAAAATAAAGTATAGTAGCGAGTTGTGCAATATTTATCTCATGCTACTCCAATAGTCCAACTCCACCCCTCCTGATTCACTTACCTTTAAAACAACTAAAATGTCTTTATTATTTAACAAAGAAAACTAAATGTCATTATTGTATTAGCTGAGTCTGTGCTTAATTGTTCTTAAATTTTAGCTTCAGTTTCTCAAATTCTTTAAGCAGTGAAATGCATTTATTGTATTAGTTGAATACATGTCTAATTGCTTCCTAAATTTTAGCTTAAATTTCTTTACTCTCTTAAACAACTAAATCTAAATTAATTTCTAGCTAAATCCCACCAAACTTAATTTCTAGCTAAATGCAGTTCTGAAAGACATTGTTATCAATGCAGAATGCAACTCCTATTAAGAAAATTCAATGTTTTTTAGTTGTACTACGTAAAAAGAAGTTTACATTTGCAAACAATTATTAACTAGATTTATTATGCATTTATGTGAAATAAAAAGGAAAAGGCCCAATATTTTATGCCCCCCTAAAAAAACACGCACCAAAAAAATAAAATAAAATAAAATAATAAAAAGTAATCCTGGCTCCATCCTTAAGTTGACAATGTGGTGATGCTGGTGGCGGAGGGAGAGTATCAATGGGAGTGGGAGTGGTAGTGGAGAGAGAGAAGCTAAGTTCAATTAGATTCAATTCGATTATAAGAATATAGAATATTGAAAGTCGTTGTGTTATGAAGGAGAAAAAAGAAGTGAATAATGGTTATAAAGGAGGTTGAGGAGATACAAGTATTGCTGTTAATAGTAGTATGGAGAGGAAATAAATTCACTTTCCTTAGA